>OZ010648.1:13303521-13740843 GCA_963932195.1 Empis livida
GGTTGGTATGGATTTTGACAAAGCTTATGTTTTTGTGAAATTTCTCGGGCAATTTTAATTTTTTTTCAAAAAGGTCTTCGGAAATGAACTGGAAATTAAATTTAGAACACGTAGGTACCAAATATGTGGGGATTGCTTTTGTTTTAAACTTTTTTAATTTTTTTCGGAAAAATCATGATGGTTGGTATGGATTTTGACAAAGCTTATGTTTTTGTGAAATTTCTCGGGCAATTTTAATTTTTTTTCAAAAAGGTCTTCGGAAATGAACTGGAAATTAAATTTCGAACACGTAGATACCAAATATGTGGGGATTGCTTTTGTTTTAAACTTTTTTAATTTTTTTCGGAAAAATCATGATGGTTGGTATGGATTTTGACAAAGCTTATGTTTTTGTGAAATTTCTCGGGCAATTTTAATTTTTTTTCAAAAAGGTCCTCGGAAATGAACTGGAAATTAAATTTGGACCACGTAGATACCAAATATGTGGGGATTGCTTTTGTTTTAAACTTTTTTAATTTTTTTCGGAAAAATCATGATGGTTGGTATGGACTTTGACAAAGCTTATGTTTTTGTGAAATTTCTCGGGCAATTTTAATTTTTTTTCAAAAAGGTCTTCGGAAATGAACTGGAAATTAAATTTCGAACACATAGATACCAAATATGTGGGGATTGCTTTTGTTTTAAACTTTTTTAATTTTTTTCGGAAAAATCATGATGGTTGGTATGGATTTTGACAAAGCTTATGTTTTTGTGAAATTTCTCGGGCAATTTTAATTTTTTTTCTAAAAGATCTTCGGAAATGAACTGGAAATTAAATTTCGAACACATAGATACCAAATATGTGGGGATTGCTTTTGTTTCAAACTTTTTTAATTTTTTTCGGAAAAATCATGATGGTTGGTATGGATTTTGGCAAAGCTTATGTTTTTGTGAAATTTCTCGGGCAATTTTAATTTTTTTTCAAAAAGGTCTTCGGAAATGAACTGGAAATTAAATTTAGAACACGTAGGTACCAAATATGTGGGGATTGCTTTTGTTTTAAACTTTTTAATTTTTTTCGGAAAAATCATGATGGTTGGTATGGATTTTGACAAAGCTTATGTTTTTGTGAAATTACTCGGGCAATTTTAATTTTTTTTCAAAAAGGTCTTCGGAAATGAACTGGAAATTAAATTTCGAACACGTAGATACCAAATATGTGGGGATTGCTTTTGTTTTAAACTTTTTTAATTTTTTTTCGAAAAGCTTATGTTTTTGTGAAATTTCTCGGGCAATTTTAATTTTTTTTCAAAAAGGTCTTCGGAAATGAACTGGAAATTAAATTTCGAACACGTAGATACCAAATATGTGGGGATTGCTTTTGTTTTAAACTTTTTTAATTTTTTTCGGAAAAATCATGATGGTTGGTATTGATTTTGACAAAGCTTATGTTTTTGTGAAATTTCTCGGGCAATTTTAATTTTTTTTCAAAAAGGTCTTCGGAAATGAACTGGAAATTAAATTTCGAACACGTAGATACCAAATATGTGGGGATTGCTTTTGTTTTAAACTTTTTTAATTTTTTTCGGAAAAATCATGATGGTTGGTATGGATTTTGACAAAGCTTATGTTTTTGTGAAATTTTTTGGGCAATTTTAATTTTTTTTTCAAAAAGGTCTTCGGAAATGAACTGGAAATTAAATTTCGAACACGTAGATACCAAATATGTGGGGATTGCTTTTGTTTTAAACTTTTTTAATTTTTTTCGGAAAAATCATGATGGTTGGTATGGATTTTGACAAAGCTTATGTTTTTGTGAAATTTCTCGGGCAATTTTAATTTTTTTTCAATAAAGGTCTTCGGAAATGAACTGGAAATTACATTTCGAACACGTAGATACCAAATATGTGGGGATTGCTTTTGTTTTAAACTTTTTTAATTTTTGTCGGAAAAATCATGATTGTTGGTATGGATTTTGACAAAGCTTATGTTTTTGTGAAATTTCTCGGGTAATTTAAATTTTTTTTCAAAAAGGTCTTCGGAAATGAAGTGGAAATTAAATTTCGAACACATAGATACCAAATATGTGGGGATTGCTTTTGTTTTAAATTTTTTTAATTTTTTTCGGTAAAATCATGATGGTTGGTATGGATTTTGACAAAGCTTATGTTTTTGTGAAATTTCTCGGGCAATTTTAATTTTTTTTCAAAAAGGTCTTCGGAAATGAACTGGAAATTAAATTTCGAACACGTAGATACCAAATATGTGGGGATTGCTTTTGTTTTAAACTTTTTTAATTTTTTTTCGAAAAGCTTATGTTTTTGTGAAATTTCTCGGGCAATTTTAATTTTTTTTCAAAAAGGTCTTCGGAAATGAACTGGAAATTAAATTTCGAACACGTAGATACCAAATATGTGGGGATTGCTTTTGTTTTAAACTTTTTTAATTTTTTTCGGAAAAATCATGATGGTTGGTATTGATTTTGACAAAGCTTATGTTTTTGTGAAATTTCTCGGGCAATTTTAATTTTTTTTCAAAAAGGTCTTCGGAAATGAACTGGAAATTAAATTTCGAACACGTAGATACCAAATATGTGGGGATTGCTTTTGTTTTAAACTTTTTTAATTTTTTTCGGAAAAATCATGATGGTTGGTATGGATTTTGACAAAGCTTATGTTTTTGTGAAATTTTTTGGGCAATTTTAATTTTTTTTTCAAAAAGGTCTTCGGAAATGAACTGGAAATTAAATTTCGAACACGTAGATACCAAATATGTGGGGATTGCTTTTGTTTTAAACTTTTTTAATTTTTTTCGGAAAAATCATGATGGTTGGTATGGATTTTGACAAAGCTTATGTTTTTGTGAAATTTCTCGGGCAATTTTAATTTTTTTTCAATAAAGGTCTTCGGAAATGAACTGGAAATTAAATTTCGAACACGTAGATACCAAATATGTGGGGATTGCTTTTGTTTTAAACTTTTTTAATATTTTTCGGAAAAATCATGATGGTTGGTATGGATTTTGACAAAGCTTATGTTTTTGTGAAATTTCTCGGGCAATTTTAATTTTTTTTCAAAAAGGTCTTCGGAAATGAACTGGAAATTAAATTTCGAACACGTAGATACCAAATATGTGGGGATTGCTTTTGTTTTAAACTTTTTTAATTTTTTTCGGAAAAATCATGATGGTTGGTATGGATTTTGACAAAGCTTATGTTTTTGTGAAATTTCTCGGGCAATTTTAATTTTTTTCAAAAAGGTCTTCGGAAATGAACTGGAAATTAAATTTGGAACACATAGATACCAAATATGTGGGTATTGTTTTGTTTTAAACTTTTTTAATTTTTTTCGGAAAAATCATGATGGTTGGTATGGATTTTGACAAAGCTTATGTTTTTGTGAAATTTCTTGGGCAATTTTAATTATTTTTCAAAAAGGTCTTCGGAAATTAACTGGAAATTAAATTTCGAACACGTAGATACCAAATATGTGGGGATTGCTTATGCTTTAAACTTTTTTAATTTTTTTCGGAAAAATCATGATGGTTGGTATGGATTTTGACAAAGCTTATGTTTTTGTGAAATTTCTCGGGCAATTTTAATTATTTTTCAAAAAGGTCTTCGGAAATGAACTGGAAATTAAATTTCGAACACGTAGATACCAAATATGTGGGGATTGCTTTTGTTTTAAACTTTTTTAATTTTTTTCGGAAAAATCATGATGGTTGGTATGGATTTTGACAAAGCTTATGTTTTTGTGAAATTTCTCGGGCAATTTTAATTTTTTTTCAAAAAGGTCTTCGGAAATGAACTGGAAATTAAATTTCGAACACGTAGATACCAAATATGTGGGGATTGCTTTTGTTTTAAACTTTTTTAATTTTTTTCGGAAAAATCATGATGGTTGTTATGGATTTTGACAAAGCTTATGTTTTTGTGAAATTTCTCGGGCAATTTTAATTTTTTTCAAAAGGTCTTCGGAAATGAACTGGAAATTAAATTTCGAACACGTAGATACCAAATATGTGGGGATTGCTTTTGTTTTAAACTTTTTTAATTTTTTTCGGAAAAATCATGATGGTTGGTATGGATTTTGACAAAGCTTATGTTTTTGTGAAATTTCTCGGGCAATTTTAATTTTTTTTCAAAAAGGTCTTCGGAAATGAACTG
This sequence comes from Empis livida, assembly GCA_963932195.1. Lineage (NCBI taxonomy): Eukaryota > Metazoa > Arthropoda > Insecta > Diptera > Empididae > Empis > Empis livida. The sequence continues at coordinate 13,307,669 of OZ010648.1, forward strand.
GAAATTAAATTTCGAACACATAGATACCAAATATGTGGGGATTGCTTTTGTTTTAAACTTTTTTAATTTTTTTCGGAAAAATCATGATGGTTGGTATGGATTTTGACAAAGCTTATGTTTTTGTAAAATTTCTCGGGCAATTTTAATTTTTTTCAAAAAGGTCTTCGGAAATGAACTGGAAATTAAATTTCGAACACATAGATACCAAATATGTGGGGATTGTTTTGTTTTAAATTTTTTTAATTTTTTTCGGAAAAATCATGATGGTTGGTATGGATTTTGACAAAGCTTATGTTTTTGTGAAATTTCTCGGGCAATTTTAATTATTTTTCAAAAAGGTCTTCGGAAATGAACTGGAAATTAAATTTCGAACACGTAGATACCAAATATGTGGGGATTGCTTTTGTTTTAAACTTTTTTAATTTTTTTCGGAAAAATCATGATGGTTGGTATGGATTTTGACAAAGCTTATGTTTTCGTGAAATTTCTCGGGCAATTTTAATTATTTTTCAAAAAGGTCTTCGGAAATGAACTGGAAATTAAATTTCGAACACATAGATACCAAATATGTGGGGATTGCTTTTGTTTTAAACTTTTTTAATTTTTTTCGGAAAAATCATGATGGTTGGTATGGATTTTGACAAAGCTTATGTTTTTGTGAAATTTCTCGGGCAATTTTATTTTTTTTCCAAAAAGGTCTTCGGAAATGAACTGGAAATTAAATTTCGAACACGTAGATACCAAATATGTGGGGATTGCTTTTGTTTTAAACTTTTTTAATTTTTTTCGGAAAAATCATGATGGTTGGTATGGATTTTGACAAAGCTTATGTTTTTGCGAAATTTCTCGGGCAATTTTAATTTTTTTTCAAAAAAGTCTTCGGAAATGAACTGGAAATTAAATTTCGAACACGTAGATACCAAGTATGTGGGGATTGCTTTTGTTTTAAACTTTTTTAATTTTTTTCGGAAAAATCATGATGGTTGGTATGGATTTTGACAAAGCTTATGTTTTTGTGAAATTTCTCGGGCAATTTTAATTTTTTTTCAAAAAGGTCTTCGGAAATGAACTGGAAATTAAATTTCGAACATATAGATACCAAATATGTGGGGATTGCTTTTGTTTTAAACTTTTTTAATTTTTTTCGGCAAAATCATGATGGTTGGTATGGATTTTGACAAAGGTTATGTTTTTGTGAAATTTCTCGGGCAATTTTAATTTTTTTTCAAAAAGGTCTTCGGAAATGAACTGGAAATTAAATTTCGAACACATAGATACCAAATATATGGGGATTGCTTTTGTTTTAAACTTTTTTAATTTTTTCGGAAAAATCATGATGGTTGGTATGGATTTTGACAAAGCTTATATTTTTGTGAAATTTCTCGGGCAATTTTAATTTTTTTTCAAAAAGGTCTTCGGAAATGAGCTGTAAATTAAATTTCGAACACGTAGATACCAAATATGTGGGGATTGCTTTTGTTTTAAACTTTTTTAATTTTTTTCGGAAAAATCATGATGGTTGGTATGGATTTTGACAAAGCTTATGTTTTTGTGAAATTTCTCGGGCAATTTTAATTTTTTTTCAAAAAGGTCTTCGGAAATGAACTGGAAATTAAATTTCGAACACATAGATACCAAATATGTGGGGATTGCTTTTGTTTTAAACTTTTTTAATTTTTTTCGGATAAATCATGATGGTTGGTATGGATTTTGACAAAGCTTATGTTTTTGTGAAATTTCTCGGGCAATTTTAATTTTTTTTCAAAAAGATCTTCGGAAATGAACTGGAAATTAAATTTCGAACACATAGATACCAAATATGTGGGGATTGCTTTTGTTTTAAACTTTTTTAATTTTTTTCGGAAAAATCATGATGGTTGGTATGGATTTTGACAAAGCTTATGTTTTTGTGAAATTTCTCGGGCAATTTTAATTTTTTTTCAAAAAGGTCTTCGGAAATGAACTGGAAATTAAATTTAGAACACGTAGGTACCAAATATGTGGGGATTGCTTTTGTTTTAAACTTTTTAATTTTTTTCGGAAAAATCATGATGGTTGGTATGGATTTTGACAAAGCTTATGTTTTTGTGAAATTTCTCGGGCAATTTTAATTTTTTTTCAAAAAGGTCTTCGGAAATGAACTGGAAATTAAATTTCGAACACGTAGATACCAAATATGTGGGGATTGCTTTTGTTTTAAACTTTTTTAATTTTTTTCGGAAAAATCATGATGGTTGGTATGGATTTTGACAAAGCTTATGTTTTTGTGAAATTTCTCGGGCAATTTTAATTTTTTTTCAAAAAGGTCTTCGGAAATGAACTGGAAATTAAATTTCGAACACGTAGATACCAAATATGTGGGGATTGCTTTTGTTTTAAACTTTTTAATTTTTTTCGGAAAAATCATGATGGTTGGTATGGATTTTGACAAAGCTTATGTTTTTGTGAAATTTCTCGGGCAATTTTAATTTTTTTTCAAAAAGGTCTTCGGAAATGAACTTGGAAATTAAATTTCGAACACGTAGAAACCAAATATGTGGGGATTGCTTTTGTTTTAAACTTTTTTAATTTTTTTCGGAAAAATCATGATGGTTGGTATGGATTTTGACAAAGCTTATGTTATTGTGAAATTTCTCGGGCAATTTTAATTTTTTTTCAAAAAGGTCTTCGGAAAAGAACTGGAAATTAAATTTCGAACACGTAGATACCAAATATGTGGGGATTGCTTTTGTTTTAAACTTTTTTAATTTTTTTCGGAAAAATCATGATGGTTGGTATGGATTTTGACAAAGCTTATGTTTTTGTGAAATTTCTCGGGCAATTTTAATTTTTTTTCAAAAAGGTCTTCGGAAATGAACTGGAAATTAAATTTCGAACACGTAGATACCAAATATGTGGGGATTGCTTTTGTTTTAAACTTTTTTAATTTTTTTCGGAAAAATCATGATGGTTGGTATGGATTTTGACAAATCTTATGTTTTTGTGAAATTTCTCGGGCAATTTTAATTTTTTTTCAAAAAGGTCTTCGGAAATGAACTGAAAATTAAATTTCGAACACCTAGATACCAAATATGTTGGGATTGCTTTTGTTTTAAACTTTTTTAATTTTTTTCGGAAAAATCATGATGGTTGGTATGGATTTTGACAAAGCTTATGTTTTTGTGAAATTTCTCGGGCAATTTTAATTTTTTTTCAAAAAGGTCTTCGGAAATGAACTGGAAATTAAATTTCGAACACGTAGATACCAAATATGTGGGGATTGCTTTTGTTTCAAACTTTTTTAATTTTTTTCGGAAAAATCATGATGGTTGGTATGGATTTTGACAAAGCTTATGTTTTTGTGAAATTTCTCGGGCAATTTTAATTGTTTTTCAAAAAGGTCTTCGGAAATGAACTGGAAATTAAATTTCGAACACGTAGGTACCAAATATGTGGGGATTGCTTTTGTTTTAAACTTTTTTAATTTTTTTCGGAAAAATCATGATGGTTGGTATGGATTTTGACAAAGCTTATGTTTTTGTGAAATTTCTCGGGCAATTTTAATTTTTTTTCAAAAAGGTCTTCGGAAATGAACTGGAAATTAAATTTCGAACACGTAGATACCAAATATGTGAGGATTGCTTTTGTTTTAAACTTTTTTAATTTTTTTCGGAAAAATCATGATGGTTGGTATGGATTTTGACAAAGCTTATGTTTTTGTGAAATTTCTCGGGCAATTTTAATTTTTTTTCAAAAAGGTCTTCGGAAATGAACTGGAAATTAAATTTCGAACACATAGATACCAAATATGTGGGGATTGCTTTTGTTTTAAACTTTTTTAATTTTTTTCGGAAAAATCATGATGGTTGGTATGCATTTTGACAAAGCTTATGTTTTTGTGAAATTTATCGGGCAATTTTAATTTTTTTGCAAAAAGGTCTTCGGAAATGAACTGGAAATTAAATTTCGAACACCTAGATACCAAATATATGGGGATTGCTTTTGTTTTAAACTTTTTTAATTTTTTTCGGAAAAATCATGATGGTTGGTATGGATTTTGACAAAGCTTATGTTTTTGTGAAATTTCTCGGGCAATTTTAATTTTTTTTCAAAAAGGTCTTCGGAAATGAACTGGAAATTAAATTTCGAACACCTAGATACCAAATATGTTGGGATTGCTTTTGTTTTAAACTTTTTTAATTTTTTTCGGAAAAATCATGATGGTTGGTATGGATTTTGACAAAGCTTATGTTTTTGTGAAATTTCTCGGGCAATTTTAATTTTTTTTCAAAAAGGTCTTCGGAAATGAACTGGAAATTAAATTTTGAACACGTAGATACCAAATATGTGGGGATTGCTTTTGTTTTAAACTTTTTTAATTTTTTTCGGAAAAATCATGATGGTTGGTATGGATTTTGACAAAGCTTATGTTTTTGTGAAATTTCTCGGGCAATTTTATTTTTTTTTCAAAAAGGTCTTCGGAAATGAACTGAAAATTAAATTTCGAACACGTAGATACCAAATATGTGGGGATTGCTTTTGTTTTAAACTTTTTTAATTTTTTCGGAAAAATCATGATGGTTGGTATGGATTTTGACAAAGCTTATGTTTTTGTGAAATTTCTCGGGCAATTTTAATTTTTTTTCAAAAAGGTCTTCGGAAATGAACTGGAAATTAAATTTCGAACACCTACATACCAAATATGTTGGGATTGCTTTTGTTTTAAACTTTTTTAATTTTTTTCGGAAAAATCATGATGGTTGGTATGGATTTTGACAAAGCTTATGTTTTTGTGAAATTTCTCGGGCAATTTTAATTTTTTTTCAAAAAGGTCTTCGGAAATGAACTGGAAATTAAATTTCGAACACATAGATACCAAATATGTGGGGATTGCTTTTGTTTTAAACTTTTTTAATTTTTTTCGGAAAAATCATGATGGTTGGTATGGATTTTGACAAAGCTTATGTTTTTGTGAAATTTATCGGGCAATTTTAATTTTTTTGCAAAAAGGTCTTCGGAAATGAACTGGAAATTAAATTTCGAACACCTAGATACCAAATATATGGGGATTGCTTTTGTTTTAAACTTTTTTAATTTTTTTCGGAAAAATCATGATGGTTGGTATGGATTTTGACAAAGCTTATGTTTTTGTGAAATTTCTCGGGCAATTTTAATTTTTTTTCAAAAAGGTCTTCGGAAATGAACTGGAAATTAAATTTCGAACACCTAGATACCAAATATGTTGGGATTGCTTTTGTTTTAAACTTTTTTAATTTTTTTCGGAAAAATCATGATGGTTATTTTGACAAAGCTTATGTTTTTGTGAAATTTCTCGGGCAATTTTAATTTTTTTTCAAAAAGGTCTTCGGAAATGAACTGGAAATTAACTTTCGAACACGTAGATACCAAATATGTGGGGATTGCTTTTGTTTTAAACTTTTTTAATTTTTTTCGGAAAAATCATGATGGTTGGTATGGATTTTGACAAAGCTTATGTTTTTGTGAAATTTCTCGGGCAATTTTAATTTTTTTTCAAAAAGGTCTTCGGAAATGAACTGAAAATTAAATTTCGAACACGTAGATACCAAATATGTGGGGATTGTTTTGTTTTAAACTTTTTTAATTTTTTTCGGAAAAATCATGATGGTTGGTATGGATTTTGACAAAGCTTATGTTTTTGTGAAATTTCTCGGGCAATTTTAATTTTTTTTCAAAAAGGTCTTCGGAAATGAACTGGAAATTAAATTTCGAACACCTAGATACCAAATATGTTGGGATTGCTTTTGTTTTAAACTTTTTTAATTTTTTTCGGAAAAATCATGATGGTTGGTATGGATTTTGACAAAGCTTATGTTTTTGTGAAATTTCTCGGGCAATTTTAATTTTTTTTCAAAAAGGTCTTCGGAAATGAACTGGAAATTAAATTTCGAACACCTAGATACCAAATATATGGGGATTGCTTTTGTTTTAAACTTTTTTAATTTTTTTCGGAAAAATCATGATGGTTGGTATGGATTTTGACAAAGCTTATGTTTTTGTGAAATTTCTCGGGCAATTTTAATTTTTTTTCAAAAAGGTCTTCGGAAATGAACTGGAAATTAAATTTCGAACACCTAGATACCAAATATGTTGGGATTGCTTTTGTTTTAAACTTTTTTAATTTTTTTCGGAAAAATCATGATGGTTGGTATGGATTTTGACAAAGCTTATGTTTTTGTGAAATTTCTCGGGCAATTTTAATTTTTTTTCAAAAAGGTCTTCGGAAATGAACTGGAAATTAAATTTCGAACACGTAGATACCAAATATGTGGGGATTGCTTTTGTTTTAAACTTTTTTAATTTTTTTCGGAAAAATCATGATGGTTGGTATGGATTTTGACAAAGCTTATGTTTTTGTGAAATTTCTCGGGCAATTTTATTTTTTTTTCAAAAAGGTCTTCGGAAATGAACTGAAAATTAAATTTCGAACACGTAGATACCAAATATGTGGGGATTGCTTTTGTTTTAAACTTTTTTAATTTTTTTCGGAAAAATCATGATGGTTGGTATGGATTTTGACAAAGCTTATGTTTTTGTGAAATTTCTCGGGCAATTTTAATTTTTTTTCAAAAAGGTCTTCGGAAATGAACTGGAAATTAAATTTCGAACACCTACATACCAAATATGTTGGGATTGCTTTTGTTTTAAACTTTTTTAATTTTTTTCGGAAAAATCATGATGGTTGGTATGGATTTTGACAAAGCTTATGTTTTTGTGAAATTTCTCGGGCAATTTTAATTTTTTTTCAAAAAGGTCTTCGGAAATGAACTGGAAATTAAATTTCGAACACATAGATACCAAATATGTGGGGATTGCTTTTGTTTTAAACTTTTTTAATTTTTTTCGGAAAAATCATGATGGTTGGTATGGATTTTGACAAAGCTTATGTTTTTGTGAAATTTATCGGGCAATTTTAATTTTTTTGCAAAAAGGTCTTCGGAAATGAACTGGAAATTAAATTTCGAACACCTAGATACCAAATATATGGGGATTGCTTTTGTTTTAAACTTTTTTAATTTTTTTCGGAAAAATCATGATGGTTGGTATGGATTTTGACAAAGCTTATGTTTTTGTGAAATTTCTCGGGCAATTTTAATTTTTTTTCAAAAAGGTCTTCGGAAATGAACTGGAAATTAAATTTCGAACACCTAGATACCAAATATGTTGGGATTGCTTTTGTTTTAAACTTTTTTAATTTTTTTCGGAAAAATCATGATGGTTATTTTGACAAAGCTTATGTTTTTGTGAAATTTCTCGGGCAATTTTAATTTTTTTTCAAAAAGGTCTTCGGAAATGAACTGGAAATTAACTTTCGAACACGTAGATACCAAATATGTGGGGATTGCTTTTGTTTTAAACTTTTTTAATTTTTTTCGGAAAAATCATGATGGTTGGTATGGATTTTGACAAAGCTTATGTTTTTGTGAAATTTCTCGGGCAATTTTAATTTTTTTTCAAAAAGGTCTTCGGAAATGAACTGAAAATTAAATTTCGAACACGTAGATACCAAATATGTGGGGATTGTTTTGTTTTAAACTTTTTTAATTTTTTTCGGAAAAATCATGATGGTTGGTATGGATTTTGACAAAGCTTATGTTTTTGTGAAATTTCTCGGGCAATTTTAATTTTTTTTCAAAAAGGTCTTCGGAAATGAACTGGAAATTAAATTTCGAACACCTAGATACCAAATATGTTGGGATTGCTTTTGTTTTAAACTTTTTTAATTTTTTTCGGAAAAATCATGATGGTTGGTATGGATTTTGACAAAGCTTATGTTTTTGTGAAATTTCTCGGGCAATTTTAATTTTTTTTCAAAAAGGTCTTCGGAAATGAACTGGAAATTAAATTTCGAACACATAGATACCAAATATGTGGGGATTGCTATTGTTTTAAACTTTTTTAATTTTTTTCGGAAAAATCATGATGGTTGGTATGGATTTTGACAAAGCTTATGTTTTTGTGAAATTTATCGGGCAATTTTAATTTTTTTTCAAAAAGGTCTTCGGAAGTGAACTGGAAATTAAATTTCGAACACGTAGATACCAAATATGTGGGGATTGCTTTTGTTTTAAACTTTTTTAATTTTTTTCGGAAAAATCATGATGGTTGGTATGGATTTTGACAAAGCTTATGTTTTTGTGAAATTTCTCGGGCAATTTTAATTTTTTTTCAAAAAGGTCTTCGGAAATGAACTGGAAATTAAATTTCGAACACATAGATACCAAATATGTGGGGATTGCTTTTGTTTTAAACTTTTTTAATTTTTTTCGGAAAAATCATGATGGTTGGTATGGATTTTGACAAAGCTTATGTTTTTGTGAAATTTATCGGGCAATTTTAATTTTTTTTCAAAAAGGTCTTCGGAAATGAACTGGAAATTAAATTTCGAACACCTAGATACCAAATATGTGGGGATTGCTTTTGTTTTAAACTTTTTTAATTTTTTTCGGAAAAATCATGATGGTTGGTATGGATTTTGACAAAGCTTATGTTTTTGTGAAATTTCTCGGGCAATTTTAATTTTTTTTCAAAAAGGTCTTCGGAAATGAACTGGAAATTAAATTTCGAACACGTAGATACCAAATATGTGGGGATTGCTTTTGTTTTAAACTTTTTTAATTTTTTTCGGAAAAATCATGATGGTTGGTATGGATTTTGACAAAGCTTATGTTTTTGTAAAATTTCTCGGGCAATTTTAATTTTTTTTCAAAAAGGTCTTCGGAAATGAACTGAAAATTAAATTTCGAACACGTAGATACCAAATATGTGGGGATTGCTTTTGTTTTAAACTTTTTTAATTTTTTTCGGAAAAATCATGATGGTTATTTTGACAAAGCTTATGTTTTTGTGAAATTTCTCGGGCAATTTTAATTTTTTTTCAAAAAGGTCTTCGGAAATGAACTGGAAATTAAATTTCGAATACCTAGATACCAAATATGTTGGGATTGCTTTTGTTTTAAACTTTTTTAATATTTTTCGGAAAAATCATGATGGTTGGTATGGATTTTGACAAAGCTTATGTTTTTGTGAAATTTCTCGGGCAATTTTAATTTTTTTTCAAAAAGGTCTTCGGAAATGAACTGGAAATTAAATTTCGAACACGTAGATACCAAATATGTGGGGATTGCTTTTGTTTTAAACTTTTTTAATTTTTTTCGGAAAAATCATGATGGTTGGTATGGATTTTGACAAAGCTTATGTTTTTGTGAAATTTCTCGGGCAATTTTAATTTTTTTTCAAAAAGGTCTTCGGAAATTAACTGGAAATTAAATTTCGAACACCTAGATACCAAATATGTTGGGATTGCTTTTGTTTTAAACTTTTTTAATTTTTTTCGGAAAAATCATGATGGTTGGTATGGATTTTGACAAAGCTTATGTTTTTGTGAAATTTCTCGGGCAATTTTAATTTTTTTTCAAAAAGGTCTTCGGAAATGAACTGGAAATTAAATTTCGAACACGTAGATACCAAATATGTGGGGATTGCTTTTGTTTTAAACTTTTTTAATTTTTTTCGGAAAAATCATGATGGTTGGTATGGATTTTGACAAAGCTTATGTTTTTGTGAAATTTCTCGGGCAATTTTAATTTTTTTTCAAAAAGGTCTTCGGAAATGAACTGAAAATTAAATTTCGAACACGTAGATACCAAATATGTGGGGATTGCTTTTGTTTTAAACTTTTTTAATTTTTTTCGGAAAAATCATGATGGTTGGTATGGATTTTGACAAAGCTCATGTTTTTGTGAAATTTCTCGGGCAATTTTAATTTTTTTTCAAAAAGGTCTTCGGAAATGAACTGGAAATTAAATTTCGAACACCTAGATACCAAATATGTTGGGATTGCTTTTGTTTTAAACTTTTTTAATTTTTTTCGGAAAAATCATGATGGATTTTGGATTTTGACAAAGCTTATGTTTTTGTGAAATTTCTCGGGCAATTTTAATTTTTTTTCAAAAAGGTCTTCGGAAATGAACTGGAAATTAAATTTCGAACACCTAGATACCAAATATGTGGGGATTGCTTTTGTTTTAAACTTTTTTAATTTTTTTCGGAAAAATCATGATGGTTGGTATGGATTTTGACAAAGCTTATGTTTTTGTGAAATTTCTCGGGCAATTTTAATTTTTTTTCAAAAAGGTCTTCGGAAATGAACTGGAAATTAAATTTCGAATACATAGATACCAAATATGTGGGGATTGCTTTTGTTTTAAACTTTTTTAATTTTTTTCGGAAAAATCATGATGGTTGGTATGGATTTTGACAAAGCTTATGTTTTTGTGAAATTTCTCGGGCAATTTTATTTTTTTTTCAAAAAGGTCTTCGGAAATGAACTGGAAATTAAATTTCGAACACCTAGATACCAAATATGTGGGGATTGCTTTTGTTTTAAACTTTTTTAATTTTTTTCGGAAAAATCATGATGGTTGGTATGGATTTTGACAAAGCTTATGTTTTTGTGAAACTTCTCGGGCAATTTTAATTTTTTTTCAAAAAGGTCTTCGGAAATGAACTGGAAATTAAATTTCGAACAAGTAGATACCAAATATGTGGGGATTGCTTTTGTTTTAAACTTTTTTAATTTTTTCGGAAAAATAATGATGGTTGGTATGGATTTTGACAAAGCTTATGTTTTTGTGAAATTTCTCGGGCAATTTTAATTTTTTTTCAAAAAGGTCTTCGGAAATGAACTGGAAATTAAATTTCGAACACGTAGAAACCAAATATGTGGGGATTGCTTTTGTTTTAAACCTTTTTTAATTTTTTCGGAAAAATCATGATGGTTGGTATGGATTTTGACAAAGCTTATGTTTTTGTGAAATTTCTTCGGGCAATTTTAATTTTTTTTCAAAAAGGTCTTCGGAAATGAACTGGAAATTAAATTTCGAACACGTAGATACCAAATATGTGGGGATTGCTTTTGTTTTAAACTTTTTTAATTTTTTTCGGAAAAATCATGATGGTTGGTATGGATTTTGACAAAGCTTATGTTTTTGTGAAATTTCTCGGGCAATTTTAATTTTTTTTCAAAAAGGTCTTCGGAAATGAACTGGAAATTAAATTTCGAATACCTAGATACCAAATATGTTGGGATTGCTTTTGTTTTAAACTTTTTAATTTTTTTCGGAAAAATCATGATGGTTGGTATGGATTTTGACAAAGCTTATGTTTTTGTGAAATTTCTCGGGCAATTTTAATTTTTTTTCAAAAAGGTCTTCGGAAATGAACTGGAAATTAAATTTCGAACACGTAGATACCAAATATGTGGGGATTGCTTTTGTTTTAAACTTTTTAATTTTTTTCGGAAAAATCATGATGGTTGGTATGGATTTTGACAAAGCTTATGTTTTTGTGAAATTTCTCGGGCAATTTTAATTTTTTTTCAAAAAGGTCTTCGGAAATGAACTGAAAATTAAATTTCGAACACGTAGATACCAAATATGTGGGGATTGCTTTTGTTTTAAACTTTTTTAATTTTTTCGGAAAAATCATGATGGTTGGTATGGATTTTGACAAAGCTTATGTTTTTGTGAAATTTCTCGGGCAATTTTAATTTTTTTTCAAAAAGGTCTTCGGAAATGAACTGGAAATTAAATTTCGAACACGTAGATACCAAATATGTGGGGATTGCTTTTGTTTTAAACTTTTTTAATTTTTTTCGGAAAAATCATGATGGTTGGTATGGATTTTGACAAAGCTTATGTTTTTGTAAAATTTCTCGGGCAATTTTAATTTTTTTTTAAAAAGGTTTTCGGAAATGAACTGGAAATTAAATTTCGAACACGTAGATACCAAATATGTGGGGATTGCTTTTGTTTTAAACTTTTTTAATTTTTTTCGGAAAAATCATGATGGTTGGTATGGATTTTGACAAAGCTTATGTTTTTGTGAAATTTCTCGGGCAATTTTAATTTTTTTTCAAAAGGTCTTCGGAAATGAACTGGAAATTAAATTTCGAACACGTAGATACCAAATATGTGGGGATTGCTTTTGTTTTAAACTTTTTAATTTTTTTCGGAAAAATCATGATGGTTGGTATGGATTTTGACAAAGCTTATGTTTTTGTGAAATTTCTCGGGCAATTTTAATTTTTTTCAAAAAGGTCTTCGGAAATGAACTGGAAATTAAATTTCGAACACGTAGATACCAAATATGTGGGGATTGCTTTTGTTTTAAACTTTTTTAATTTTTTTCGGAAAAATCATGATGGTTGGTATGGATTTTGACAAAGCTTATGTTTTTGTGAAATTTCTCGGGCAATTTTAATTTTTTTTCAAAAAGGTCTTCGGAAATGAACTGGAAATTAAATTTCGAACACGTAGAAACCAAATATGTGGGGATTGCTTTTGTTTTAAACTTTTTTAATTTTTTTCGGAAAAATCATGATGGTTGGTATGGATTTTGACAAAGCTTATGTTTTTGTGAAATTTCTCGGGCAATTTTAATTTTTTTTCAAAAGGTCTTCGGAAATGAACTGGAAATTAAATTTCGAACACGTAGATACCAAATATGTGGGGATTGCTTTTGTTTTAAACTTTTTTAATTTTTTTCGGAAAAATCATGATGGTTGGTATGGATTTTGACAAAGCTTATGTTTTTGTAAAATTTCTCGGGCAATTTTAATTTTTTTTCAAAAAGTCTTCGGAAATGAACTGAAAATTAAATTTCGAACACGTAGATACCAAATATGTGGGATTGCTTTTGTTTTAAACTTTTTAATTTTTTTCGGAAAAATCATGATGGTTGGTATGGATTTTGACAAAGCTTATGTTTTTGTGAAATTTCTCGGGCAATTTTAATTTTTTTTCAAAAAGGTCTTCGGAAATGAACTGGAAATTAAATTTCGAATACCTAGATACCAAATATGTTGGGATTGCTTTTGTTTTAAACTTTTTTAATTTTTTTCGGAAAATCATGATGGTTGGTATGGATTTTGACAAAGCTTATGTTTTTGTGAAATTTCTCGGGCAATTTTAATTTTTTTTCAAAAAGGTCTTCGGAAATGAACTGGAAATTAAATTTCGAACACGTAGATACCAAATATGTGGGGATTGCTTTTGTTTTAAACTTTTTTAATTTTTTTCGGAAAAATCATGATGGTTGGTATGGATTTTGACAAAGCTTATGTCTTTGTGAAATTTCTCGGGCAATTTTAATTTTTTTTCAAAAAGGTGTTCGGAAATGAACTGAAAATTAAATTTCGAACACGTAGATATCAAATATGTGGGGATTGCTTTTGTTTTAAACTTTTTTAATTTTTTTCGGAAAAATCATGATGGTTGGTATGGATTTTGACAAAGCTTATGTTTTTGTGAAATTTCTCGGGCAATTTTAATTTTTTTTCAAAAAGGTCTTCGGAAATGAACTGGAAATTAAATTTCGAACACGTAGATACCAAATATGTGGGGATTGCTTTTGTTTTAAACTTTTTTAATTTTTTTCGGAAAAATCATGATGGTTGGTATGGATTTTGACAAAGCTTATGTTTTTGTGAAATTTCTCGGGCAATTTTAATTTTTTTTTAAAAGGTTTTCGGAAATGAACTGGAAATTAAATTTCGAACACGTAGATACCAAATATGTGGGGATTGCTTTTGTTTTAAACTTTTTTAATTTTTTCGGAAAAATCATGATGGTTGGTATGGATTTTGACAAAGCTTATGTTTTTGTGAAATTTCTCGGGCAATTTTAATTTTTTTTCAAAAAGGTCTTCGGAAATGAACTGGAAATTAAATTTCGAACACGTAGATACCAATATGTGGGGATTGCTTTTGTTTTAAACTTTTTTAATTTTTTTCGGAAAAATCATGATGGTTGGTATGGATTTTGACAAAGCTTATGTTTTTGTGAAATTTCTCGGGCAATTTTAATTTTTTTGTCAAAAAGGTCTTCGGAAATGAACTGGAAATTAAATTTCGAACACGTAGATACCAAATATGTGGGGATTGCTTTTGTTTTAAACTTTTTTAATTTTTTTCGGAAAAATCATGATGGTTGGTATGGATTTTGACAAAGCTTATGTTTTTGTGAAATTTCTCGGGCAATTTTAATTTTTTTTCAAAAAGGTCTTCGGAAATGAACTGAAAATTAAATTTCGAACACGTAGATACCAAATATGTGGGGATTGCTTTTGTTTTAAACTTTTTTAATTTTTTTCGGAAAAATCATGATGGTTGGTATGGATTTTGACAAAGCTTATGTTTTTGTGAAATTTCTCGGGCAATTTTAATTTTTTTTCAAAAAGGTCTTCGGAAATGAACTGGAAATTAAATTTCGAACACGTAGATACCAAATATGTGGGGATTGCTTTTGTTTTAAACTTTTTTAATTTTTTTCGGAAAAATCATGATGGTTGGTATGGATTTTGACAAAGCTTATGTTTTTGTGAAATTTCTCGGGCAATTTTAATTTTTTTTCAAAAAGGTCTTCGGAAATGAACTGGAAATTAAATTTCGAACACGTAGATACCAAATATGTGGGGATTGCTTTTGTTTTAAACTTTTTTAATTTTTTTCGGAAAAATCATGATGGTTGGTATGGATTTTGACAACGCTTATGTTTTTGTGAAATTTCTCGGGCAATTTTAATTTTTTTTCAAAAAGGTCTTCGGAAATGAACTGGAAATTAAATTTCGAACACCTAGATACCGAATATGTTGGGATTGCTTTTGTTTTAAACTTTTTTAATTTTTTTCGGAAAAATCATGATGGTTGGTATGGATTTTGACAAAGCTTATGTTTTTGTGAAATTTCTCGGGCAATTTTAATTTTTTTTCAAAAAGGTCTTCGGAAATGAACTGGAAATTAAATTTCGAACACGTAGATACCAAATATGTGGGGATTGCTTTTGTTTTAAACTTTTTTAATTTTTTTCGGAAAAATCATGATGGTTGGTATGGATTTTGACAAAGCTTATGTTTTTGTGAAATTTCTCGGGTAATTTTAATTTTTTTTCAAAAAGGTCTTCGGAAATGAACTGAAAATTAAATTTCGAACACGTAGATACCAAATATGTGGGGATTGCTTTTGTTTTAAACTTTTTTAATTTTTTTCGGAAAAATCATGATGGTTGGTATGGATTTTGACAAAGCTTATGTTTTTGTGAAATTTCTCGGGCAATTTTAATTTTTTTTCAAAAAGGTCTTCGGAAATGAACTGGAAATTAAATTTCGAACACGTAGATACCAAATATGTGGGGATTGCTTTTGTTTTAAACTTTTTTAATTTTTTCGGAAAAATCATGATGGTTGGTATGGATTTTGACAAAGCTTATGTTTTTGTGAAATTTCTCGGGCAATTTTAATTTTCTTTCAAAAAGGTCTTCGGAAATGAACTGGAAATTAAATTTCGAACACGTAGATACCAAATATATGGGGATTGCTTTTGTTTTAAACTTTTTTAATTTTTTTCGGAAAAATCATGATGGTTGGTATGGATTTTGACAAAGCTTATGTTTTTGGTCTTCGGAAATGAACTGGAAATTAAATTTCGAACACGTAGATACCAAATATGTGGGGATTGCTTTTGTTTTAAACTTTTTTAATTTTTTTCGGAAAAATCATGATGGTTGGTATGGATTTTGACAAAGCTTAAGTTTTTGTGAAATTTCTCGGGCAATTTTAATTTTTTTTCAAAAAGGTCTTCGGAAATGAACTGGAAATTAAATTTCGAACACCTAGATACCAAATATGTTGGGATTGCTTTTGTTTTAAACTTTTTTAATTTTTTTCGGAAAAATCATGATGGTTGGTATGGATTTTGACAAAGGTTATGTTTTTGTGAAATTTCTCGGGCAATTTTAATTTTTTTCCAAAAAGGTCTTCGGAAATGAACTGGAAATTAAATTTCGAACACGTAGATACCAAATATGTGGGGATTGCTTTTGTTTTAAACTTTTTTAATTTTTTTCGGAAAAATCATTATGGTTGGTATGGATTTTGACAAAGCTTATGTTTTTGTGAAATTTCTCGGGCAATTTTAATTTTTTTTCAAAAAGGTCTTCGGAAATTAACTGGAAATTAAATTTCGAACACGTAGATACCAAATATGTGGGGATTGCTTTTGTTTTAAACTTTTTTAATTTTTTTCGGAAAAATCATGATGGTTGGTATGGATTTTGACAAAGCTTATGTTTTTGTGAAATTTCTCGGGCAATTTTAATTTTTTTTCAAAAAAGGTCTTCGGAAATGAACTGAAAATTAAATTTCGAACACGTAGATACCAAATATGTGGGGATTGCTTTTGTTTTAAACTTTTTTAATTTTTTTCGGAAAAATCATGATGGTTGGTATGGATTTTGACAAAGCTTATGTTTTTGTGAAATTTCTCGGGCAATTTTAATTTTTTTTCAAAAAGGTCTTCGGAAATGAACTGGAAATTAAATTTTGAACACGTAGATACCAAATATGTGGGGATTTCTTTTGTTATAAACGTTTTTAAATTTTTTCGGAAAAATCATGATGGTTGGTATGGATTTTGACTAAGCTTAAGTTTTTGTGAAATTTCTCGGGCAATTTTAATTTTTTTTCAAAAAGGTCTTCGGAAATGAACTGGAAATTAAATTTCGAACACGTAGATACCAAATATGTGGGGATTGCTTTTGTTTTAATCTTTTTTAATTTTTTTCGGAAAAATCATAATGGTTGGTATGGATTTTGACAAAGCTTATGTTTTTGTGAAATTTCTCGGGCAATTTTAATTTTTTTTCAAAAACGTCTTCGGAAATGAACTGGAAATTAAATTTCGAACACGTAGATACCAAATATGTGGGGATTGCTTTTGTTTTAAACTTTTTTAATTTTTTCGGAAAAATCATGATGGTTGGTATGGATTTTGACAAAGCTTATGTTTTTGTGAAATTTCTCGGGCAATTTTAATTTTTTTTCAAAAAGGTCTTCGGAAATGAACTGGAAATTAAATTTCGAACACGTAGATACCAAATATGTGGGGATTGCTTTTGTTTTAAACTTTTTAAATATTTTTCGGAAAAATCATGATGGTTGGTATGGATTTTGACAAAGCTTATGTTTTTGTGAAATTTCTTGGGCAATTTTAATTTTTTTTCAAAAAGGTCTTCGGAAATGAACTGGAAATTAAATTTCGAACACATAGATACCAAATATGTGGGGATTGCTTTTGTTTTAAACTTTTTTAATTTTTTTCGGAAAAATCATGATGGTTGGTATGGATTTTGACAAAGCTTATGTTTTTGTGAAATTTCTCGGGCAATTTTAATTTTTTTTCAAAAAGGTCTTCGGAAATGAACTGGAAATTAAATTTCGAACACGTAGATACCAAATATGTGGGGATTGCTTTTGTTTTAAACTTTTTTAATTTTTTTCGGAAAAATCATGATGGTTGGTATGGATTTTGACAAAGCTTATGTTTTTGTGAAATTTCTCGGGCAATTTTAATTTTTTTTCAAAAAGGTCTTCGGAAATGGACTGGAAATTAAATTTCGAACACGTAGATACCAAATATGTGGGGATTGCTTTTGTTTTAAACTTTTTTAATTTTTTTCGGAAAAATCATGATGGTTGGTATGGATTTTGACAAAGCTTATGTTTTTGTGAAATTTCTCGGGCAATTTTAATTTTTTTTCAAAAAGGTCTTCGGAAATGAACTGGAAATTAAATTTCGAACACGTAGATACCAAATTTGTGGGGATTGCTTTTGTTTTAAACTTTTTTAAGTTTTTTCGGAAAAATCATGATGGTTGGTATGGATTTTGACAAAGCTTATGTTTTTGTGAAATTTCTCGGGCAATTTTAATTTTTTTTCAAAAAGGTCTTCGGAAATGAACTGGAAATTAAATTTCGAACACGTAGATACCAAATATGTGGGGATTGCTTTTGTTTTAAACTTTTTTAATTTTTTTCGGAAAAATCATGATGGTTGGTATGGATTTTGACAAAGCTTATGTTTTTGTGAAATTTCTCGGGCAATTTTAATTTTTTTTCAAAAAGGTCTTCGGAAATGAACTGGAAATTAAATTTCGAACACATAGATACCAAATATGTCGGGATTGCTTTTGTTTTAAACTTTTTTAATTTTTTTCGGAAAAATCATGATGGTTGGTATGGATTTTGACAAAGCTTATGTTTTTGTGAAATTTCTCGGGCAATTTTAATTTTTTTTCAAAAAGGTCTTCGGAAATGAACTGGAAATTAAATTTCGAACACCTAGATACCAAATATGTGGGGATTGCTTTTGTTTTAAACTTTTTAAATTTTTTTCGGAAAAATCATGATGGTTGGTATGGATTTTGACAAAGCTTATGTTTTTGTGAAATTTCTCGGGCAATTTTAATTTTTATTCAAAAAGGTCTTCGGAAATGAACTGGAAATTAAATTTCGAACACGTAGATACCAAATATGTGGGGATTGCTTTTGTTTTAAACTTTTTTAATTTTTTTCGGAAAAATCATGATGGTTGGTATGGATTTTGACAAAGGTTATGTTTTTGTGAAATTTCTCTGGCAATTTTAATTTTTTTTCAAAAAGGTCTTCGGAAATGAACTGGAAATTAAATTTCGAACACGTAGATACCAAATATGTGGGGATTGCTTTTGTTTTAAACTTTTTTAATTTTTTTCGGAAAAATCATGATGGTTGGTATGGATTTTGACAAAGCTTATGTTTTTGTGAAATTTCTCGGGCAATTTTAATTTTTTTTCAAAAAGGTCTTCGGAAATGAACTGGAAATTAAATTTCGAACACGTAGATACCAAATATGTGGGGATTGCTTTTGTTTTAAACTTTTTTAATTTTTTTCGGAAAAATCATGATGGTTGGTATGGATTTTGACAAAGCTTATGTTTTTGTGAAATTTCTCGGGCAATTTTAATTTCTTTTTCAAAAAGGTCTTCGGAAATGAACTGGAAATTAAATTTCGAACACGTAGATACGAAATATGTGGGGATTGCTTTTGTTTTAAACTTTTTTAATTTTTTTCGGAAAAATCATGATGGTTGGTATGGATTTTGACAAAGCTTATGTTTTTGTGAAATTTCTCGGGCAATTTTAATTCTTTTTCAAAAAGGTCTTCGGAAATGAACTGGAAATTAAATTTCGAACACGTAGATACCAAATATGTGGAGATTGCTTTTGTTTTAAACTTTTTTAAGTTTTTTCGGAAAAATCATGATGGTTGGTATGGATTTTGACAAAGCTTATGTTTTTGTGAAATTTCTCGGGCAATTTTAATTTTTTTTCAAAAAGGTCTTCGGAAATGAACTGGAAATTAAATTTCGAACACGTAGATACCAAATATGTGGGGATTGCTTTTGTTTTAAACTTTTTTAATTTTTTTCGGAAAAATCATGATGGTTGGTATGGATTTTGACAAAGCTTATGTTTTTGTGAAATTTCTCGGGCAATTTTAATTTTTTTTCAAAAAGGTCTTCGGAAATGAACTGGAAATTAAATTTCGAACACCTAGATACCAAATATGTGGGGATTGCTTTTGTTTTAAACTTTTTTAATTTTTTTCGGAAAAATCATGATGGTTGGTATGGATTTTGACAAAGCTTATGTTTTTGTGAAATTTCTCGGGCAATTTTAATTTTTTTTCAAAAAGGTCTTCGGAAATGAACTGGAAATTAAATTTCGAACACCTAGATACCAAATATGTGGGGATTGCTTTTGTTTTAAACTTTTTAAATTTTTTTCGGAAAAATCATGATGGTTGGTATGGATTTTGACAAAGCTTATGTTTTTGTGAAATTTCTCGGGCAATTTTAATTTTTATTCAAAAAGGTCTTCGGAAATGAACTGGAAATTAAATTTCGAACACGTAGATACCAAATATGTGGGGATTGCTTTTGTTTTAAACTTTTTTAATTTTTTTCGGAAAAATCATGATGGTTGGTATGGATTTTGACAAAGGTTATGTTTTTGTGAAATTTCTCTGGCAATTTCAATTTTTTTTCAAAAAGGTCTTCGGAAATGAACTGGAAATTAAATTTCGAACACGTAGATACCAAATATGTGGGGATTGCTTTTGTTTTAAACTTTTTTAATTTTTTTCGGAAAAATCATGATGGTTGGTATGGATTTTGACAAAGCTTATGTTTTTGTGAAATTTCTCGGGCAATTTTAATTTTTTTTCAAAAAGGTCTTCGGAAATGAACTGGAAATTAAATTTCGAACACGTAGATACCAAATATGTGGGGATTGCTTTTGTTTTAAACTTTTTTAATTTTTTTCGGAAAAATCATGATGGTTGGTATGGATTTTGACAAAGCTTATGTTTTTGTGAAATTTCTCGGGCAATTTTAATTTCTTTTTCAAAAAGGTCTTCGGAAATGAACTGAAAATTAAATTTCGAACACGTAGATACCAAATATGTGGGGATTGCTTTTGTTTTAAACTTTTTTAATTTTTTTCGGAAAAATCATGATGGTTGGTATGGATTTTGACAAAGCTTATGTTTTTGTGAAATTTCTCGGGCAATTTTAATTCTTTTTCAAAAAGGTCTTCGGAAATGAACTGAAAATTAAATTTCGAACACGTAGATACCAAATATGTGGGGATTGCTTTTGTTTTAAACTTTTGTAATTTTTTTCGGAAAAATCATGATGGTTGGTATGGATTTTGACAAAGCTTATGTTTTTGTGAAATTTCTCGGGCAATTTTAATTTTTTTTGAAAAAGGTCTTCGGAAATGAACTGAAAATTAAATTTCGAACACGTAGATACCAAATATGTGGGGATTGCTTTTGTTTTAAACTTTTTTAATTTTTTTCGGGAAAATCATGATGGTTGGTATGGATTTTGACAAAGCTTATGTTTTTGTGAAATTTCTCGGGCAATTTTAATTTTTTTTTCAAAAAGGTCTTCGGAAATGAACTGGAAATTAAATTTCGAACACGTAGATACCAAATATGTGGGGATTGCTTTTGTTTTAAACTTTTTAAATTTTTTTCGGAAAAATCATGATGGTTGGTATGGATTTTGACAAAGCTTATGTTTTTGTGAAATTTCTCGGGCAATTTTAATTTTTTTTCAAAAAGGTCTTCGGAAATGAACTGGAAATTAAATTTTGAACACATAGATACCAAATATGTGGGGATTGCTTTTGTTTTAAACTTTTTTAATTTTTTTCGGGAAAATCATGATGGTTGGTATGGATTTTGACAAAGCTTATGTTTTTGTGAAATTTCTCGGGCAATTTTAATTTTTTTTCAAAAAGGTCTTCGGAAATGAACTGGAAATTAAATTTCGAACACATAGATACCAAATATGTGGGGATTGCTTTTGTTTTAAACTTTTTTAATTTTTTTCGGAAAAATCATGATGGTTGGTATGGATTTTGACAAAGCTTATGTTTTTGTGAAATTTCTCGGGCAATTTTAATTTTTTTTCAAAAAGGTCTTCGGAAATGAACTGGAAATTAAATTTCGAACACGTAGATACCAAATATGTGGGGATTGCTTTTGTTTTAAACTTTTTTAATTTTTTTCGGAAAAATCATGATGGTTGGTATGGATTTTGACAAAGTTTATGTTTTTGTGAAATTTCTCGGGCAATTTTAATTTTTTTTCAAAAAGGTCTTCGGAAATGAACTGGAAATTAAATTTCGAACACGTAGATACCAAATATGTGTGGATTGCTTTTGTTTTAAACTTTTTTAATTTTTTTCGGAAAAATCATGATGGTTGGTATGGATTTTGACAAAGCTTATGTTTTTGTGAAATTTCTCGGGCAATTTTATTTTTTTTTCAAAAAGGTCTTCGGAAATGAACTGGAAATTAAATTTCGAACACCTAGATACCAAATATGTGGGGATTGCTTTTGTTTTAAACTTTTTTAATTTTTTTCGGAAAAATCGTGATGGTTGGTATGGATTTTGACAAAGCTTATGTTTTTGTGAAATTTCTCGGGCAATTTTAATTTTTTTTTCAAAAAGGTCTTCGGAAATGAACTGGAAATTAAATTTCGAACACATAGATACCAAATATGTGGGGATTGCTTTTGTTTTAAACTTTTTTAATTTTTTTCGGAAAAATCATGATGGTTGGTATGGATTTTGACAAAGCTTATATTTTTGTGAAATTTCTCGGGCAATTTTAATTTTTTTTCAAAAAGGTCTTCGGAAATGAACTGGAAATTAAATTTCGAACACGTAGATACCAAATATGTGGGGATTGCTTTTGTTTTAAACTTTTTTAATTTTTTTCGGAAAAATCATGATGGTTGGTATGGATTTTGACAAAGCTTATGTTTTTGTGAAATTTCTCGGGCAATTTTAATTTTTTTTCAAAAAGGTCTTCGGAAATGAACTGGAAATTAAATTTCGAACACGTAGATACCAAATATGTGGGGATTGCTTTTGTTTTAAACTTTTTTAATTTTTTTCGGAAAAATCATGATGGTTGGTATGGATTTTGACAAAGCTTATGTTTTTGTGAAATTTCTCGGGCAATTTTAATTTTTTTTCAAAAAGGTCTTCGGAAATGAACTGGAAATTAAATTTCGAACACGTAGATACCAAATATGTGGGGATTGCTTTTGTTTTAAATTTTTTTAATTTTTTTCGGAAAAATCATGATGGTTGGTATGGATTTTGACAAAGCTTATGTTTTTGTGAAATTTCTCGGGCAATTTTAATTTTTTTTCAAAAAGGTCTTCGGAAATGAACTGGAAATTAAATTTCGAACACGTAGATACCAAATAAGTGGGGATTGCTTTTGTTTTAAACTTTTTTAATTTTTTTCGGAAAAATCATGATGGTTGGTATGGATTTTGACAAAGCTTATGTTTTTGTGAAATTTCTCGGGCAATTTTAATTTTTTTTCAAAAAGGTCTTCGGAAATGAACTGAAAATTAAATTTCGAACACGTAGATACCAAATATGTGGGGATTGCTTTTGTTTTAAACTTTTTTAATTTTTTTCGGAAAAATCATTATGGTTGGTATGGATTTTGACAAAGCTTATGTTTTTGTGAAATTTCTCGGGCAATTTTAATTTTTTTTCAAAAAGGTCTTCGGAAATGAACTGAAAATTAAATTTCGAACACGTAGATACCAAATATGTGGGGATTGCTTTTGTTTTAAACTTTTTTAATTTTTTTCGGAAAAATCATGATGGTTGGTATAGATTTTGACAAAGCTTATGTTTTTGTGAAATTTCTCGGGCAATTTTAATTTTTTTTCAAAAATGTCTTCGGAAATGAACTGGAAATTAAATTTCGAACACCTAGATACCAAATATGTGGGGATTGCTTTTGTTTTAAACTTTTTTAATTTTTTTCGGAAAAATCATGATGGTTGGTATGGATTTTGACAAAGCTTATGTTTTTGTGAAATTTTTCGGGCAATTTTAATTTTTTTTCAAAAAGGTCTTCGGAAATGAACTGGAAATTAAATTTCGAACACGTAGATACCAAATTTGTGGGGATTGCTTTTGTTTTAAACTTTTTTAATTTTTTTCGGAAAAATCATGATGGTTGGTATGGATTTTGACAAAGCTTATGTTTTTGTGAAATTTCTCGGGCAATTTTAATTTTTTTTCAAAAAGGTCTCCGGAAATGAACTGGAAATTAAATTTCGAACTCGTAGATACCAAATATGTGGGGATTGCTTTTGTTTTAAACTTTTTTAATTTTTTTCGGAAAAATCATGATGGTTGGTATGGATTTTGACAAAGCTTATGTTTTTGTGAAATTTCTCGGGCAATTTTAATTTTTTTTCAAAAAGGTCTTCGGAAATGAACTGGAAATTAAATTTCGAACACCTAGATACCAAATATGTGGCGATTGCTTTTGTTTTAAACTTTTTTAATTTTTTTCGGAAAAATCATGATGGTTGGTATGGATTTTAACAAAGCTTATGTTTTTGTGAAATTTCTCGGGCAATTTTAATTTTTTTTGAAAAAGGTCTTCGGAAATGAACTGGAAATTAAATTTCGAATACGTAGATACCAAATATGTGGGGATTGCTTTTGTTTTAAACTTTTTTAATTTTTTTCGGAAAAATCATGATGGTTGGTATGGATTTTGACAAAGCTTATGTTTTTGTGAAATTTCTCGGGCAATTTTAATTTTTTTTCAAAAAGGTCTTCGGAAATGAACTGGAAATTAAATTTCGAACACCTAGATACCAAATATGTGGGGATTGCTTTTGTTTTAAACTTTTTTAATTTTTTTCGGAAAAATCATGATGGTTGGTATGGATTTTGACAAAGCTTATGTTTTTGTGAAATTTCTCGGGCAATTTTAATTTTTTTTCAAAAAGGTCTTCGGAAATGAACTGAAAATTAAATTTCGAACACGTAGATACCAAATATGTGGGGATTGCTTTTGTTTTAAACTTTTTTAATTTTTTTTGGAAAAATCATGATGGTTGGTATAGATTTTGACAAAGCTTATGTTTTTGTGAAATTTCTCGGGCAATTTTAATTTTTTTTCAAAAAGGTCTTCGGAAATGAACTGGAAATTAAATTTCGAACACGTAGATACCAAATATGTGGGGATTGCTTTTGTTTTAAACTTTTTAAATTTTTTTCGGAAAAATCATGATGGTTGGTATGGATTTTGACAAAGCTTATGTTTTTGTGAAATTTCTCGGGCAATTTTAATTTTTTTTCAAAAAGGTCTTCGGAAATGAACTGGAAATTAAATTTCGAACACGTAGATACCAAATATGTGGGGATTGCTTTTGTTTTAAACTTTTGTAATTTTTTTCGGAAAAATCATGTTGGTTGGTATGGATTTTGACAAAGCTTATGTTTTTGTGAAATTTCTCGGGCAATTTTAATTTTTTTTGAAAAAGGTCTTCGGAAATGAACTGAAAATTAAATTTCGAACACGTAGATACCAAATATGTGGGGATTGCTTTTGTTTTAAACTTTTTTAATTTTTTTCGGGAAAATCATGATGGTTGGTATGGATTTTGACAAAGCTTATGTTTTTGTGAAATTTCTCGGGCAATTTTAATTTTTTTTTCAAAAAGGTCTTCGGAAATGAACTGGAAATTAAATTTCGAACACGTAGATACCAAATATGTGGGGATTGCTTTTGTTTTAAACTTTTTAAATTTTTTTCGGAAAAATCATGATGGTTGGTATGGATTTTGACAAAGCTTATGTTTTTGTGAAATTTCTCGGGCAATTTTAACTTTTTTTCAAAAAGGTCTTCGGAAATGAACTGGAAATTAAATTTCGAACACATAGATACCAAATATGTGGGGATTGCTTTTGTTTTAAACTTTTTTAATTTTTTTCAGAAAAATCATGATGGTTGGTATGGATTTTGACAAAGCTTATGTTTTTGTGAAATTTCTCGGGCAATTTTAATTTTTTTTCAAAAAGGTCTTCGGAAATGAACTGGAAATTAAATTTCGAACACGTAGATACCAAATATGTGGGGATTGCTTTTGTTTTAAACTTTTTTAATTTTTTTCGGAAAAATCATAATGGTTGGTATGGATTTTGACAAAGCTTATGTTTTTGTGAAATTTCTCGGGCAATTTTAATTTTTTTTCAAAAAGGTCTTCGGAAATGAACTGGAAATTAAATTTCGAACACATAGATACCAAATATGTGGGGATTGCTTTTGTTTTAAACTTTTTTAATTTTTTTCGGAAAAATCATGATGGTTGGTATGGATTTTGACAAAGCTTATGTTTTTGTGAAATTTCTCGGGCAATTTTAATTTTTTTTCAAAAAGGTCTTCGGAAATGAACTGGAAATTAAATTTCGAACACGTAGATACCAAATATGTGGGGATTGCTTTTGTTTTAAACTTTTTTAATTTTTTTCGGAAAAATCATGATGGTTGGTATGGATTTTGACAAAGTTTATGTTTTTGTGAAACTTCTCGGGCAATTTTAATTTTTTTTCAAAAAGGTCTTCGGAAATGAACTGGAAATTAAATTTCGAACACGTAGATACCAAATATGTGGGGATTGCTTTTGTTTTAAACTTTTTTAATTTTTTTCGGAAAAATCATGATGGTTGGTATGGATTTTGACAAAGCTTATGTTTTTGTGAAATTTCTCGGGCAATTTTATTTTTTTTTCAAAAAGGTCTTCGGAAATGAACTGGAAATTAAATTTCGAACACCTAGATACCAAATATGTGGGGATTGCTTTTGTTTTAAACTTTTTTAATTTTTTTCGGAAAAATCGTGATGGTTGGTATGGATTTTGACAAAGCTTATGTTTTTCTGAAATTTCTCGGGCAATTTTAATTTTTTTTTCAAAAAGGTCTTCGGAAATGAACTGGAAATTAAATTTCGAACACATAGATACCAAATATGTGGGGATTGCTTTTGTTTTAAACTTTTTAAATTTTTTTCGGAAAAATCATGATGGTTGGTATGGATTTTGACAAAGCTTATATTTTTGTGAAATTTCTCGGGCAATTTTAATTTTTTTTCAAAAAGGTCTTCGGAAATGAACTGGAAATTAAATTTCGAACACGTAGATACCAAATATGTGGGGATTGCTTTTGTTTTAAACTTTTTTAATTTTTTTCGGAAAAATCATGATGGTTGGTATGGATTTTGACAAAGCTTATGTTTTTGTGAAATTTCTCGGGCAATTTTAATT
This sequence comes from Empis livida, assembly GCA_963932195.1. Lineage (NCBI taxonomy): Eukaryota > Metazoa > Arthropoda > Insecta > Diptera > Empididae > Empis > Empis livida. The sequence continues at coordinate 13,334,233 of OZ010648.1, forward strand.
TTTTTTCAAAAAGGTCTTCGGAAATGAACTGGAAATTAAATTTCGAACACGTAGATACCAAATATGTGGGGATTGCTTTTGTTTTAAACTTTTTTAATTTTTTTCGGAAAAATCATGATGGTTGGTATGGATTTTGACAAAGCTTATGTTTTTGTGAAATTTCTCGGGCAATTTTAATTTTTTTTCAAAAAGGTCTTCGGAAATGAACTGGAAATTAAATTTCGAACACGTAGATACCAAATATGTGGGGATTGCTTTTGTTTTAAATTTTTTTAATTTTTTTCGGAAAAATCATGATGGTTGGTATGGATTTTGACAAAGCTTATGTTTTTGTGAAATTTCTCGGGCAATTTTAATTTTTTTTCAAAAAGGTCTTCGGAAATGAACTTGAAATTAAATTTCGAACACGTAGATACCAAATAAGTGGGGATTGCTTTTGTTTTAAACTTTTTTAATTTTTTTCGGAAAAATCATGATGGTTGGTATGGATTTTGACAAAGCTTATGTTTTTGTGAAATTTCTCGGGCAATTTTAATTTTTTTTCAAAAAGGTCTTCGGAAATGAACTGAAAATTAAATTTCGAACACGTAGATACCAAATATGTGGGGATTGCTTTTGTTTTAAACTTTTTTAATTTTTTTCGGAAAAATCATGATGGTTGGTATGGATTTTGACAAAGCTTATGTTTTTGTGAAATTTCTCGGGCAATTTTAATTTTTTTTCAAAAAGGTCTTCGGAAATGAACTGAAAATTAAATTTCGAACACGTAGATACCAAATATGTGGGGATTGCTTTTGTTTTAAACTTTTTAAATTTTTTTCGGAAAAATCATGATGGTTGGTATGGATTTTGACAAAGCTTATGTTTTTGTGAAATTTCTCGGCCAATTTTAATTTTTTTTCAAAAAGGTCTTCGGAAATGAACTGGAAATTAAATTTCGAACTCGTAGATACCAAATATGTGGGGATTGCTTTTGTTTTAAACTTTTTTAATTTTTTTCGGAAAAATCATGATGGTTGGTATGGATTTTGACAAAGCTTATGTTTTTGTGAAATTTCTCGGGCAATTTTAATTTTTTTTCAAAAAGGTCTTCGGAAATGAACTGGAAATTAAATTTCGAACACCTAGATACCAAATATGTGGCGATTGCTTTTGTTTTAAACTTTTTTAATTTTTTTCGGAAAAATCATGATGGTTGGTATGGATTTTAACAAAGCTTATGTTTTTGTGAAATTTCTCGGGCAATTTTAATTTTTTTTTGAAAAAGGTCTTCGGAAATGAACTGGAAATTAAATTTCGAATACGTAGATACCAAATATGTGGGGATTGCTTTTGTTTTAAACTTTTTTAATTTTTTTCGGAAAAATCATGATGGTTGGTATGGATTTTGACAAAGCTTATGTTTTTGTGAAATTTCTCGGGCAATTTTAATTTTTTTTAAAAAGGTCTTCGGAAATGAACTGGAAATTAAATTTCGAACACCTAGATACCAAATATGTGGGGATTGCTTTTGTTTTAAACTTTTTTAATTTTTTTCGGAAAAATCATGATGGTTGGTATGGATTTTGACAAAGCTTATGTTTTTGTGAAATTTCTCGGGCAATTTTAATTTTTTTTCAAAAAGGTCTTCGGAAATGAACTGGAAATTAAATTTCGAACACCTAGATACCAAATATGTGGGGATTGCTTTTGTTTTAAACTTTTTTAATTTTTTTCGGAAAAATCATGATGGTTGGTATGGATTTTGACAAAGCTTATGTTTTTGTGAAATTTTTCGGGCAATTTTAATTTTTTTTCAAAAAGGTGTTCGGAAATGAACTGGAAATTAAATTTCGAACACCTAGATACCAAATATGTGGGGATTGCTTTTGTTTTAAACTTTTTTAATTTTTTTCGGAAAAATCATGATGGTTGGTATGGATTTTGACAAAGCTTATGTTTTTGTGAAATTTCTCGGGCAATTTTAATTTTTTTTCAAAAAGGTCTTCGGAAATGAACTGGAAATTAAATTTCGAACACGTAGATACCAAATATGTGGGGATTGCTTTTGTTTTAAACTTTTTTAATTTTTTTCGGAAAAATCATGATGGTTGGTATGGATTTTGACAAAGCTTATGTTTCTGTGAAATTTCTCGGGCAATTTTAATTTTTTTTCAAAAAGGTCTTCGGAAATGAACTGGAAATTAAATTTCGAACACGTAGATATCAAATATGTGGGGATTGCTTTTGTTTTAAACTTTTTTAATTTTTTTCGGAAAAATCATGATGGTTGGTATGGATTTTGACAAAGCTTATGTTTTTGTGAAATTTCTCGGGCAATTTTAATTTTTTTTCAAAAAGGTCTTCGGAAATGAACTGGAAATTAAATTTCGAACACCTAGATACCAAATATGTGGGGATTGCTTTTGTTTTAAACTTTTTTAATTTTTTTCGGAAAAATCATGATGGTTGGTATGGATTTTGACAAAGCTTATGTTTTTGTGAAATTTCTCGGGTAATTTTAATTTTTTTTCACAAAGGTCTTCGGAAATAAACTGGAAATTAAATTTCGAACACGTAGATACCAAATATGTGGGGATTGCTTTTGTTTTAAACTTTTTTAATTTTTTTCGGAAAAATCATGATGGTTGGTATGGATTTTGACAAAGCTTATGTTTTTGTGAAATTTCTCGGGCAATTTTAATTTTTTTTCAAAAAGGTCTTCGGAAATGAACTGGAAATTAAATTTCGAACACGTAGATACCAAATATGTGGGGATTGCTTTTGTTTTAAACTTTTTTAATTTTTTTCGGAAAAATCATGATGGTTGGTATGGATTTTGACAAAGCTTATGTTTTTGTGAAATTTCTCGGGCAATTTTAATTTTTTTTCAAAAAGGTCTTCATTTCCGAAGACCTTTTTGAAAAATAGTCAAAATTGCCCGAGAAATCGGGAAAATATTGGAATTTAATGAGATTCAATACAAAACATCAGAATTTGTAGCAAAAAATTGAAAACCCTGAAAATTGAAAGCAATCCCCACATATTTAGTATTTCCGTGTAGGGAATTTAATTTCTAGCGCATTTTCGAAGACCTTTTCGAAAAATATTCAAAATTGCGCGAGAAATCGGGAAAATATGGAAATTTAATGAGATTCAATACAAAACATCAGAATTTGTAGCAAAAAAATGAAAACCCTTAAAACTGAAAGCAATCCCCACCTATATGGTAATTCCGTGTAGGGAATTTAATTTCTAGCGCATTTCCGAAGACCTTTTCGAATAATATTCAAAATTGCCCGAGAAATCGGGAAAATATGGAAATTTAATGAGATTCAATTCAAAACATCAGAATTTGTAGCAAAAAAATGAAAACCCTGAAAACTGAAAGCAATCCCCACATATTTGGTATTTCCGTGTAGGGAATTTAATTTGTAGCGCATTTCCGAAGACCTTTTCGAAAAATATTCAAAATTGCCCGAGAAATCGGGAAAATATGGAAATTTAATGAGATTCAATACAAAACATCAGAATTTGTAGCAAAAAATTGAAAACCCTGAAAACTGAAAGCAATCCCCACATATTTGGTATTTCCGTGTAGAGAATTTAATTTCTAGCGAATTACCGAAGACCTTTTCGAAAAATATTCAAAATTGCCCGAGAAATCGGGAAAATATTGGAATTTAATGAGATTCAATACAAAACATCAGAATTTGTAGCAAAAAATTGAAAACCCTTAAAACTGAAAGCAATCCCCACATATTTGGTATTTCCGTGTAGGGAATTTAATTTGTAGCGCATTTCCGAACACGTTTTCGAAAAATATCCGAAATTGCCCGAGAAATCGGGAAAATATGGAAATTTAATGAGATTCAATACAAAACATCAGAATTTGTAGTAAAAAATTGAAAACCCTGAAAACTGAAAGCAATCCCCACATATTTGGTATTTCCGTGTAGGGAATTTAATTTCTAGCGCATTTTCGAAGACCTTTTCGAAAAATATTCCAAATTGCGCGAGAAATCGGGAAAATATGGAAATTTAATGAGATTCAATACAAAACATCAGAATTTGTAGCAAAAAATTGAAAACCCTGAAAACTGAAAGCAATCCCCACATATTTGGTATTTCCGTGTAGGGAATTTAATTTCTAGTGCATTTTCGAAGACCGTTTCGAAAAATATTCAAAATTGCCCGACAAATCGGGAAAATATGGAAATTTAATGAGATTCAATACAAAACATCAGAATTTGTAGCAAAAAAATGAAAACCCTTAAAACTGAAAGCAATCCCCACATATTTGGTATTTCCGTGTAGAGAATTTAATTTCTAGCGAATTTCCGAAGACCTTTTCGAAAAATATTCAAAATTGCCCGAGAAATCGGGAAAATATGGAAATTTAATGAGATTCAATACAAAACATCAGAATTTGTAGCAAAAAAATGAAAACGCTTAAAACTGAAAGCAATCCCCACATATTTGGTATTTCCGTGTACGGAATTTAATTTCTAGCGAATTTCCGAAGACCTTTTCGAAAAATAGTCAAAATTGCCCGAGAAATCGGGAAAATATTGGAATTTAATGAGATTCAATACAAAACATTAGAATTTGTAGCAAAAAATTGAAAACCCTGAAAATTGAAAGCAATCCCCACATATTTAGTATTTCAGTGTAGGGAATTTAATTTCTAGTGCATTTCCGAAGACCTTTTCGAAAAATATTCAAAATAGCCCGAGAAATCGGGAAAATATGGAAATTTAATGAGATTCAATACAAAACATCAGAATTTGTAGCAAAAAAATGAAAACCCTTAAAACTGAAAGCAATCCCCACATATTTGGTATTTCCGTGTAGGGAATTTAATTTCTAGCGCATTTCCGAAGACCTTTTCGAACAATATTAAAAATTGCCCGAGAAATCGGGAAAATATGGAAATTTAATCAGATTCAATTCAAAACATCAGAATTTGTAGCAAAAAAATTAAAACCCTGAAAACTGAAAGCAATCCCCACATATTTGGTATTTCCGTGTAGGGAATTTAATTTGTAGCGCATTTCCGAAGACCTTTTCGAAAAATATTCAAAATTGCCCGAGAAATCGGGAACATATGGAATTTTAATGAGATTCAATACAAAACATCAGAATTTGTAGCAAAAAATTGAAAACCCTTAAAACTGAAAGCAATTCCCACATATTTGGTATTTCCGTGTAGGGAATTTAATTTGTAGCGCATTTCCGAGCACGTTTTCGAAAAATATTCGAAATTGCCCGAGAAATCGGGAAAATATGGAAATTTAATGAGATTCAATACAAAACATCAGAATTTGTAGTAAAAAATTGAAAACCCTGAAAACTGAAAGCAATCCCCACACATTTGGTATTTCCGTGTAGGGAATTTAATTTCTAGGGCATTTCCGAAGACCTTTTCGAAAAATATTCAAAATTGCCCGAGAAATCGGGAAAATATGGAAATTTAATGAGATTCAATACAAAACATAAGAATTTGTAGCAAAAAATTGAAAACCCTGTAAGCTGAAAGCAATCCCCACATATTTGGTATTTCCGTGTACGGAATTTAATTTCTACGCATTTCCGAAGACCTTTTCGAAAAATATTCAAATTTGCCCGAGAAATCGGGACAATATGGAAATTTAATGAGATTCAATTCAAAACATCAGAATTTGTAGCAAAAAAATGAAAACCGTGAAAACTGAAAGCAATCGCCACATATTTGGTATTTCCGTGTAGGAAATTTAATTTCTAGCGCATTTCCGAAGAACTTTTCGAAAAATATTCAAAATTGCCCAAGAAATCGGGAAAATATGGAAATTTAATGAGATTCAATACAAAACATCAGAATTTGTAGCAAAAAAATGAAAACCCTTAAAATTGAAAGCAATCCCCACATATTTGGTATCTCCGTGGAGGGAATTTAATTTCTAGCGAATTTCCGAAGACCTTTTCGAAAAATATTCAAAATTACCCGAGAAATCGGGAAAATATGGAAATTTAATGAGATTCAATTCAAAACATCAGAATTTGTAGCAAAAAAATGAAAACCCTGAAAACTGAAAGCAATCCCCACATATTTGGTATTTCCGTGTAGGGAATTTAATTTCTAGCGCATTTTCGAAGACCTTTTCGAAAAATATTCAAAATTGCGCGAGAAATCGGGAAAATATGGAAATTTAATGAGATTCAATACAAAACATTAGAATTTGAAGCAAAAAAATGAAAACCCTTAAAATTGAAAGCAATCCCCACATATTTGGTATCTTCGTGGAGGGAATTTAATTTCTAGCGAATTTCCGAAGACCTTTTCGAAAAATATTAAAAATTGCCCGAGAAATCGGGAAAATATGGAAATTTAATGAGATTCAATACAAAACATTAGAATTTGAAGCAAAAAAATGAAAACCCTTAAAATTGAAAGCAATCCCCACATATTTGGTATCTTCGTGGAGGGAATTTAATTTCTAGCGAATTTCCGAAGACCTTTTCGAAAAATATTCAAAATTGCCCGAGAAATCGGGAACATATGGAAATTTAATGAGATTCAATACAAAACATCAGAATTTGTAGCAAAAAATTGAAAACCCTGAAAACTGAAAGCAATCCCCACATATTTGGTATTTCCGTGTAGGGAATTTAATTTGTAGCGCATTTCCGAACACGTTTTCAAAAAATATTCAAAATTGCCCGAGAAATCGGGAAAATATGGAAATTTAATGAGATTCAATACAAAACATCAGAATTTATAGCAAAAAAATGAAAACCCTTAAAATTGAAAGCAATCCCCACATATTTGGTATCTCCGTGGAGGCAATTTAATTTCTAGCGAATTTCCGAAGACCTTTTCGAAAAATATTCAAAATTGCCCGAGAAATCGGGAAAATATGGAAATTTAATGAGATTCAATACAAAACATCAAAATTTGTAGCAAAAAAATGAAAACCCTTAAAATTGAAAGCAATCCCCACATATTTTGTATCTCCGTGGAGGGAATTTAATTTCTAGCGAATTTCCGAAGACCTTTTCGAAAAATATTCAAAATTGCCCGAGAAATCGGGAAAATATGGAAATTTAATGAGATTCAATTCAAAACATCAGAATTTGTAGCAAAAAAATGTAAACCCTGAAAACTGAAAGCAATCCCCACATATTTGGCATTTCCGTGTAGGGAACTTAATTTCTAGCGCATTTCCGAAGACCTTTTCGAAAAATATTCAAAATTGCCCGAGAAATTGGGAACATATGGAAATTTAATGAGATTCAATACAAAACATCAGAATTTGTAGCAAAAAAATGAAAACCCTGAAAACTGAAAGCAATCCCCACATATTTGGTATTTCCGTGTAGGGAATTTAATTTGTAGCGCATTTCCGAACACGTTTTCGAAAAATATTCAAAATTGCCCGAGAAATCGGGACAATATGGAAATTTAATGAGATTCAATTCAAAACATCAGAATTTGTAGCAAAAAAATGAAAACCGTGAAAACTGAAAGCAATCCCCACATATTTGGTATTTCCGTGTAGGGAATTTAATTTCTAGCGCATTTCCGAAGACCTTTTCGAAAAATATTCAAAATTGCCCGAGAAATCGGGAAAATATGGAAATTTAATGAGATTCAATACAAAACATTAGAATTTGAAGCAAAAAAATGAAAACCCTTAAAATTGAAAGCAATCCCCACATATTTGGTATCTTCGTGGAGGGAATTTAATTTCTAGCGAATTTCCGAAGACCTTTTCGAAAAATATTCAAAATTGCCCGAGAAATCGGGAACATATGGAAATTTAATGAGATTCAATACAAAACATCAGAATTTGTAGCAAAAAATTGAAAACCCTGAAAACTGAAAGCAATCCCCACATATTTGGTATTTCCGTGTAGGGAATTTAATTTGTAGCGCATTTCCGAACACGTTTTCAAAAAATATTCAAAATTGCCCGAGAAATCGGGAAAATATGGAAATTTAATGAGATTCAATACAAAACATCAGAATTTATAGCAAAAAAATGAAAACCCTTAAAATTGAAAGCAATCCCCACATATTTGGTATCTCCGTGGAGGGAATTTAATTTCTAGCGAATTTCCGAAGACCTTTTCGAAAAATATTCAAAATTGCCCGAGAAATCGGGAAAATATGGAAATTTAATGAGATTCAATACAAAACATCAAAATTTGTAGCAAAAAAATGAAAACCCTTAAAATTGAAAGCAATCCCCTCATATTTTGTATCTCCGTGGAGGGAATTTAATTTCTAGCGAATTTCCGAAGACCTTTTCGAAAAATATTCAAAATTGCCCGAGAAATCGGGAAAAATATGGAAATTTAATGAGATTCAATTCAAAACATCAGAATTTGTAGCAAAAAAATGTAAACCCTGAAAACTGAAAGCAATCCCCACATATTTGGCATTTCCGTGTAGGGAACTTAATTTCTAGCGCATTTCCGAAGACCTTTTCGAAAAATATTCAAAATTGCCCGAGAAATTGGGAACATATGGAAATTTAATGAGATTCAATACAAAACATCAGAATTTGTAGCAAAAAATTGAAAACCCTGAAAACTGAAAGCAATCCCCACATATTTGGTATTTCCGTGTAGGGAATTTAATTTGTAGCGCATTTCCGAACACGTTTTCGAAAAATATTCAAAATTGCCCGAGAAATCGGGAACGTATGGAAATTTAATGAGATTCAATACAAAACATCAGAATTTGTAGCAAAAAATTGAAAACCCTGAAAACTGAAAGCAATCCCCACATATTTGGTATTTCCATGTAGGGAACTTAATTTGTAGCGCATTTCCGAACACGTTTTCGAAAAATATTCAAAATTGCCCGAGAAATCGGGAAAATATGGAAATTTAATGAGATTCAATACAAAACATCAGAATTTGTAGCAAAAAAATGAAAACCCTTAAAATTGAAAGCAATCCCCACATATTTGGTATCTCCGTGGAGGGAATTTAATTTCTAGCGAATTTCCGGAGACCTTTTCGAAAAATATTCAAAATTGCCCGAGAAATCGGGAAAATATGGAAATTTAATGAGATTCAATACAAAACATCAGAATTTGTAGTAAAAAATTGAAGACCCTGAAAACTGAAAGCAATCCGCACATATTTGGTATTTCCGTGTAGGGAATTTAATTTCTAGCGCATTTCCGAAGACCTTTTCGAAAAATATTCAAAATTGCCCGAGAAATCGGGAAAATATGGAAATTTAATGAGTTTCAATACAAAACATAAGAATTTGTAGCAAAAAATTGAAAACCGTGAAAACTGAAAGCAATCGCCACATATTTGGTATTTCTGTGTAGGAAATTTAATTTCTAGCGCATTTCCGAAGAACTTTTCGAAAAATATTCAAAATTGCCCGAGAAATCGGGAAAATATGGAAATTTAATGAGATTCAATACAAAACATCAGAATTTGTAGCAAAAAAATGAAAACCCTTAAAATTGAAAGCAATCCCCACATATTTGGTATCTCCGTGGAGGGAATTTAATTTCTAGCGAATTTCCGAAGACCTTTTCGAAAAATATTTAAAATTTCCCGAGAAATCGGGAAAATATGGAAATGTAATGAGATTCAATTCAAAACATCAGAATTTGTAGCAAAAAAATTAAAACCCTGAAAACTGAAAGCAATCCCCACATATTTGGCATTTCCGTGTAGGGAACTTAATTTCTAGCGCATTTCCGAAGACCTTTTCGAAAAATATTCAAAATTGCCCGAGAAATCGGGAACATATGGAAATTTAATGAGATTCAATACAAAACATAAGAATTTGTAGCAAAAAATTGAAAACCCTGTAAGCTGAAAGCTATCCCCACATATTTTATATTTCCGTGTAGGGATTTTAATTTCTAGCGCATTTCCGAAGACCTTTTCGAAAAATATTCAAAATTGCCCGAGAAATCGGGAACATATGGAAATTTAATGAGATTCAATACAAAACATCAGAATTTGTAGCAAAAAATTGAAAACCCTGAAAACTGAAAGCAATCCCCACATATTTGGTATTTCCGTGTAGGGAATTTAATTTGTAGCGCATTTCCGAACACGTTTTCGAAAAATATTCAAAATTGCCCGAGAAATCGGGAAAATATGGAAATTTAATGAGATTCAATACAAAACATCAGAATTTAAAGCAAAAAATTGAAAACCCTGAAAACTGAAAAAAATCCCCACATGGGCTGGAAATTAAATTCCCTACATGGAGATACGAAATATGTGGGGATTGCTTCAGTCCTTCAGTTGTACGATTTTTCAATTTTTTGCGACAAATTCTGATCTTTTGTACTATATTTATTAAATATGTACTATATTTATTAAAAAAAACTACTGTATTTATTAAAAAAATACTAATAAAAAAATTATACGAAAATACTACTGTATTTTTTTAATAAATATGTACGAAATAACAAGAGTCATCTAACCGGTGTTGGGCTATAAATTAGAAATTTATCTATTGCCCTTTTTATAGAAGTAAATCAATTTAGATTTTAAAAAAGCTTCTCAGAAAATGTTTAAAAAATAGTTTCAAAAAATTTTATTGGATTTATATAGTAATAATCGTCCTCCTTAGTGCAAGTTTTAGTTTTATGTGTGCTAAAAATCATATTTTTACAAACTAGACACATTTTTACAAACTAGAAAAAATACTAAATTTACTGAAAAAGGCAATGAAAATTATTTAAACATGAAATATTAACTATTAAGATAAAAATAAATAATAAAAATTTATGAATACATTAAGATATATGTAGCCTTAAGTATGTATTGTAAATTCATATCTTTTTCCAAGATTTTCATTAAATTTTCATCCTTAAAACTGTTCCTAAATATTAATTTTCTATCAAATCCGAATAATTGTGTTTTAATAAAAACTTTTACATCTTCATGAAATTATCTTAAATTTGATCTGCAAAACGAAAATAATAAATGAGAAATTCCAATCCATTTATTGTTAACTTGATAAATTAATTTAATTTCGTTTTCTTTTTGTTATTGTAATCGAACTTATAATGAAAAAGATTTTCCTGCTGATTTATCAAAATATTTTCTTTTCCAACAGAAATATTTGAAGAAATCAAAATAAATAATAATTTGAAAAATATTCCTTTTATGGTTAAGTGAATATATTTTTTTTGTATTTGGATTTAAATGACTACCAATAAAAATTATAAACGACAAAACAAAATTAAAGATATAAATAATTTTTATATTTTTTTTTGTTTTTAATTAAATTTTCATAAAATTTTTATGTTGTCTTTAAGTAATCGACGACGCGACTTTTAGGATTTTCCTTCAGAAATAATCATAAGAAGAATAAATATAAAAAGAAATATATTTTTGTAGGAGAATTAGAAGGAAAATAGACACCATTAATAGAAAATTTTTAAAAGCTTTTAGTAGCATTGATTTAGTTAAAAAAAAATTAATGATATTCGACATTGAATGGTTCGCTAGTTGCGTATTTTATATAATAAATGTATGTATACTCGTATATTATTAGCTTATTAAGAATTATCAAAGAGTAATGTATTAGAACATAAATTTTATTATCATTCCAAAGAAAATTTTATTTATGGGTATATATTTTAATTTTTATTCTTTTTTTTACGTAGTAATTTCGTTTTTTTAAGAACAGATATTAATGATGAAGAAAAAGATATATTATATATAAAAATTTATATATAAAAAATTAAACTTTCAGACTGTGGTGCTATAGTGCAAATAAATTATTTAATTGTATAGACAATTTGTCGTTTGGAATATTAAATTGACGAGATATTTAAAAATAATATTTGAAATTTGAATGATAGTATGCAGAAAACATAATTTTCCTGATGAAATTCAATTCAGCTCAGTTAAGATTTGCTAAATCGTTATTTACTAAATGAATTTACTAATATATTTTTTTAATAAATAACTGTACAGTAAGTAAAAAATATAAGCATGTAAAAGGCAAAAATTCCAAAGGAAATAAACTACACTCTAACAATAAACAAATTTGGTGGAAACACTTAAATATTAATAGAACAGTTCTTTTAGAAATGTTTTAAAATGAATTGAATTTTCCTTAAACTGTATCATTCATATCAATGATGCGCAGAATGTTATAAACTGTTTGTCGTCACAATTACGGTAGATTGATTCCGTTCTTCTATCTAAAAAAAACTAAATTCAAAACGTTTCAATCAAATATATAACTAATTCCAATTTGTAATTCTATACATGAATAGTTCTACACCAATTGTGAAAATTATTTCCCGTGGCATTATTTCCTTAACCTCTTCGCTCCTGAGGTTCAGTTTTAAATATATTTTTATTTATATTTGTTAATTTTTATCAAATATATAACTAATTCCAATATATAACTAATTCCAATTAAATATTCATAAAATAGAATGTTTCAATTTTAAAAATAAGTACATGGGCATATATGAGGACATTACGTACCGAATATAATTTGATATAAAGTTAAATTTAGTATAATTTAGTTCAATTTAGTACCTGTAGTTGTAGTACTCATTATGATGGGTGCTTGATATTTTAATTGGAATTTACATTATATTTCACATCCATCTGTGAGATTTTTATTTCTCAATTTTTGTTTCACTCTTTTGTGTACTACAAATCACTTAAATTTACCTTAAAATATTTAAATTTATATTAATTTCGATTCTTGCTAATGGTTACTTCAATTTTGCGCAAAATTCAATTATGATATTCTTGTAACTAATACTTAACGTAATTTTTTATTTTTTTTTCTATTATATTGTTTTCATGCTTTCCTAATTAAAAGTATCAGAGCATTTAGTACAGGTTTTCAACAAAATTAAAGTAAATTTCATGTCCACACATGTATTTCTGTACAACAAAGAAGTTAAACTTATAAATACGTTAAATTATTTCATTGAACTAATGAGACAAATTTTCCTGGTTGGGAAAAAAAATCCAAAAAATATTAAGTAATATAAGTATAAGTGTTTCGATCAAAAATTGATTGTACATAACATGCTTTAAAAATTTTATAGATTGTATATGTATATGTAACATCCTTTAAAATATTTTATAATTATTTTATGTCTAAGGTCAATTACTTTTGTAAGCTTTTTAGCATTAAAATTTATTATATGAATATACGTACATACATAAAGTTTATAATAATTAAAAATTCTTAACGAATTTCAGTAACGAGTTAGAATATAATTTTTTGACAAATGCAAATCATTTTCAAAAAATCTTTCCAATACCCTTTTTTCACTTTAAAGATAAACATAAAGAATTTTCTTTATCATTGATGGCATTGGTTTATTGTGTTTTCAAAAAAAAAAATTATATATACTTACTGCAAAAATTTTAATTATAAGAAAATGATTCTTTATCATCATTACAATTTTTCTGCGGGTCTATTTTATTATTTTTTTTTTTTGTAAAATATACTTTTGGGATTTTATTTGTAATTAAATGGTTGAATAAATTTTAAATATAAAATTCGGAATAGTTCAAATTTGGTACTCTATTTCTTATAAAAGCTTAAAAGCTATAATAAGTCTCTAAGGAATTTGAATGTTTCTTAAATTCTTGATTTAGAAATTTTATCGTGGTGTGAATTATTAATTAGTGATTATATGTTTTTTTTGTATAGGAATGATTAAAATTAACAAAAAAAAAGAAGAAAAAATGATGTTAAATAGGAGTCTTCATTATTTTTTTGAAAATCATTTCATTATAAGTTGTGTACAACAGTCTCTTTTTTCATAATAATAAGTAAATAAAAAAAAGCTTATTAAGTGATTATATAAATAGAAAACACCGAATTAATTATATGTTAGTCCAAAGATGGAGAAACATTAATTTTGGAGAATATTTATTATGCAAAATTTCTATTTTCTGTTAGAAAAGGTATTTCGGCGGATGGGAACTACAGCGACCATTATGAAACTGCGTTTACCATAATCTATTTCATAAATAGTGGCCTAATAATAACTTACGTGCACAATTAGCATACTTAAATATCGATTATAACCGACAGACCAACAGACACAAGGGATATTTAGTTTCTTTAAAAAATCCGAAATAGTTTACAACTGGTGGGTCGACCGACGGGCAAACAGAATAAATTTTAAGTTTCATAAGAAAGTCCTAAAAAATATTAAAATATTTACGATTAAAAAATTTTAAGGAGTTATTCCTGTATTACCATTCTAACTTACATTTAAGAATTAGTTTATTACACAGTTCGGAATTGAAGTTTATTTTCTCAGCGCATATTTATGAGTTCAATTTTCCATAGTAAACGATGATATTTATTTTCTAACAAATTTTTATTATATTATATTCGACGAAAAAGTTTAAATTTTATAGTTTTAATGCGTACTATTTTAACCTTAATGTAGATTTATAGTTGTAAATCATATGCTCACATTTTTAACCTTAATATTAATTTATAGTTGAAAATAAATACCAGCAGAAATAATTTTAAACTTTTTTGTTTAAAATCCACAAATTTAAAAACTTTATGCTTTTAGGTTGAAAACATCAGCTAAAAATGTCATTTATTGTATTATTTTAAAATTGATTAAGTCATGTTCTCATTTAAATTCAAAACATACGGACCCGGTCCCACTTTATTCCATAATGAACAAAAAAATATTTGTAATTTGTTAAGTTTTTGCTTTCTCTTCTTTCCTCTTTGAAATTTAAAACCAAACTTAACTAGTTTCCAAACTTTTCTTAAAATATAAAGTTTTATATATTGCAATTGCATGTTTGTTACAATATTTCAACTCTTCTAAGTTTGAACCAATTTTCAACTTTTCGTCTAATTTTTTCAAAATGTAATTGAACTGTTTGAAATTGTATCATTTTTTATTTATTATTAAAGTTTAAATTTTCAACTCACTTGTTAAAAGTTCTAAGCATATAATATATTACTAAAAATTATCAGTTTTTACCTGAAAGAACTTCTTCAACTCACTTTCAATGTTTAGACTTTTAAATAATGAAATATTTGAACAATACAGGTTGAAAAAAAATCTACATAATCGTATTTCAAGTCAGAAAAATTGAAAAAATAAACTTCATTTTCAAGCCGTGTAGAAGGCTATCCAAATGTGTAGATGGATTATACCTAAAAAAATATTAATCCTCTGTCATTTGAGGTCTATAATTAATCCTACTTATTCCTATTATATTTTTGGTTAAATCCTTTTTTTTTTAATTTTTAACAAATATTTTTTATTTAAATTATTATTCCACAGCCTTGTAATTTTATATTTCTAAAAATAATCAAGTAAAATAATTTAATGCATGTGCCAGAAAAAAATTAACAAAAACGAATAAAAAATAAAGTAGGTAGATTCTTTATATAAGTAAATTATATCTACAAGATATTTATAATGTTTTTCATTTCTTTTCTTATACATATACATATATATATATATATTATTTGTGTATTTTCGGTAAAATAAACTTTGTAAACATTTCTGTTTTTTTCTATTTTTCCTATTTAGTTTTTTTTTTATTTTTTTTTTGTGTTAAAGAAAATTAATGATTGTCTAATGACTTTGTGTATGTCTCGTAGGTTTGGATTTATAGGCGCCAAAAACATGCTGATATAAAAATAAAATATAATATATATTTATTTAAGCAAAAATATTATTACAATACTGTATAATTAAATATGTAGTAGTAAATGGGTACAGTTGATGGCTCCAGGATTCTAAAATACGTAATTTATTTTATCATACTTGTACGTATATTGTAATACGTATGTATATACAATAAATTTTGACTTGTTTATTTTAATCGTTTGCCAATTTTGCTTGTTTTGCACAAAAAAAAAAAAATTTTCAAAAAATGAAAAAAACTTACTCATAGCAAAATATTCTTTTACATGATTTTTTTACAGGATATATTGATTACGTGTATAAAATAAGATATAATAATAAAAAATTTTACTTGCAATTTTCAAGTGGACTGAAAGTTTTTTTTTTTTCTCCTTGTATTTTGGATGAAACAGAAAGATGTTAGATACTAACTTAATATTTAAATTAAAATCAGAGCTACAGAAATATTTGATACATAACAAATAATTTTTTTTACCAAAAACTATAAATTTTATATATAAAATATATATATACATACATTTTTTTAAAAATAAAAACATAAATGTAACCTTAAAACTTTTGAAAAAACTTGATATTAGTTTACATATAATTTACGGATTATAAAACTTTTCCTTACCTGCTTATAAATTAACCTTTTACTGGATTTTTAATTTGTTTTTTATTTTTTGAATAGTTAAAAGATTTATTAAACTAAAATGAATTTTAAAAAATTTTTGTTAATTTTACTAATTCTCATTCATAAAATAATGTTCGAATATAAAACGTAACTAAGGGAAATCAACAAAATATGGCGTTAAACCACGTTATTTGTAGTATTCTGTCTGTCGTTGATAAAAATAGAATGTTTTTATTTGGATAATTTTATAATATTTTCAACCAAAAAAAAAAAAGAAGAAAAACTAATCAAATAATTGCAATTTAATTAAAATAATAAAGAATTTTAGTGACCTAATTAGAATTTCATAAATTATGTAATCTAAAATATATTAAATAAATTATTAAACTAAAGTGATAATTAAATTGAATAAGAAAATGAAGAATTGAAATATTTATTTTCATTTTATGCAAATGTAAAAATATAAGAAAATTACATTAGAATTATAATATGTATATAAATTTATTTGGAACTATTTTAAAATTATATTAATTAATATTAATTGAATTGAAATGTTTTCCAAAAATCTATACTCTTATAATCAAAATATAAACATATTCTTATAATCAAAATATTGATATAAACTAATTTGTGAATGAAAAATTGTAAAAGTTTACTTAAAAACATAATAAATTATTAGAAAATTTATGTTTTTTTTAAAAAAAAATATTAAAAAAAAAATAATCCACTTTGTAAATGTAAATTTGTCAAAAACTGATTATAAACATAATTTTTTACTACCATAAAAATATATATATATATATTTACATATCGATTATCATTAATCATAAATATGAAATATATAAATTATAATAATATTTGACCTTAAATATTTGTTGATATAAAAATATTAAAAAAATTAGGATAATTTGGGTAGTATACATTGGAGAAATTATATCAATTTATTTTTCACAGAATCCTTTTTTTTCCACTTTCCTTTCTATAATTTAAAAAAAATATATATAAAATTTTGTCTATTTTTCAAATGAAATTATTTGTTTTGTTATTTATAAAATCTGGTAATACCTGTTCTAACAAAGTTCAACATGCTGGCCTCCCCCACAAAAAAAATATTAAATATTTTTTTTTTCACTACTGTCAAAAAACCACCAAAAAAAAAAACAAGATTATTTGTTTTTATGTTCTTGCGCATATCTTTTCTCTACAATTTTCCCAAATTTTCTCAGCATCACCACAACAAAAAAAATCACAAATATCTCTCCGGTTTATACTCCTATTTAATTGAGTATAATATCTATATTACTACTACATACAAAAATATACAATCCATTAAAAATCACTAAAATATCCTTTTTTTTTATTATTTTGTTGTTCAGATAACAACAGAAATGTAACCAAAAAAGTAGAATAAAATTATCCTTGCTATGGGATTTACTCAAAAAAAAAAAAAAACATGTTAATATAAAATATAGCTACATACATACATATATAAATTTATAGCTAAAAATATCTGTGTAGATACGTTCCCTAAATTACTCTCTTGTATATTATCTATAAAGGATTCTGTTTACTTTTAATATCCCTTATTGATGATGATGCTTTATAAGAGTATAGAAAATCACTTTGTAGTTTTATTTCAAAAATTTTACTTTAACAAAAATATTACATAGATTTTTATAAGTTCCTTTGGCAACCGGTTTGCATAGCAAATCATTAAATAATTTTTATCAATTTTTTTTTCTTTTTAAATAAAGGATAACCAATACATTTATAATAATAAATATTTAAAAAAAAAAAATACAAATATCGTATGCTTCTCCTTTGAAAATTATCAGATGATGTTGTATTGAGATAAAAAAGAAAACCAAAATTATATATATTTTTTTTTTAAATAATACTATTTTTAGTATAAATTTACTCTCTGATATGAAAATTTGTGTAGTTATTCAGTTTTCCTCAGTTAGATTAGTTAGCTATCAGCATCCTTTGAAATTAATTCACATTTAACGTCAAACTGTTTAACAATTCAGACGTGTTTTCTTCAATTTCTTGTTAATTTTTTCGAGATATTTTTTTTTTTTAATTTTTCCTAAGATTTTAGGAACTAAACAAGGAAAAATATACGTACATTAAATGAAAATTAATTTTGCTAATCAATGAACAGTTAAGAAAAATGAAAATTTTCTATAAAAAAATTTAAATAAATTTTTTTTTTTTTAAATATCCTTTTTTTGTTCCATAAAAAAAATAATTTTTTTAACAATTTAACGAAAATATTAGAATAAATCCTAAAAATAGAATAAACTAACTAAAAAAAAAAACAAGAACGAAAAATCTCCAGGTTACCAGATTTAGTAGGAGAGAATAAAAACAACTGTCAAAACAGCAAAAAAAAAATTGTGTCAGGATAATAAACAACAAGAAAACAAACTAGGAAAGTAAATTATTCAATATTTTTGTTTTTCTTTGTTTTAATGAAAAATGTATGAAAAATTAATGAAAAAAATTTTTTGTGTATTAAAATATATTGTGAAAAGTAATTAGTAAATTTTCAATATAAAAGTGAAATTTTAATTAGTAAAAAAAAAAAAAAAAATTAATTATTATCCTTATAAAGGATTGTATCTAAAAAAAAAAAAAAAAAACGTGCATTTTGCAGCACATGTTTACAATTTTCTTTATACATGTGTAGAGTAGAAAACTAGAAAAACTTTTTGTAGTGGAAAAATCACTAATACAGCAAAAGTTAAAGAAAAAACAGAGAATTAAAATATATAAAAAAAAGGAAAATTAAGGGAAAATTGTATTTATTTTGAGATTTATTGAGGTAAGTAAACACGTTAGTTAGTTTTTTTTACTATATTATAAAATTATTTTTAAATAACACTAAGAAATAGTTTAATTTTTTATGCTTTAAAATTTTTACATATTTATGTCCTTATTTTGTACGATCGCTTAAATCCTTACATATTATATTTATTTTTATTTATTTATGTTTTTTTTGTTGAAAATTAAACGAAAACTTGGAAAACTTTTATAATAAAACGTTTTTTTTTTTTTGTACGTTTAAGCCTCCAATTTTTTTTTATTTGAAAATTTTGTATAGAAAATTTGAGGAACAGCGAAAGAAGAAAGTTTTTAATAAAAATTTACAGAAAAAAGTAAAGTAGAAGAAATAAATAAACATTATAAATAGAAAATAGAAAACTTTTAAAGCTATTAAAAGTTTGTATTTTTTTTAAAAGAATAAAAGATTTGCACAAAAAAAATAAATGGAAAAATGATTAACTAACTTTAGAACAGCAGGAGCATAAAAAAAAATAAGAAGATAAAACTAATCTTCACATAATGCACATGAAAATCATTCACGAAAAAGGATATTAAAAAATAAAATAGTAAATAACTAAGTGCTTACAATCATTAAAAATTATTTCACAAAAAAGTTGGTTACATTTTGTATAAAAAATTTTTAGTCTTATCTTGCAAAGACAGAATAGAGGAGCAAGAGTATTGCTGATTCTTATGATAATTTTTTCGAAATATTACAAAATTTTGCTGTTGGTGAAGAAACTTTTAATTGTAATAAAACTAATAATTAGCTTCTTTTTCTAATTAACCATATTGCTATTCAAATTTCTAATCAAATCTGGAAAAATTAAGCAGAGTAATCTTATAACACTCATCGGAGGATAATGTAGCTTAACAAATCCTCTGTTTTAGGTCAAACAGGTAGCCACCATCACTGCATACTTTAACTTAAAAAATTCTGATAGTTAGGGTAACCTATTAAGATTACACAACAATTAAGTGAAACTATTCAAATGACCTGGCATATTATTGTGCAAAAGTGAAGATAGTACAAAGTAGAATTTAATTTTTCTGTCAATTTTTCTTCCAACTAGAATTTATTGAAATTCGTCTTCTTTAATTATAACTTATAAAATGTCAGGATAGAGGAAATATTAGTACAAATGTATTTATACTATTATGATCTTTTTCAGAAACTAATATTTATTATTAACGTACTTCTTCCTCCAATCCTGCTTTTAGCCTAATCTAAATATTTAAAAATAAAACACGTTTCCTTAATTTATCAATAAAGTCCTTAAAATCATGATTTTCATTGACACATTTAATTTGTTTGGATTGATTACAAATAGAAATCAATATGACTACAGATCTTTGATACTAAATATATTTAATAAAATCGGAAAAATTTGTATTTCTAATTTTCTTTCACTTTCTTTCACTTCCTGTAAAGTTATCAACATTAAAATTTTACCAAAAAAACTTAGTAAATGATTACATTACAAAAATAATACGTTTTTTTTATCGTTAAGTTTAATCTTAAAATTTACCAAACAATAAAAAAAATACAATTTACAAAATCTTGTACGTGATACGCAATAAAATACAAATGGTACACAAAATTAAAAATTTAATAAAAAAATTTTTAAATTCAATAAAAAAATATCCCTAATATCGGAGGATCATAAATTACTGTACAAATATTGGTAATTTGTTTTTTTTTTTTTTTAAATTAACTTTATATTTTTCATCCCTTGTAAAACTTTTCAACATATCAATATTAATCAAAAGTTTAAACAAGTTTTATCAACCCATTCAAATAACTAGTGTACCAAAAACATATATCTTCTTAATTATGTCACATTTCAATTTTACATGTCAATTTCCAGAGAAAAAAAAAATATTTTCCTTACAATCTTTTTCAAAATAAGAAAAATTGTATATTATATTTTTTTTTTGGAGATTATTAAATTTTAAAATGTGTCTAGAAAAAAACTTCTTATAAACGAGAGTATTACAAAAATTTATGACACATTTCATAATTTTCATTTTTTGAAATGAAACTTTCTTATGTAAACCACAGCATAAAAAAAAAATTCTTTAAATTATCAAATGAAGGATAAAAAATTGGATTTTTATTTTATAAGACATTATTTTTTTAACTTTTTAATAAGACTAAGAAAATATATCAAGAAAAGTCCATTCTGTATGACCATAAAGTTTTCCAATTACATAAAAAAAAATTTACAAAAATCACATAAATTTTGTGGTATCTCATCAGTGAAGTTTCAAACTAAAATATTATACGGAAAAGAAAAAAACATAAAACAAAATAAAAGTGGATAAACAGGATAATAAAAACACAAAAAAAAAGTTTAATTAAGAATAGAAGAGAAATGTTGATCCTTTTTTTAAAAAAAAAATAATAATATCTAATGGTTTTCTAGTTATACGGGTTAATTAATTGTGCTATATTATATTTATGAACATTCGTCAAAATAAAAATATCATTTTTATTTATTTATTTCCACTATATTCGTTTTTTTTTTTATAAATTCATAATTTACGAGGTTTAGTCAAAAAGTCGTTCTTATTATCAAGCATCAATTCAAATTACATTCCAATATTAATTAGAATAAATGAAACAGCAGGCCAAATTCAAATTATGCCTTCGTTAATATTAACAGAAATTATAAAAGATTGGTATTTCATTTGACTATATTAATATAGGTTCCGAAGCTTCTGATCTCTGAAATTTATTGGAATTTGACTCGCTTTAAATTAGTGAGACACATCCTAGTCTCAACAAATCTCAACAAATACTTAATTGATTCTAAGATTAAACATATTTCGCACGTAATATTCACTTTAATTCTGAGAAAACTTGTTTATACTCGGCTAGTGACCTGATATTTTACCACCCTAACCTGTTCTTCACATACGCAAGGATCTAAACTAAAAACGAATAAGGTAAAGTTGATGCAAATCTATTCCTCATTAATTACTATGCTTGGCTAAACCAAAATTTGATTTGGCACTATTTTTTTATTGTAGACATATGACATTACCTTAAAGCTATTTCGATTTCACTTCAAGTAGAATACACAAAGAGTGCAGTTTTTTTTAAAACAAACTACTAAAATAAAATCATAAAATCTTTTTTTTTTGTATCCTATAACATATATTTTTTTGTTGGTTTTATGTTGGTAGATATATTTTTATTTTTCCATAAATTTTTCCTCAAAAAACTTTCTCTCCATGTTTTTATTTGTTGAAAAAAGTAGAGCATTGATTGCCTGATGGGCATATATTATGCAGCTTGACGAAAGAATGCATATTAAATGGATTTAAAAAAAAAAAAAAATATTTTTAGTTAATAAAAAATAGAAAAAAAAGCATATAAATAAATAGATAATTTTTGTTTAATTGAGCTGCCATAGCTTCACAAAAAAAAAAAATATTTTATTTTACCCATGTGTTTTTATAGATGGAAAAATAATGAATATATAATCTTCCTGGGAATGATGAATAATAATTATTTACAATTTTTTTTATAGATACATATGTATATATGAATTTGGCAAGGATAATAATTTTTTTTATGCTTACTCATAACTTATTAATAAAACTTATAATAGAAATGTTAAGAATCTTCACTATACATAGAAAAATTTTTATGTTACAGTGTTTTTTTAAAAAAAATTTTATGAAAATAAATATTTTAATTATATAATATATTTTTGGGCAAAAAATTTAATTTTATTCACAGTCAGGTAGGTATGTTCACAATCATCAATAAATTAGACATATGTCTAGTATCCTCTGATACGTTTTATTTTTTGAAGAAATCTTTAATTTATGTTTAAGTATTGAATTTATTCAAAGTTAAAAAAATGTTTGAAAGATTGATTAACATTAAGGACAAAATAGTTAAATTTTAAGAAATTTACTAATTCTGCACTTTTGACAATTTGTTCGTACTACATTAGAACAAGTCAGCGATTGATTACAGTATGTATACAAATACGACCAAAATCCGACCAAAAACTATTTAACACATATTTCAGGAGAAAAATTTCCTTAACTATTGGATAAGTTCATTCGTAAAAACGCCGGATTTATAATCCATTTGTATTGCTATCATCTCAATTCTTAAGTCCTCTCGTGCATGAAATATGTTTCAGATATGTGTTAGGCTATTCTAAAATCTGGTCGAACTGAAAATTCAAAGTAACTTGATGTTTTTCGTTTCGTATTATAAATCCGTCGGTTTTGAGAATCCACTTGATTTTAATATTATTTTGATAATTAGATTTTCTTCCTTTTATTGAGAAAGTTTCCAAGTAACTGAATTGATGCCGTCAAGGTATGAAAGTTGTTGATTATTTTTGTGACGCCGTAAAGAATTTTTAGTTTTCACTCAGATAATAAGCGGGTTTTCTCATCCGACATAAAATTATTTCCAAAAAAATTGGAATAAATTTGTTTTGACTTGTAATCAAAAGTTAACAAACTTTTTAAATTAACTTAAAAGTTTGTAAGTTATTAACTTATTTCGGCACTAATAACCTTTGAAAATAACACAAAATCGACTTGTGAGTATATAACTTTCTAGAAAATCATTTATTATTTTTTTCTTATGCTATCTTTCAGAAATTAGTTTTTATTTATCGCAAGTCATCTAAATTCGATTTTCAATAATATTTCGTTTTTTTTCCCGAAACTTTGTTAACTTCAAAAAATAGCATATAATATGTAAAAGTATTTCATTTAATCCCAAAAAAAACATACTTATTCACATAATACTTTTAATATTTCAACAACTTAACTTTTAAATAAATGAGAAAAACTTTTGAAAATTTACACCTTTCAATAATTTTAAAAATATTCACACACGTAAAATACAAAATACGATCTAGAATTTTTAATAAGGATTTTACTCTGGTTTTTTTTTTTTAAAGTCCCTGTGCACCTTGACGTTCTTTTACATGCATTAAACCTAGAAATATGTTAAAAACCACAAATCCCAAAAAAATAAAAATTTTAGACAAATTTTCAACTGACTATACTAACCAACCCCTATTTTCTTTGTATATATACAAAGAAAATCCTTGTATATTTTCTAGTCTTAGGAGAATTTCATTTTTCCCATCATGTTTTGGGATTCAAATGGAAAAATATAAAAACGCACAGAATTTTTTATTTTACCTGAATTTATTAGAAAATTCTTTTCAAACAAAAATAAAATCTAAAAAAAAATTGACTATGTATTTATTTTCCCTGCTTTCCCTATTTAATTTTTTTCTTTTTATCCATAAAAATTGAAATTTAATACAAGGATTTTCCTGTCATATATATACATATATACATATATTTGATTTTGGTTAGTATTGCGTTCGTCCTTTTTATTTGTTTTTCCTTGTTTTTTTTTCACAGTTCTTTATTTAATTTGATTTTTAATTAAATATATCACATTTAGAATTTTCCAGATTTTAATATTAGTTTGGCCAATAAAATTAATTGATGTAGAAATTTTATATGTGAAATTGCAAAATGAAAATCTATAAAATGAAATTTTTATAGTTGTTTTAAAAAAATATATATCGAAATGAAAAAAACTGACACAATTACGCGATTAAATAGTTCAGTGATTTTATCAAATAAAATTATAATTTAAAATGGAATTATTTAGATTTTAAGGCTTAACATTTATTTTTCCCATAATTGAATAAATTTCGTATTTTTGCTACAAAAATTAAAGTTAAATTGATTTTTGTATTTGGTTTTTAAATTTTAAATTTTTGTATAGCAAATTTTTAAAATTAATTAATATTTTATTAGTAAATTTGTATTCTTTTTTTGCCGAAAATATTTAAAGTCACTAATAATTCAATCTATATTCACTAATAATTCAATCTAAAATTAACAAGTTTATTTATTTTTAGATTAAATTATAAATAATTTAAATTATAAAATGAAAAATATTCACTATTTTCATCATTAATAAATAATTTTCTTAATAAATTTTAATTTCAATTTTTATTTGAATTTTCTATTTAAATAACATAGTTGATTCATATTTCATTATTTTAATAACATAAAGAATTTATTGGAATTTTCACCATAATAATATTTGATTTTTCAAAAGAAAATTATGATTTAAATATAAAATTATGATTTAAATATAAATTTTGGAAAATTATAAAATCATTTTTAATGTTAATGTTTTTGACAATGAATTTAATTAATAAATTGATCTAAAAGTTCAATTAAAATGAAGAGCTTTTATAAATTAGTAAATTAGTTAACATATTTTCAGTTAATTAACTATTTAATCATGTGTAAAAAAAAAAGTACAAAACCATATTTAAAATTATTTTCGTTGTATTCCTTATTTGTCGTTAATTTTGTTGGAATAATTTTCATAAATCATTTTTTTTCAAAGTACATATTTTATACTTAATATTAGTATTGCTACAAAAAGCATTCAACTATTTTCAATTAAATTTTCTCATTATGTAATTATCATAATAATAATTTTTTTATACCAACTGTTAATATATGTAATTAATATTTGATGAAGTTCATTTTCACACTCACATAAATTACCACTGTATTTATGAAATATTTTACTGAAATTTTCCACGTTAATGTCAACTTTATATTTCATAACAAACAAACAAAAAATACGAGAAATATATTGTCATAACCAGAGTACGTGCATCACGATAGTAAAAGCATAAAAAAAAAAAGAATTTGAAATTGTTAGCCTATTTTATCATTTTATCAAATATATTTTTTTCTACGAAATAATTATCCTTGTTTGTACTGAAATAAATTCTATTAAAATACACAATAAATGGATCTCGAGGGTGCATTTTATCTATGTTTATTTTTTCATATAATTTCAGTGTTTGACAAACTTTTTCATAATATTTTGCGCCCCGGAAATAATTAAAAATTCATATTGTTTATTAATTACACTATGTGCGATTATAGTATCTTTTGAAATCATTATTTTTCATATAATTTACTACACTATCTAACCCAAAACTAGATTATTTACCTAGTTACGTCTATTTTATTAGGAGATATAATTAGTGTAAAGAGATATATTATATATAGTCTAGTTAAAAAATCTAGGTCAAAATTTCACAAAAAATTATGTATACTAGAATTTATTTAAGATAATTACAAGCTTAATTTACGATTTTCTTTTAATTTAAACTAGAGTTTAATAAATTATGTTATCAACTAGATAGCAGTTTTTGTTAGTTTTTAAGACTGGCCTGTCTTTTTTCTAATTTTAGTTAGATATCACAATTTTAATTTTCGTTAACTAGAAACTAGATCTAACAATTACAATCTAGGAATTCCTTAGTATTAAATACAAATTTCAAACCAGATTTCATAGTTACACTACCTAGAATTCAACTAGATGTTCTAGTTATCGTTTGTACTAGATTCTACGTGCAATTTGCTATTTGCTAACTACATTGACAACTAGACTCCTAGTTGCATCAATCTAGTTGGTCAGCCGTAGAATATAGCCAAATTATGTTTAGAAACTAAGTTACAAAGTTTTAAAATTTAATTTAAGCGTGGTTATTTTCTAATCCTTATTAAAATCCAGTTCTGATTCTGAAATCGTCAAATGATTATAGGAAACATAATGATTTCGGCTTCAAACATTTACCTTCTAAACAGTTTTAAAGTTATAATCAGTTGCTTCATAAACTGCTTCATCCACGCTCTGGCACTAGCTCATAATGAACTGTACATATTTGCTAACATATTCTGCAAAAAAAAAAAATATTTTCCTGATCCATTATTTTTCCCCCAAGGCCTAAATCCACTTGTATACAGTGTTTTTTATTACTATTTTATACTAACATATTTTGAAATAGTCTATCCGAAACAGTGCTTATTTTTCTGGAAAAAAATACTATTTTTTCACCCACTATATTTCACCAAGCGTTAGAAATCACTGGTGCACAATATTTTTATTTATTATTAAAGGAAGGATTTTAAATATATTATGTATATAAACATAAAATTATAATACTCATATTTTATTTTTACTGTGATACATATTTGAAACAAAATAAAGTGTGATTTAATTATTTTTTTAATATTATTAAGTGAGCAACTAACTAATAACTTTTAATGATATATATTATTAAAAGTAAACTAATTATTATAATTAAAATAACTTTAAAATATGATGACAGTATGAAAGTTTCCTAAACTAATTATTATACATAAATAATAATCAAATTATCATTTGTTTTTTTTTGTTATATTTAAAATAGAGTAAAATTAAACTAAAATGACATATAAATAATTTCAGTTATTATATCCAATTTTAATGAAAATTAATTATAATTAACTCAAATTTATACTTTGATACTTAACTAATAATTTTCTATTTTTAATTTTAAATATGAAATAAATTTTCTAACCCCTATATTTATAAATATGTTGATGTAATAACATAAAATTCAATTATTTCAATTTTATTTTCCGCTTTAATAATTTCTACAACAAAAACCATTTTATGTTGTGAATAAAAAAACTTGAAGAAAAAATCTTGATTTCAACAAAATAAAAGTTTTATCAGATTTTTTTTTTTTAAATATGTGAAACTTGAGAAATTATTTAAAAATTCTTTTGAAAAATTGAAAATTCTTCGAAATACAGTTCATAATTTCAATAAAAAAAAAACAATATTAATGTGTAAAAATTTTGAAAATTCATTTAAAGTGGAAAAATGTATATACCGTATATAAGATATTTTTTTAAAGATGGGTTAACAATTTAGTATCATTATCATATTTCCATAAGAATATTTACAGAAATTTTCTATTCATTTTTCAAAAAGAAAATATATATAAACTTAAAAGTCTGTAATTGGAGATTTTAAGGGAAATACTAAAAAAAAAATATTAGAACTTTAGAACAGATCAAAGTTAATTTTTTTGTTTTATGATTTTTCCGAATATTTTATAATTTTCTTTATTTTGTTTCCACATGATTTTAATATGCATATTTGTTAATGGTTGGTTGTTTTAAAGTGAGTGAAAAATTCAAAAGAAAACCTCACGCCTAAGTAAAGTTATAGTATAACTCGTCGGCCGAATAATGTCTCCTTCACAAAATCATAGATTAAAACATTAAATTATCATTTATTTATCTGATAAGTAAACTAATTTTAAAACTTTATTAAAATTTAAAAAAAAAAAAAAAAAAATACTAACAACCTTTAAACTCAGTAAAAAAACATTCATAAAAATTATAACTTGTTTCACAATTATTATCACCTTTTAATTCAACACATTTATCAGTTAATTCTTTTAATTTTTCCATTGTATAACCATGTTTATTACATTCATGTGGTACAACATTTAATATATTATCCTGATAAATACCATCATCCATTATATGAAATTTTTCCAAAAAACAATCTGTATAACATTTAAAATCATCAGATGGATTTGTAAAATTATCATTACGTATTTGTTCAACATCATCAATTGATATATTTAAAATTTTTATACAATTCATATGTATTTGAAATACTTTTTCAAATGTTACATTTCCTAATACTATTTCAGTTCCACTAATCTGTAAAAATAAAAAAAATATTTTCAGTGGTCAGTGATCAATTCCAATTATGCTGTAAAATTGATTAATTCAAAAATTTTGAAATATTTAACTTACATCAGATATTAAATATCCAAATATTATTAAAAATATAATATTTCTCATATTTATCATATTTTTTTAATTAAAATAATTGTTTTTTTTATACTTTTAACACTACAAAAATTTGAAATAAAACTGATCACTGAAAATATTATTTTTGTTTATATATTTGATAGAAAAATCATAAATAATAATTAAAAAAGCTCGTAAAGCTCAATTAACTTTGATAATTTGAAAAACCAAAAAAAAAAAAAAAACAAACAAACAAATAAATCGAAATTAATTGAATATGATTTATCTAGCTAAATCATAAAAACATTAAAAAAAACTTTAATTAATTATAATAAATTTTATATAAAATTTATTAAATGAAATATGATTTTGTTTAATAATATAATTAAATTTTAATATTTTTATTTATATTGTAATTAATCTTATATAACCAAACTATGCTTGTTTTAGTATAAAAAATTTCTATGAGTAATTAGATTATTTTGTGAGTAATTAGACTAATTAGAAATAAAATATAGTTTGGATAAGTTTTTCTGTCAATTAAAATTAATATGTGGAAATTTTTGGAAAATACAGTATACAAATTTTAAATTTACTGACAAAATTTCCAAATTATTATAAAAATTTCAAATTAAATTATTTTAATTTTTCCGAAATTAAAGACAACGAATTAAAGACACTGAAAAACCATATGATAATTATAATTAACGCAGATATAAACGATTTAAAAAATTATAGACTATTTATACTTTATAGATAGTTTTTCTAAATGAAAATCTTGCTTTAGATTTTCACTTACAGAATATATGAGAAAATAATTTAAAGCGAATATGAAATTAGATGAATTTTGATAATTACAGATTATTAATTTCAGTCAAATTTTATTGTTATAAATAATTTCCTCGATGTTTACTTGTTTACATTCATAAAATAATTATTATTAATAATTTCGGAATAAATATATGGTATAATTAAAATAAATCTGTGAACATTCATATTTATTACGAGTATTTTTATAAAAATCGTAAAAATTCGTTGTAACATTTCGACTAATTTTGTCCACTATTATACCCAAAGAATAAAACGGATAATAGTTAATAAAATTTATAGAAATTTAATACATAATTAGAGGACAATCATCGCCAATCGTACCATTTTAAAATTAACATTATAAATATTTAATTTTGTTATATTTTTTAACAGCCAATTTATTTAAATATTATTTTATATTTTAAAAACCTTGTAATTAAATAATTATTGTAGTAAATTTAACTTGAGTGTGTTACCTGAATTGAACAACTGCATATTCCCAAATGTTGTATATTGTACTCGTATAATAATCCTCACCAATCGCTGTACATCGGTACTAGATATTATCCACGAGTCTACTCCATAAAGCAGCACTGGTACGATGAGGGTTTTGTATAGTTATCTTGGTCTTTCGAGAAAACGAATTCGATCGCATTAGCTTACTCAAAATATCAGCAATAAAACTTTTTAGTATTTCTTTAATTAGCTTCATATTTAACTCGATGATTCCAACCAATATATTTTGCTTCTTTTACTATTCACTCAATGCTTTTCTAGTTTGGAAGTCAAGCTTAGAATACTCTGATCTACGAAAACTAATTCGACCGCGTCCCATCATAATTTATGCTTTCCATATGTTCTAATTAAAGCATAAACAATGCCTTAGTAACTAATATACTTGATTTTATGTTGTCCAATACGATGAAATCCAGTACAGTTTATTGTACTGAGTTGAACTTTATCGTAAAGTCATTAGATTCAATAAATATTGTTGTTGGAAAATTTCTGTGGTAAGATTATGTACTGCAAATTTGTGGTTGACTTATATAACAATATTTTATATAATATTTAAAATAACTTTTTGTAATTTATCCAAGCATCAAATTACCTAAACTTAATTCAATTTCCCTCATTTGTTAGTAATAAAAAAAAATAGATTTAATGTGCCAATTTCAGACTAAATATGACATTATTTCAACATAAAAAAACACTGATCGTTAATTTGAAATATGATTTTTTTGTTTCTTTATTAAATCAAAAAAAAATTTAAATCCAAATTTTCACATTGAACTCAATAGGGTGCCATTTTAAATTATCCTTAAAAAAAATATGATAAATTATCATTAAATTTTAATGTTCGTTGTATATGATTCATTCAACATAATAATATTAAAGCTTAGTATACTATCCATAGTGAAATGAAATTTTCATACAAATTTAACATCTCGGGAGAAATTACGCAAACGATTTCATTTTGTGGTACGTTGTTCCATCGTAAAATAATTTACTTTGCATAGATAAAAGTTAAGAAAAATTTGCAATGTAAAAATTTTTCGATAGTGAAATAATGTTCAAAACATCACCGCATAATTTTGACATTTGATCATTTTGTTTGGTTGGTTTGGGTGTTCGTTTCTAAAAAATTCGTCAATTTGCTTTTTTTTTATGCTTTTTCAATATGTACTACGGAATGTTTTCTTCTCCATTAAACTTTTTCACAACATTTTCACAAATTTATCACGATAGTTTTCACAAACGTAGAAAATATCATTTCCCGGCGGTACGATACTAAGCTTAAGATAGAAAAAAAATATAACCACAACTTTTTTTTTTCGTTGCCTTGTGTTATTTAATGATGATGAAAATATATACGGTATATGTATTTTGTTTTTGTAATATGAAAAACCACAATTTTACTTGGCAATGTTGTATACCACAAAAAAAAAAAAAATTTATTATATTTATTAATTTTTTTTTTTTTTGATGTTGTTTAACATTCAGCAATATTTCTTAATAATATTTCCCTTTAAGCTAAAATTTTATTAAAATCATTAAATGAAAAAAACATTCACGAATATAAATATAAATTCATTTCTAAATATGACCACAAAATGTAGATGGAAATATGAGTAAATACATAAAAAAAAATATATCATAAGGAAAAAGGATCAATACAAATTCCCTGGCTGAATAAATAATTACCAATTTCACTAAAAAAAAAAACCAAAAAAAAATATGTATGTAAGTGAAAGAGGATACGGATTTTCTTCTTAAATTATATATAGTTAAATGGAAAATCGAAGAAAACTAATTTATTATTTTTCACAAAATATAAAAACGATGTTAATTAATTGGCCATATGACGAAATTTGATTTTGCTTTTTCATTATAATTAAGGATATAAAATGACTGAGGGTTTAAGTATGCGAATAAGTAAGATATAATTATTATAAAATTTTTATAATTGTTCAGAATGAGTAGATAACAAAAAAAAAGTTGGTAATTTCAGCTTGATTTGATGTATGAGTGTAATTTATATTATATTAGGACGACTTATATTAGGACAACTTAGGATGCGCTTTCTCAAAAACTGACAATCTTTTTCTGTGATAAATTTTCTTATAGAGAAGAAACTTTAATTGCAATAAACTAGCAAATTTGTTAGTAAGAGATTTGGCGTTAGATTTTTTCTCAAATTAAAATTACATTTTATTGTAATTTTATTACTGGTCCTGATTTAAAACTGAGAAAACTTGGACTAAGATGAATGCATCGGGCGAGAATTGTACCCAGTAGCTTCCACACCATAGCTCTGGTTCGTGTAAATAATTAGCATCTATTAGTAGTACTTTGAGTACTACTAAATCCACTGATCTAACAATTCCACAAACCCACTGAACTGACTTAGTAATAATGTACTCGACAATCAAACGGATACAAATAGAAAAACAACGAATATTCTCATATTACAAAAATAAATATTAAAAAGTACTTATTAATTGCCAGACCCTAGCCTAGTTTTGCCAAAGTTAAATCTATGAATATTATGTCATATTATTGATCTGCTTGTAAATATCTCTTGCAGCATATACCAAATAACCCAATAAAATATTAAGAATTGGTAATTTTATACGAAAATTTCTAATTTATCTCCCTTATATTATATTAGGACGACTTACGAATGCTTTCTCGACAATCTTTTTCTTTGATGATGAAGCAGCCCAAATCGAGACTAGGCCTATTTCGACCATTTGTATAAATAAAATCATAATTTCCATTATAATTGACAGCAATTTATATAAAATTCACGGTTAGTATAATAAATTTTCACACCATTTCTTTTTATAATAATATAACTAATCCTGGGTAAAAGATTAAAATTAATATGATTCTGAAATTAATATCTGTATTAATTAATAAGAAGAAAAACTGCCCCATAATTAGGAAAAATTTATTCGTATAATATTCTGAATATTGCCAGTCATAAAATAAGACGATCCGTAACGAAAAAATCTTCTATATTGTATTTAAGTGTTAATAATAAATCTAATTATTTCAATTGTAGGCAAATACGTTTTTTTTTTTCAACTTTTCTGTAATTTATATAATTTTCAGCATAAAAAAAATTATATTTCTGCTTATTATATCTTTTTTTTAAATATGAAAATGTTACTAAAACTTTTTATATTCTTTTGATAAATTTCTATTACGAACAGATTTTTTTTTGACTATACACATGATTTTCATAATTTTCTTGTTCACTTCCGTAACAAGAATTTTATTTTTTGTGTTGCTTTCATAATTTTTCATAAAGCTTTCGTGTCCACCAATATTAAAGTATGAAAATATATGTTGTTAAGCATAAAAAAAATGGCAAGAAGAACAAAAAAAATTTGTCCAAATATTTAACATTATAATAAATTTTTTAATTTGTCCAAGATAAAAAAAAAAATTAACTAAAGTTTTTTTTATTCAAGCTAAAATATCTCAGTAATCATTGGGGCTGAGTTAAAAAAAATAATTGCAAAGTTGGGGAAAAAAAATAATACGAGACTAAAATTTAAATAAAAATTACAGAGAAAATAATTATTTTCATTAAACGAAATTTACATACCGATTTAATTTGAATACTAATTGGCTGCTTAAATATTATAATAATTATTTAGAAAGCAAATCAAAATAATAAAAAGCTTTCATTAAAATAAGTTGAAATATGTTTTTGGGGGTGAATGTTAAATTCAAGAAAATATTCATTTTGAAAATTGTTAAAACATTTGGTTCAATAAACAGTGATTGGTATTCTTTAATGCACTTTAGAGCGAGACCAAATATTTTTTATAGCGAAATTGATTTGAGATAGATTCATTTGATATTTTGAGTTTTTTTTTTATAAGCATATTCACGTCGACCTAAAATTTCTGAATTTCGCGTATTTTTATTTATTGCTAAATCAATGAAATAAATAAACAGTGCTACCATATTAAACCACAATAACAAAATTTGCAAAAATATGCTTCACATCAAAAGTAATTTTTAGATATTTCAGATAATTTAGGTTACAGCTTGATTTAATTTTTATCATCTGACATTTTTAGTCCTTTGACAGATTGACAGGTTTGGAGCGTTGTATTCTGGGTTAAAAACTGATTTTTTAGGTTTGAACCTTCGATATTTAGGTTTGAATATTCAGTTTTTAGTTTTGAACATTAAATTCCGATATAAATTTGTACTTAATTTCAACAAAATTTCAATATTTTGATATAATAACAAAATCAATTGGAAATTACAAAATTTTGAATTTGATTTTGGTCAAAATTACGATAATAGTCACGTAATTAAGTACTTTCTGGTCAGTGAGAACAAACTATAAAATGTTAAAATAACTAATAATTTAATTTAAAATTTCAATAACAGCAAAGATAAATTTTTTTAAATATATATTTTCGATTAATACTGACGTCAGAATTTATCAATACTTTCGCATTTATCCTGACGTCAAAACATTAATATTTAATATAAATAAATATTTCGGGAATATTGAAAATTTATTAACAGTTTATCATCAAAATATATATGATTCAGTTATAATTAATATAAAATATTTGTTACTGACATATAGGTACGAACTTGTTAAAAAATTTATGACAGACATGATACGGTTGAGTTGCAATTTATACATATATATGTATATCATTTATAAAAGAGTTTTTAAACCGAATTTGAATTATTAATATTTTATACATAAAATTGATATATAAAAATGTAAATAAATAAATTTTATAATTGAAATGGTGAAGATTGAACCAAATCAAAGTAATTTGATTGACATGAAAGGAATTTTACAAAATTAAATTTATCTAAATTAATAATTTGTATAAAAAATATATATAAATAAATATAATAAGGATAATAAAAATATTAAATCAATAAAATTATCTTATATCTCAAATACAATTATTCTGGTACAAAATTTTTTAGATAAAAACAATATTTTTAAGATAATATGTATTAAATAAAATATTTCTTTTGGGGAAATTTAAATATTCAACAAAAAAAAAAACGATCTTAGAAATGAATAAATTATTGAAATAATATTTTTGTTCAAGAAATAATATTCTTAAATTTATCGGAAATTATAAGACGAAGGAAGGATTGTAATTTTTGACATAGGTTATCTTATATTTACCAGAAACAAACATAAAAAAAATAGAAATAAATTTTAGTAAATATATGTATATAAAATATCCTTTTTTTTTGTTATTGATATATGTTAAAGCAAATTAAGAAATTGTTTTCATCATCCCCCATGAAAATATGAAAAATTTTGATAAATATTTAATAAAATTTTCTATTTATAGAAAATCAGTATTACAAGGTCGCGGAATAAATGCCTATTCATTGACGTTAAGATGTTTTTACATTATAATGGATTTTTAGGCAATTGAAAGAAAAGAAAAATGTTAACACAAAACTGTGATGAACACTGAAAAAAACACTTTTATACCAAATGTATATTTTTCGCAAAAGAACTTTGGAAGCAAAATAGGAAATATACTTTAAAAAACTCAAACTGCTTTTACTGCAAATCAATTTGTTTTGCTGCAAATTAATAGCTTTTCTTGCAAATGACATATTTTTCTGTATTGAAATTTATTTAAATCGTCTTGTTATATTTTTCATAATTATATATTCTCGCAACATCTGTAAAATAAAAGAATACCATTTATTACAGCATGTTGCATATGACAGCGAAATGCATATGTCAACATGTCGTGTACATATTTTTTACGTTTGGTTGCTTCTTACATATATTGTTCATGACACATTTTCCATGTTCTTCGTTCAACATTCCACCCAATCTTAGAAATAAATATTTATAAATAATTTAACATTTTTATTTGTGAATTTTCCCCCAAAATGAGATTATTCAGTGACATGAGTTTTTATCAAAGTACAAATTTAATATAAGCAGATTAATTGATTAAATATTGATTAATCACTATTATAATTATATTAAGTTTGTGATTTTTTTTTTTGGTATTTTAAGTTTATTTTATTTATTTTATAAAACAATGATATTTATATTGGCATTATCGTATCGTATCTTCAAAATGTTTATATGTATATAAATAAAAATAAAATATTTGTTAAGGCATTTTAATATCTCTTTGTTTAATATAATTATGCTATATTCATTTTATGTGAAATTATATGACTATACATATTCGTATATAGATAATCAATAAAACAATAAATTATGTTGACCCAAATATTCTGTGAACTATTTTCAAGAATTAAAATAATCATCTATATAAATATTGTGTTCATAAAGCTATTTTATCAGAAGAAATAAATGATACCATAAAATGTGTAAAAAGTTTAAAATTACCAAAAATTGAAGTTGTTTTTTGATAAAAGCTATATACTCTTTAACAATTATTATTCATCGAATTTAAATTAATATTATCTTTTCGGCTAAAAAGATAAATGACTTTGAAGAGTGATTATGAAGTACTACAGTCGAATTTATGATTTTAAGAATATACTACTATTTTTATATCAAGCTTAATACACTTAATTACAAAATGCATTTCAAAAAACATGAATTGCATAATTTTTTGTATTAGCCTATTTAATTACCTTTCAAATGAATTATCTTACATTGTTTTTGTTGATTGTTTATTGTATGAAATTGGATTTTCAAATGTAATACAATTTGCCCCCCACCCCCCTGTGTCGCAAAATCTTCAATTATTCAATGGGCTACTTATACACTTAATTATCTTTCTAATTAAGGCTCCAAAATGAGTTAGGAACACCATTTACCTTGTCAAATTACATTTTAAAGATTATTATAAATACGTTTTTCGCAGTAGCGGCTCTATTTGCGGAAAGAGAAATTCAAATTGGTGGAAAATTGCTAAATACTAAAATACCTTTCCAACATGATCTCAATTATCAATTTTGGACACAAACTACATAGCTTACCGGATATTTTTCCAGTAACTATTACTTTCACTGATACCAAATTTTTCAACTTTTGCAACACACATGGACAAGCAGACGGATAGATGAAGAGCAAAGCTCTAATATAATGGATTTTTTTTTTAAATATCTAACAATATACGAAAATATAGCAAATAAAAATTACTAGAATTAATTTCATTAATATCACAATATTTTTCCACCTCCAATTTATGCTAATTAAAAAAAAAAAACTCAATTATTATAATTTAAATATTTAATTATAATAATTTTAAAATTTTTATTATCTTTCCTGTTAAATTAATCCAGCTGTAAAAACAATTTGTAATTAGTTTTTAATCAATTTCCATAATCTTTTACTAAAATAATATTAAATACACCAGGCAGTATGGTAAATGGTAGCAATATTGTAAAACATATAAATTTTTTTAATAAAATAACAAATGATTTTAACGCTTTAATAACTTAATTTGATTATAATTTAGTACATAAAGTTTTTTAAATATTTTATATTTATTTATTTTCATTTAAAGTATTTAAATTTTTCAATGACAATTTATAAATTTTTACATAAATCAAATACATATTTCAATTTAAAAAAAAATATATTGTTTTATGTTTTAATATAAATTACATTTTGTTTTACTATAATAATAAACATAGACAACATAAAAAACATAATTTGATTTATATTGATATTTCAAAAATTTAAACTAAAAAAAAAAGGATATTTTCATTTCATATATTGAAAAAATATATATAAATCTTTTAGTAGTTACATAAATTTTCTGCCAAAAAACAAAAAAAAAAGCTTTTTAGTTTGTTGGTTAAATTAACACACCTTCTAGAAATATATAGTTCATTCTTTATCAGATTTTCTTTTTAATATTTCTTCTATGTTTATGGTCTCTTAAGAAATAAATTTCAATTTATACATCAATTTTATACACACACAAAAAAAAAACTATAGTTTTTCTTCATCTTTTCACACCTATTTCAGTCTTTTTATCACTATTTTTCTTTTTTGAATAAATATAAATTTTCGAGAACAAAAACAAAACAAAAAACAACAAGTATTGAAGTGGAATAGAAAATTGTGTAAAGTGGAAACAATTGTTACCTGAAGTGGAAAATTGAAAATATATTGTAATTTTTCCATTATATACATATATTTAAAGTTATAATATATATATAATTTTTTTATTATAATAAATTTTAAGAAACAGGGTCGCTTTAAGTATAAGCCTTTTCTCTGAAGGCTTTACTAGATATCCTTTAAATCAGCACCAACTTTTTTTTTTAGAAACAGAATCACTATTCTAATAATTCCACTAATTCTAATAACTTTTCAATTTTTTTTAAGAAATTAAAAAAAGTTCATCTTTTTTTAAGAAATTTATATCCTTAAATATCCTTGTTACCTGTACTGGATTGACAGTGTGACAAGGTTTGTTGGAGACAATCATTTAAAAAGGATTGTCCCTATATACAGTAGTATATTATGATTTATTATTTATATCCTTTTGGTTTGTCCTTTTTCCGTCAGTTTGATTATTTCGTCCTGGTTTGTATAACAAATAAATTTCCACACCAATTAAATTGTGGAAAAAAAACCCTATATGTATATTATTATTTTTTTTTAAATTTTTTTTATATAAACTGCAGTAAAATGCAATTTATCAGCTTCTGCCAGACACTTTTGTAGAATAATATTAATAAATATAAGATAAAATATATGTATATATGTATATTATGTATAAATAATGGTTATCATCATCAACATAAACATTTTATATAGATTGGATAGTTTATTAATATTCAAACAATGAAGTTTAAAAAAAAACATTTTTAATATTTTTTATGAAAAATATAATAAAATTTTAGATTCAACATAATTATATGCTTCAGTTATAAAATTGAACAATGAAAATATGATATGAAAATGTATTTGAATTTTATTATTTTCAAAAAAAAAAAAAATTATATAAATATTTTCTTGGTCTTTAAAGAATTGCACGACAACAACTCGCAAAAAAAAAAAAAAACATTTGTGTCTTCGAACTCGTGACCTCCAATATACAAAACAGTAGAAACGCCAGTGCTTTTATAATATTGGAAAATAATATTTTGGTAGAAGATTGTTGAAAAAATCGTGTCCTATAAAAGTTATTGCACTAAAAAACATAAACGAATAAGTTTTGAATATCAAATTAGTCGATTAATTTGCTTATATTTTTCTATAATTTTAGAATATTTCATTGAATTATAAAATGGAGTTGTAAATGTTGTAAACATGTTGTTGTAAAAAAAAAAAGGATTCCAGTACTGGTGCAAAGAAATTTTACTACTGGTAGATATACGAAAAATAATCTGTGAATTCATCTGTTGAAATCACGTAAATTTTTAATAAAATAGAAAATTTTCCATGTTGAATGAATAGTGGGTACATTGACAAGAATTTGTAAAATATATTTAAATTCAAAATTAAGATTAAGAAAATGTTTTAATAAAATTAGGGTTTAAATCTTTAAATTATTAAAAAAAAGTTATTAAAGACACTATGGCATACATTTAGGCGTATAAAAATATGAAAACTTTAAATAATCAATCTTTTAATTATTTTGTAATTTAATTTTGAATAATAAACATAAACATTTTTTTTAATATAAATTAAAGGGCTGTCGTTGTTTGTCGAGTTCGTCAGTAATGATCTTGTCATTGTGTTTGCCTATAAATGTCAGTGAATAAAAATGCAACAATTTCTGAATATTTAAAATTTTATATTTTAGTTTGCTTTGCAAATGCATTTCATTTTTCATCAATTTTAGAACTTTTTAGTTTATTTTAAATTGTCAAACCATAGCGACGAACGACGACAGCGACGCGTGACAATATTGTAATCGCATGAAATACGTAGTTTTGCTTATTCTTTTGAATTTTTCCGAAGACCAACGACAATATTCTGTTTGGCCCTGTAAAATTGAAATACTTTTTACAATAAATTCAATGATTTAAATTTTTATTATGTCAGTTTTTATTTTCTCAAAATTATATTTTTAAGTTAACTTTAATACCTCTTCTGGAATTCTTAACTCAGAACAATATATAAACGTGTATAATTACTATTAAACGTCAAATAGCGACAGTAATTGGTATCTGTATCTTCTCAATTTGACCTTTTCCATGTAAAAGCATGACAATCAAAAAATTTACTGTATAAATTTTTTCACACAAATTATTTAATTTTTTACTAAATTATATTAAGGTACTATGTCCCGGAAACTAAATGGATTATAATAATTCATATTCTATTCAGTACTCTTTTTTTTTGCGACTTCACTCTTATTTTTTTTTCTCAGTAAAATTTATTTTACGTCTATTTATTTTATTTTTGGTGCATATGCTGTTGTATATATATATATTTTTTTTAAATGTGATTAAAATTCATCACTTGTCCTTAACTTTAAAAGTGTTTACAATCGTGTTTAGCAAACTTAATATTTTGACAACAAAATTCATCATAATTTTATTTTATTTTATTTTTTTTTTTTAAAGCTAAACCTAAGGATGTGTGAAAATTATATTATTTTTTTTTTGCACTGAGTATATTTGTTTATGAAAATCCTTTTAAAATTGCTTTATTTTACGTGATGCACACATCATATTATATAGATGTGAATGTGAACATCTCTGGTTAAAAATTTATGATATCACGCTGGTAATATTTGCATGATTTACTATATTTAAATTATTTACAGGCAAAAAAAACAGTGACTATATTAGTTATAGTTGTAGAATATGTAACCTCAGTTCACCTATTTAGACTATAAAAACAAAAATGAAGAATTTTTATATACATGATATGTGAACGTCAGTGCTGCAAAATAAAAAAATACCAAATTTTTTTTTTTAACTATATTTAACTATTCAGTTACTATCATATCATTCACAAAATACCAACACAGATGTTGACCTCATTTAAAGCTATTTTAAAAATGGTTTTCTTTATGTTATTTTAGTTGAGAAAATAAAAAATTAAATTTCCATGATAAACAATATTTTTATATTGTTGCTGGAAAATTGAAGGAAATAAGAGAAAAATTTATTGATCATAAGTTTTTTTTTTGTTTTAAAGAAAATGTGTTTTACAGAATTACATGCAACGATATTTAAGTGCAGTATAAACGTTTATGATGTTTTTTGGATTTAAATTTTTTTTTTTACTTCTATCAAAAAAAAATATATTTCTATGCAAAAAAATCAGTTAAGAAAATAATATAGTATGTACATTAATTCAATTTTACTTTAGATTTTGAATATATTGGGAATGACAATGATTTCGATCCGATAAGGCACTTTCGAATTGTTGCAATCCGGTAATTTCGAATGAAATTCTAGTCTCTGTTTTTGTCATTTGAAGAATTTGTCTTGGTACACAGTAAATGTCTAGTGATTCGGAGTCCATATAAAACTGCAATAGAATGTTAGGAGACTCTTTAATTCACGTCTATGTTCTTCAGCAGCTGTATTGCAATGAGTATATAAAGAGTAGCATAGAAATAAAATTTGGAAAATTATTTAAATTTTGTAGAAAATCCATATACTCAAACCAACTAAACAAATTATTTAAACTTACTCTAATAAGTGTTTACTGTTCTTCCATTAATTTTAATTGAGCAATCAACATATAAACTTAATTAACAAATTTAAATTAAAAATTCAAGTTTCCCTAATTTAATTATCTTTAAATTATTTTAATATATTTTTCATTTATTAATTTATTTTAAAATTAATTATGTAAAGTTGGTAAATTAATTATGTAAGGTTGTTAAAATTTTAAAACTCCTGAATATATGCCATACGTTAAATTTAATATGAAAATTATTAATAAAAATCTAATTAACTTTTTTTTATCATTTCTAATCTAATTTTATGAAAACATTAAACATCATTAACGTTAATTTTTAATTTATTCGTTAATTAAAATAAATTTAATGTCTATAATCACTTAAATATGTTAATAATATGTTTATTTAATGTTAATCAAGATATAAACAAATAGTATGTATACATAAAAAATATTATTAGTTACAAATTAATATAATTAAACTCATTTATTAACTCTTTAAAGAACTTATTACTTAACTTTTAATTAATGTAGAAATTTATCATCGCATTCACTAATAACAAAAAAAAAAAAGCAAAAAGTTTCAACAAATTTTTACTAATTACCGAAAGTTTACAATGTCTGTGATATATATGTTTGTTTTTTTACTTTTTACATAAACTACATATTTTCATTTTCTCTATGGTAATTAATTATACTTTTTTACTTAATTTACTTTACTCTTGTAAATCATTTTCATCATTAAAATTTTTTTTGTTTTTAAAAACATTTATTTGCTTATTTTCAAATAAAGTTTTTTTCTAATGAAAAATAAGTTTTTCGTTATTTTAAACATTATAAATTTTCTTTTTTTTCCCTTGAATTTTACAAAATTATAAATTGGAAAATTTGTAGTTTTCGTCATGAATTTATTTAGTTCGCGATTCATTATTCCCCCGTCCCCAAGGAGAATTTTCTGTCAGTCAACACTCTTTCTTTATATTATTATTTACTTCCTTTAGGAATCAGTTTAAATATCTGTTCCGTAAATTTTATTTATCTTCTTAAACATTTACAATTTATTGAAATTTTCTGTTTATGGAAAATAAATTTTTCTGAAAAACTTTACAATTTTCTGTCAATTTTCTTTAAATAATTTTATTTTGTAAATTGCAATCATAAAATAAAAATTTCATTTCCTTCATTTTAACTAATATCCTGTTAACTACAGTTAAAGTTATTTTATGTTGTGCAACAGAAAAAAAAAATAAATTTTAGTTTATGTTGTCAACCACAGTCATTTTTTTTTCTTTATTATTAAGCAAATAAATTTATTTTTAACTTTTTTTTAAGAGAAATTGTGGTAAATGTCTTTAATTTAATGATTTCAAATTAGAAAATTTAAACAGAAATTGTTTGGTTAAAGCGTAGTAGTGAAAATTTACTTCGACTTCAGAGTTTCTGGTAAAATTACGATACAGTGTCTGGTAAAATTATGGTACAGTGGTTACTTGCCGTCCATTCGAAAGGTCACGAGTTCGAATTTTAAAATTTGCGAATTTTAAAATTTGCAAAATGGCTTACATAAATAAAGATTTCATAAATAAGGAAATGGCATACGGACGAATAACATAGGTCAATAATATCAAATCCATTAGACAGCAACAACGTTTCAAAATAAATACATATATAAACAGTGAATGTTGGAGAATTTTCTTCTTGTGTGCTCTATATGTATTTTTCATTAATTTGGATTAACTCATCGATTAATTAATTTAATAGCCTCATAATTTTTTACATTTCATTACTACACTTTGATCTGCTGCTACTTAATTAATTCCCGACACGAACAAAATGCCTGAATAATCTTATAAAAATTTCCTATCATACACACTACCACTTTTTTTGAATTTTACCTAGGAGTAAGGAATATTATAGGCAATTGTAAGTGAAGGCTACATCTATTTCGAGCAAATAATAGCTCACAGATTTCTTCGATGAAATCCGTACTACTTCAGTGAAATAGCAGTGAAATTAGTTGGCAGACTGTTGTATGAAAACTTTCCCGACACCCAACATTGTCCTTTAAATTTAATTAAAATCATTTAATCAGAAAAACTTAACTTAACGAAATTAAATTTTAAAATTTGTTCGTATTTTAGTTGATAATTAATCTTTGCACTGGTTTTTTATGAAAACTGATTAGATTTTGACCTAAAATTTCGTAAAACTTTACTTGTAATATTAAAATTACATCTTAAAATTCTATGTTTATAAATCCTCCATCAAGAACATAAAAACCACAGATAAATGTAACAAAATCTTTATATATATTACATTTATATTTTCAATATCCTTGAATAAATTTTTGAAAGACAAACACATATTCAGTTACAAAATAATAAAATAAAAAAAAAAAGGATTCTATT
Source organism: Empis livida (assembly GCA_963932195.1). NCBI lineage: Eukaryota > Metazoa > Arthropoda > Insecta > Diptera > Empididae > Empis > Empis livida. The sequence goes on from OZ010648.1 coordinate 13,378,336, forward strand.
AAAATTTATAAATCAGTAATTGAATTAAATATAATTTTCAATATAATTTAACCAAAAGCACGTAACAAACATAAAAATGTCAAATTTTTATATAGAGAGGAAATAAAATCTAGAAATAAATTTAATGTAAAAAAATTTCCCCCCCCAAAGGAAAGGCAAAAAAAAAAGGAAAATTTATTTTTTTCCAAATCAAATTGAAATCAAATAAATTTTATTATTCTTATTTTTATAGATGTTAAATTATGATAAATTAAATTCTTATTATTATATAATATTTAATAAATAATTTTACGTGATTTTTATATAAGGAGTTTTAAAGTAATATCCTTTTATCTTTCTTTTTGATAAATGTAATTTTCGTTAGATTTTTAAAAATAATAAAATTTTAGAAATTCTATAATAAAATAAATTAAATTAAATGATTTTTATAATGTTTTTTTTTTTGTTTGTGGTCGATGTCACGTAAAATTTCGATTTCAACTGTATCACCAGCAACATAAAAACATTATGTATACCATTCTCCTAAAAAAAAATGTTGTAATTCATGTAGAAAGGTTATAAATGGTAAACCACTTAAATGGATACTAAAATAAAGGATAATTGTGTGCATTTTTTTATGATTAATGTGTTAAATACTGATAGAAGTTAATGCTTATAATAAAATTTGTCTAATAGAATTGGTAATAGGATTCAAAGGATATGAAAAAAAGCGTCTTAAAATTAAAATTGTAAAAATTAAGTTTTGATAAAATTTCTTAACATTGCGGTTATGATATATATTGTAAAATTCTACAAAAATCAAACAAAATCAGCTCAAACTTTAATCAACGTAATAATAATCCTTGTAATTAGCGTTTCCCAATATTGTATATTCCAAATTGAAATTTTCCGCAATCTATCGCCATTTGCTATTCCAGAAGCCGCTCTTGTCACGCCGTTTACGTAAGATTGTTGAATAATATTTTCTATTCTAGTAATCAGAACGGAGGACATTTCAGATACGTTTTTTTCATAATGACAGCTATGTTTCTTATTTCTGATCAAATCAATCTGATTAACTGTGTCAATAAACATCACCTGATTAAATTAGAACTTCAGGTCGACGCAAGTAAATTTTAAGTTTACTGAATAACAAATTTTTACCATAACACGTCCGGACGGACTACTGGAATAATCATGATTTTATAATTTTGAAATACTATCAATTTTATCTATAATTTTAGTTTCAATAACAAATTTTCCGACTATTTAAATTAGTCTATCCTTGCAATTGTTAGTTATCCCGAATAAACTCATCTAAATCTTAAAATTTATTACCAAATATACTTTAGTTCACACGATATAATCACAAAACTTTGTTTTTAATGTTATTTTAGTTTCCAAGATAATCACAAAAACCATAAACTTTCTAATTAGTAACAAATGACTTCACAAAATTTTTATATAATTTTCCTATAAATTTTTACTATATTTTGTTTATTTAAAATTATGTAAAATTTTCAAAAACCACAAATTTTTTTCTAAAACTAAATTTTGTGAATTTATATAAAAGAAAAGTTTAACTTTATTCCAAAAGAAAAACACCACTCCCAAAGGGTGAAAATAATATTTTATATAAAAGAAAATCCTTGTATACATTATGACAGAGTAATATAGTATAAATTATAATATGAAAAACTTTTTAAGAACATTGCACTTGCAGCATCATATAATCAAAAAAAAAAAACAAATTATATTATAAAAATATTTTCCAAAAACTTTATGAAAAAAAATGTACATTTGATGATAGCTCGGTCACAATCACAGCATATGTGGTGTTGTAGAGGTCGTAACCTAAAATATCCTAACTATAGTATATACAGACACACAAAATAACAAAGCAAAAGCATAACAATTTGAAAATTGTGTATTAAGAGCGGAAGGACAATTATTTTTATAATATTATCAAGAAAAATATTTTAGATATATATTTTTGTAAGGTAAAGGATATAAGGACAATAAAATGTTAGAATAATAATAATAATAATAATACGAATAATAATAATAATATAAAGTTTTGTATGGACAAAGTTTTACGTGAAGCTTTAAAAAGAAAGTTTTGAAAAGTGGATTAGAATATTTAATTTTTTTTTTTTTTTGTATATAAACTTTAAACGTGTAACTAATCATTTTTGTCAACAAAATCTTTTAGTAATTCTTTATTATATTAAAATTTATTAAAATTAAATTTATGTTTAGGGTAAGGCATTAAATTACTTTTAATTTTGATAGAAACTTTATGGTCTTTTTTGTTCATTTTGATATCATTTACCAGCTGCTGATATTCAATAATAGTTATATCATTTTATTATTTTATTGATATTATGAATATCTTTATTACTAGTATGTTAAATGACCTGCACAAAATTCATACCATTTCCAAAAACATACTTTTGTATGTATTTGAAACCAAATATTATTGATATCTATTAATTGTACGAGATGTCATATAAATAATTGATACCAAGATTCAAATAATTCCATGTATGATATTTGACTTTTAATGCTCTACTAATTGAATTATACGTAAGGCGTACTGTAATTATCTAGTATTAATATTTCGCACGATTGCAACTAAAAATTTTTTTTAATTGGCCACACATTTGGATATTGTCACTTTAACTTTTAAGTAATGTCGGACAATGGTTTTAAAACGACAGCAGAAGGTTTTTTTTTTAAATTAAAAATTATGGAAAGATTTATTTTTATATATTTTGGAACGTCCAGTACATTAAATTCTTACTTTCATTAAAATGCGTTAATAATTAAACATATATTATAGTAAATCTTTAACTTGAGCCTAGTTACTTCAATTGAACAGCTGTAAACTCCTACTTGTCCTATAATGCCCGAAAAATTGAGGCAAATTGTCAAAGTGTTGGGAAGGTATATTTTAAGAAACCAGTTTCCTAAATAGTACCATTTTAAATATATTTTCATTGCAGCTTTCGCGAATATACTACTGTACTAAAATAATGTTTCTAATTGCCAGTTTAACAATGTGAATTTAAACTCTCGACTCGACAGACTTTAAATTTTAGTTTAAATTAGTTCTCTCTTTTTCAGTGGAAGTTTAAACGTTATATTCGACTTAAAATGTGGCAGATAACTTGAATTAAGTTAAGTGTAGATGACCTGAAAAATATTATTTTTTTAAAAAACTTAGACATCATTTATCAATCTTAAAATTAAGCTATCAATTAATTATTATTTCTTATAGTTAAAGAATCAAATGAACCTTTATATTTCAACTGAAAAAGGACACTATTTGTGATCTAAATTCTATATTTCAACATTTACTCCAGATATTCTACAACTATTTATGTTTAACCGTAAATTGACAAGAACATTTTTTGAAAGAGCACAGGGCAAAGGCCAACAATTAATAAGAACTTTATATGAACGACTTACAAATTCTAATACAAAGTTTCAAAACAAATTGAAAGACAGTGTCGAAACCACTATACATCTTGTCAGAAATTTACAAGATTAGAAAAAAGTTTTAAAAGAGAATTTTATCAGATCATTTTCGGCAATTATTTCCAAAATTTTTGACTAACCCAGTCTGGCAAAATAAATAAACTAATTTAATCTACTTAAATTAAATATCACTACATTATTTTTCAAACACATTTTCATTTTAACAAAAAATTTTCTTTTATTACCGTCAGCTGGAACTTTAATTCCATTAGAAACAATTGTCAAATATGTTATGCTAACAAATTTTCATAACAATACCATAAAATTTAAATGCTTTTTTCTTCATTTTCTATTTAATTATATTTTAATAAAATGTTTTCTTTTCACATATTTCATGTTTTATTTTATTTTATTTTTTTTTTAATATCAATTTACAGCATGTTTTTTTAAAATTAAGTTAATTTTTATGTACATTCCATAAATAATAAAATAAAAATAAAAAAAAATAGAAGGAAAAACACCAAAATATTATAGATTTACATCTTTCTTCATAATTTTTTTTTTGTTTGGTGAAAAATGAACTTGAAGGCTAACCCAAATTTTTCTTTTTGATAAACTCTCGATGGAATTTAATTTGATATAAAACAAAAGGAAAATTATACTACAATTCATTTTGTGGTAAAAATTATTTGGAAATTTAACATAAAACAAAAAATTTTCCCAAAAAAAAATCGAAATAAGAAAGCGAGAAAAAAAAAATTACATGAGTTTAAATGGTAAGGCAAAGTGTTTAACCTAACATGTAATCAGGAGCATAATAAAAAAACACTTTTTATTTTCCATATTGATAAGTAAAAAAAAAAAACCAGAAATACAGCTTCACAAGGCTGGGCAATATAACTTTTATCATATTACCACTTACAATAAAATAAAAAAAAGAAACCAAATGAAAATCGGAACGGTTTGATATATTTAAACAGGATGAGTTCAAAATATTGGAATATTTTTTTTCAAAATCTTAATTTAAGTGGAGGAGAGTTTGTAGGTATTGTTAATAATAAATTTCACTGAACAAGCTGAGAAACAGCTCGGACTAATTATAAATGAAACACAAAAATCATATTAGCTTCGAACTCGATTGAAAAGAGAAGAAATTTAAGATGAGCTCTGGGTTTTTTATATTTTGGTGCAAAGATATTTGCTGTTAATGAAAGTTTTCTCGATCTAGGCAAACAGTTGAATCTGGGATTACTGTCAAGGAAAAGCAAAATTTTACTGTATAAGACCAGTGCTTACTTAACTTGTAAATTTATTAAAACTGATGAAAACAGACTTGACATTTTTGAAAGAAAAATCCTAACAAGAATATTTGGACCAATAAATTATGATGGTTTATGGACGCGTAAACTCAACAATAAGTTGTAAAACATGTAAAGAAATTGATGTTATTAAATCCTGGCAGAGCGAAATCAAACGCTCAGGATGCAAGAAAAATCAGTCTTGCAAATTGGAGACCAATTTGTCGAAACCGAGATAGAGGGTTTGGCAACCTAGAGCAGGATCATTACCCGCTATAGGTTATCGAGCCAATAATAATTATGATGTTGATATATGGTTAATTCTAATTGGATATTTTAGAAGTTTTATTGCCAGCAATTTCAACTGATTGAGTACTTTTCAAAGTTAAAAAAGTATTATCATAACCAAATTATTTCTATTCCATTTTTTCAATAATTATCGAAATGTTGCTGCTAAAACAATACAAAATTTTACAAACTTATTTCGAAATATATATTTCAATATTTTCGCCTGACATCATTTGAATTATTGACAATCTTTATATAATTTCATTTTAATCCATTATAAATTTAAATTCCTAAGGCTTGAATTGAAGAGATTTGACAATTTGAGACGACAAGGTTTGGACAAAATAACTTATTTGTTCATTTATAAATTACAATTTAATATAGTGTTTACCAATCTCTTCATTTTTTTATTCTATTTAAATAGAAATAAATTTAAATTATATTATACCTCCACAAGAAAAAAATAAGTCATGCTGTACGAATTTTTTACGCAACATCGTCGACATCGGCGGATATATATATGACAAAAAGCATATGGTAATAAAATGTTGTGAATTGTTGTATTTATTTGCTTTCTAAAGTATATTACAACTGAAATATGTTTTACTGAATGTTTCAAAGTTGTTGTTTTTTTTTTCGTTCCTTTCTTCTACTTGTTTTATATTTTTATTTTTTTTGTATACATGTTCATTTTATCCCCCCAGAGAATATCAAAAAGGATATTCGTACATGCTTCTTTCATATTTCTTATTTTTTTTTTTATTTTTACGTTACTCTTATGTTGCTTGAAGGAATGGTGTAAAAGGTTTTTCTTATTTTTAAGGAGCAAACGAAATAAATATTTTTTTTTGCTCTGTATTTTTGAATATTTATTTTCTTCTTTTATTTGTTAAATGAAGACGAAAAAACGAAGAAGAAAATATGAAATTTCTTTAAACCAAGTATCTTTTTCCCAGAGTAAATAATATATCATTATCTGAAGCAATATTTAGAAGTATGTATATATGTAAACAGAGGAAATAAGGATATTATACCACTAAAGAGTATATCATTTACCAACCTCCTGATATAGGGAATACTATTGGGGATGATACAAATTAAAGTTTTACCACTTTTTTTTCAGCAAATTTCGAAATAATATTCCACATAAATGGACAGAAAAATGTGAGCGCAGTCAAAACTATTATATAATAGTTGAACATTTATGGCACTCTTTATTGGTAGTTATATACTGTCAATTAATTCATAAAATATTTCTTGGACAACAAACTTATATTAATGTTTTCACATTTTTCGCGGCGTTTTATATTGCTCTTTTGGAATAATTATATTTTCCAAAGCAACTAAACTTGAAAAACAATGTCGAAACCAATGACACATCTTGTTGAAAATTTTGCGGTTTAAGCTTGGAAAATAATTTTAAAAGAAATAGGGGCAATAAATGTACAATAGATCTTTAGGTCGCAGTGCTCTTCCCCATAAAAAAAAACAGGAAAATGAACACGAATTGCATTTACCAAAAAAATTATTCTACAAAAGGCTATAACGCCTTGGCTCTCAAGTAAATCCAAAAATGTATATTATTTTTAAATAAATCACAGTGGTTTTAAAATCTAAAAGAAATTTAGTAGATATTGGTTTATTTTTACTCCGGAATTCTTTCTTAAACAATTATTTTTCCATCAATTCACAATTCTTATTAATAAACTTTTAGCTTTACTTTGGTTAAAATTTAAATTATTTGCTGCAAGATAAAAATTAATTATGTTCTTGGAAATATTTCATTAAAATAAATGTGAAAAATAGTTAATATAAACTTTTTTAGTTACATTTCAAATTTATCTATAAATCTAACAAAGTTTTCAATAATTTTTTTTTTCAATAAAACTAAAATAGTTACGAATCCTTGTCGATTTCTTAACAATACAAAATTTTTAACTTTCAATTTAATACTAAATCTGTGAAAAGAATTTTTGTTCAAAATATTTATAAAAAAAAAAATATCTTATTAAACTTAAAATATATAATCGATATTGTAAATATTGCATGTTTACTAACTATCTTAAAACATTCTTTCATATTATATGTTTTTTTTTTGTAATATACAAAAAAAAATCTTATCAGTTTACAAATTTGTTTTTTTTTACGTTTTTTGACAAGAATAGTGAAAAACTTAACAGCGTAGAAAAACATATCTATTTTATTTACAATTGAAAATTTATTATTATTATTAAATTTCAAAAGTATTTTTGCTCCTCTGACGCCTCTGTATAATACTGCTTCTGTATTTTTTTATAATAATTCAAATAATGCAGAATTTTTATAAATTTATTGTCTCTTTAAAGAAAATTATTTGAACTAAAACTTTGGTGGTAGTATTGTTTTTTTCTAAATACATAAAAATCTTTATTTCCAAAGTGGTTATGTAGCATTAGTATATAAAGAAAATAAAGTATTGAGTTAGTCTAGTGTAGAGTAATTTTAATAGAATATAAATAATAAAGAAAAAAAAAATTAAATTTTGTGTGCCATAAATAATGTCAAAAGGAAAACTTTTGAAAATATAAAAGAAATTTTTCTTTATAAAAAATATAGTTTTTCATAAATAAAATTCATAAAAGAAAATATTTTTTATCGTTTTTTCAAATAAACAATTTTAATAGATTTTCATTAAAATTTGAAAATTTTAAAGATATTTTTATTTTGTATACGAAATTAAAATATGTAATCAATTATAATTTAAATTTTAAATAATGTAAGTATGTATATATAATACAGGGTATTTAGGAGGACCATCAAGTCATTTTGGTAATTAAAATTATTACAGCGTATATGATGGTCTACAAAATATATTAAAATATATATTAAAATTTATGCGTTCAAAGCGACCGCGTTGGTCGATTAATGCACTAAGACTGAAGTATATACACCAACTTATTGCACAGTAAATAAATTACGCTTTAAATGTTTATCTATTAGTGTTAATTTTTGTAGTAGTTTTTAGTTAGGTTATGTTCATTTTTTTTAAGATCATTCGTTTTTCTTTGTCTACGTCTTGCTGTGGTATCGTGAATTTATTTACTTTACACAATATTGGCATTCTTTGCTCCGACATTTTCGTCAAACCAGCTTAAACTTTGAGATTTTATCAACTTAAATATATTTTCTCTATTCAATAATTGATCCAATTCTGAGTTATATCTTGTCCTATATATTTTATCTAGTATCCGTTCATAAATTTTACTAAGACTGAAATGTATAAGTTACTACCCATCTAACCAGCGTTTTATGGATTCTCATTTACGTAAATCATATTTACGTAATACTATGAATAAAATTGCTTAACTCGCTTTAATAAAAGTAAAACCGGCTTTTAAAGCACAACAAAATATACCCTCTAAACGCAGTCCTGGAAATTTTTCATTTTTCATTACTTTTACATTTATATCAACAAATTATTTATTTTCTCCCTAATTCTACCTAATGCAATATTAAATATTTTCATTAAAACTTTGAAAATAATTTCCATTTAACATTCAATTCTTCAAAATATCAATAAAAGAAATAAGTACAAGACTTAAATTAATTAGAAGAAGTAAAATATTTTGTTTTCAAAGTTCAAAAAAACATAAATAATATAAAAAGAAAATAATATTTCGTCCTTCAACATAGCTTAAAAGAATATATTTAAAAGAAAGAAAAATCAGTATGTGGAAATATAATTTTCATATTTTTATGAAACGTAGAAACGAATACTTTATTATTTGAAATATTTTTTCGTTGAATTATAGAATTTTTCAAGTTTTTGTTTGGCAAATTCATTTCTTTTTTTTTATTATTACCTCTACGACTAGTATCCTTATACATGAATAAAATATAAATTAATGTATATTTCAAAAAAAAAATCATATTTTCTTGTTATATTTTTGGGGTAATTGAAAGTTTTAGTCAAAGAAATTTCTTTACTAGAAATTTAATATTCGATTGCAAGGATAACATACGAGCCATTAATGAAATTCGGTAAATATTGATTGAAATTTCATGACAGTTGCTTTTTTGTTGATATATTCTTTCCAGTCATTTCTGATTCTGTGGTAGTAGGTATTATTTGTCTGTCGGTCTATTATAGAATTAAAAGTTAATCCAAACAAGTGTTGCCTGTCGGTCTATTAAAGTTTTGTCTGTCGGTCTATTATAGAATTAAAAATTAATCCAAACAAGCTTAATTTATTTGTCCGATATTTAAACTATTTATATATATTTAAACTATCAACACAAAGTCACACATATTTTAACCATCTACGCTTTGTTTGTCGCCAAATAAGACTCCAGAGTCAGACCGTAAATTTTACAATAATTATTTTTGGAAATATCCCATAAAAACTAGAAAATTCAATGGAAATATTTATGTAGTTTTGCTTTAATAAAACCTGCTCCGATTCAGTTTTTCGGAAACCTATTACCGAATTGGTTTTAATTTAACATGATTTTTAATTTGCATTTGGATTGGTGCACATATTTGAATTTTTAAAAGAAGTGCCGCTATTGCTCATCATTTTCCCCCTTGGAAAATGATGAGCAATAGCAGCACTAAGAATAAAATTACTAAAAAAAAATTACAGAAAAAATGACTGTTTTAGGTTCAATTTCTGTCAAAAAATTTTTAAAGAGAGGAATAAAACCGGCTCCGATTCAGGACGTTACCAAAAATGGCAAATTATATACATACGTATTAAATATGCAATATGCTAAATTTTCACAGGAAGATTTTGAAGTTTCTTCTCTTCACAAAAATTCATAATCAGTTTAATTTCTTGTATTAATTTTATTAAAAAAATAATGTTTTTATCGCGACAAATTATGGTAAAAGAACACAATTTTTATATAATTTTGGAATAAACTATCACTTACTTATTTCTCTAACAAGCTTTCTTATACATAATCCACTAGTGAAGTTAATTTATTAAAAGCTGTAGTTTACCTGTGAAAATATAATTTGTTACTATTATCATCAAGAAAAACTTTGAATATAAATAATTGGTAATTTTTCAAAAACTTTATTATAAGATTAATTAATAAATTGCTATGCCAGTACTGTTTTTTAGAATTTCCTTTAAAGAAAACTATTTTTCATTCAATTAAGACTCAAATAAGTTCAAGCTGAATAGTAGAAACTATCTTTTATAACTTTTAAAACTACATTTTAAACAAAAAATTTTCACAATTATTTCATAAGAATTTTCCATCATTAAACAGGTTATTAAATTGGCCAAGCAAAAAAAAAATTTACCCGTGTCAAAATTGGTACTAAAAAAATATTAAAATAAAAGTTTTTTAACAGTGGCACGCTATTTTCTTTATATTAACAATCTAGTTGGGGTATATATATATATTATTTTATTTTTTTGAAGGATTATTAATGATACTATGAAATGCCACTAAATTTGATTAATGAGAACATAATCTTATTATTTCTCCTTATAATATTATTCATTGTTGCTATTGTTTATTGCAATAATATATCTGTAAGATTATAACAAAGAAGATTAATTTAGTCACGTAAAACAATGAAGATATTGTTTTTTTTTTTGTTTGTTACCAATGCTTCTTAAACAAACAAAAATCTTAAGATAACTTTTCAATTATATAGTAAAGATCAGCATAAACAACAAAATATACAAGTACGTTCAACTTCAAGGCAATGAAATTTTAATATTCTGGTCATATTTATAGCCAAAAATATAATTTTTTTTTTTGAAAATTATTTAACTGAAAAATATAAAAATTTACTGAAAGTCTGAAACTAGTATTTGACAAGTGATTGGCTGACTTGTTATATTTTGTGAATTTCATACATAATTGAAAATTTTTGTATAAATAATTAATTTAATGTTGAAAATTTATCAAAATATAAGAAAATTCAATGATTTATAAATATGTACATAATTTAATTTTGGATAAAATTATAAATTTATTCTAAAATTAGATTATTTTTGATTACTTATCCCCCTTATCATTGGATATTATGAATCATATTTTATATTTTATAAGATAAATATAATAAAAAATATTTTCGACAGGACTTTTTTGATTGACCGAACAATTGTATTATAAATAATATACAATCATCATGTATTTGAAAAGTTCTTTTTGATTCACAATTGACTAATCAATTTATATAAATTTATTATATTAATTTAAAATTCTATTAAAATAATAGTAAAATAATTGTTTTAGACTATTAAATTTGATTATCCTTTTGTTTTAAAATTGGAATAACTGAATAAAAAAGCCTTTCACAACTGTCATGAACAAGTCAAGACTGCTACGTCTGTGTATAATAACATAGAACATTGTCCTATTTAACGTAGTTTATTTAAATTGTAGGAAAAATAAAAATTATGTAGAAGTAATAAGTTTAAAAGTTCGTATTCCGAGAATAAAAAATTTAATAAATTGTCCTACTGTGAGGTACTAATCGAATTAGCTAGAAGATAAAGGTTATAATAAGCAATCTTTTTCTAAAATTAAATATTATTTTGAAAGTTGCTAAAGAAATGAACGCTTCTTGCTCTGGAAACTTATATGGAAAAATATTAAAGGTTACTGCAGACTAAGTTCTCCTTGCTTAAACCCTGAAAGAAGCAGTTCAATGAAAATCAAGAAGACTATAACAATTCTAAGGCTTTTTAATTGCTCATTTTACTGAAAAAACATCTGCACACTGTAAGACTTAGCGTTAAACGATTATGTATATTTTGCAAAAACTACGTCCAAGCGGCATAGCACATACTATTTAACTCCGAGACACTGATGTCTAAAAGAGTTAAATTTCTAAACGACTATATGTATAATGAACACATCGAAATTGTTGCAAATATCAGTGAAACAGTTTAATTGCTAGTACTGGAGACCAATAACCAACCAAAAGGAGTATCACAATAAGCCAAATAGTTGCAGTGATTTAGCCTGTCTAGCTTCTAATTACTATTCAAATTTCAAATGAATTTCAAAAGTTATGTAGGTTATTAGTTATGCTGTGTTCCGCTTTAGAAAAAAAATATATTTAATATTATATAGGTGGTAAATAATTAATTCATTCACCCTCCAAACTCTTCAATAAACTACATAATTTTCATATTTCCCCTATAAACCAAAACTCCATTTAATCTTAATTTCTTTTAATGGTTTTCAATATTTCTTATAATTTTTTTTATACCACAATCTTATAGGAAATTGCTGATTAATCTATTTAATTTTTATGGGAACAATTCAATAAATCTTAACATTTTTCATCCAAAAAAAAAAAAAAAAAACATAATAAAATTTTGATTTAATTTAAATCAACACACAAAGACAAATCAAGCACCTGATAAGAATATTATAATTTTCTTTCTACCCAACTTCCGTTTATTATCAATTTATCAACAACAACAAAATGTGAAAATAAGGAAGAAACTACTTGTAAAATTTATGTCTAGTTGATTTACCATTTTGTATTGTATCTAAACAAGTCCTCCATTCCCATCTCCTTAACAATTTATTTTCCTTCCGAATTTGATTACGTAGATAACAAAAATATATATAAAAACATATCCGATAAAAATAAAATTTTCACAATCACATCCTATTTTTTCAAAATAATTTTCATTCAATAACATTTTTAACAAATATACATACTTCATTCAATGATTTTAAAGGAAGTTATTATGTGAATGCGCAACAGAAAATGTTGAGTTTACCTTTTCTAAGTACAGATACAACAACAAAAATAGCATATTCTCAAAATATCGGACTATTTTTCAATTTTTTTTTTTGGTGGAGGTATTTATTATGCAATCAATTTTTTTTTTGTTGGGGTAATTAAACTGAAAGTTTGTGTTGTTTTGTTATTCAAAATATATCTGCAAGAAAATTGGAAATATCTAGTTTTTTTTAATTTAGAATTGATTTGAGAATTCCAATTAGATTGAAATAATAATAACTGACAAAGGATTTTTTCAGCAGTATTTATGTTTTGGTTGAATTCCATTTTTTTGGACTAAAAGATTTCTGTTGAAATATCCAGTATATATTTATTTATTATGCTGTTTAATCAAAAATATATTCTTTGATTGTTCATAATTGTAATGAAATTAGAAATTCATTTTTATAAAAAAAAACCGTCTGGAAAGTTTTATCACGATGATGTTTTTTTATTAAAAAAAAAATTAAAAACATTTGTATTTTGTCTGGTTTGTTTAAAAATAAAAAAATTATTTTTACAATATAATTTAATGTTGCTTTAAGGCAGGATTCCGGATGATTTATATCAATTGATTTAAATGAGTGATTAAATTCAGTTGTTTTTTTCTGATTTAAATTAAGGAACTATAAAACTTCGAAATTATAACCTTTTATACTTTAATTATAATTTTTTTCGTTGTATTTAATGTTAATGATTTAATGAAAAATATTTTTGACAATTTACTATTGTAGAATTAAATTTGACAAAAAAATTCAATCAAAATTTGAATCCTGCTTTAAAGTAATTTATAAAAATTTGTTATCTGTTAGTTTTAATTAAATTAAAAAATATTTAAAATACAAATTAGAAATATTTAGTAAATATATTGACAAATATATATAAATATTTTCTAATAACTTTAGATTTTAAATTTGTTATTTAATTAAAAGTTTGAAGTAATTAAATTATTTGTTAAAAAAAATATTACGTAAATTAGAATTAATTATAATGTTTTCTAAATTTTTTATCTTATTTCAAAGTATTTTTTGATGATTTCTTTTTTTTTTAAATTCTGGTCTTAATTTAAATCAATTTGACAGGACATTATAAATAATCAACCCTGCTTTATTATTATAAAGCAGGGTTGATTATGGCGTTTCCAAATTAAGTTACATCATTTATTCTCTTAATTTTTGCAAATATTTAGTGTTTTCTTATTGTATGGCTGACAGATTCATCTCACTATATTTAGTATCACAAAATTAAAATTCAGTTAAAAGCTTTCCTAGACTAAAATTGCTTCAGTTTCAATTCAATTTCAATTTATTTCAATTTCTAAATATAAAAACATTTCATTTAATTATAAATTCGAGATTAGGTTTAACCTGTGCAACTTATTATCAACAAAAAATTATTATAATTAAAATTAATTCCAATATTTGGGTTTTCAAAAATAATTAATAAAGTTTTAATTTATCAGCAATTAAATTTACAAAAAAAACAGAAGTGGGATTCTCTAATGATTTACAATTTAGATTTTGAATTAAAAAAAAATTTCGTTCCTAAATTTTCATGATAACAAAATTCTTGCGAATTCTCAACTATTGAGATTAGAATAATGTTTCGTAAACAAAATTTTTTAGAGGTTATTCAAATTAATGTTTTGGCAAAGTCAATCACAAATCATCGTCGGAATATAAAATATTGGTTTTAAAATTTACCAATTTTTCTCTTGTTTATAACAAATTAAAATTTGTCATGTATTGGTAAATTTGAAGATTAAATGTTTAGCAATGGAAATCAGATCTTATTTCAAAATGTCAAAAAATGTACATATCATGTTTTGGCCAAGTTTCATAGAAATATTGTTTAATTAACCATATTTTTACCTTTTTAGAAGAATTAATTTTTAAGGAAACACTTTTAAAACATTATTTTTATGCACTGAATTTAATTATATAAATTATTACTAAAATTAACATTATCTTTATATGGATTTGGTTGTTCAGACCACTTAAATAGACAACCAGATTTACCTTGGGCTAATTTTGGAAAATTATTTGAAACTAATCTCATACATTCATCAGCTGATAAATAAGATTGATATCCATTAATTCTTGTACCAGATGGAAAGCTTTCGTTACAACAAACTTGATATATTCCAACTTTTCCCGGTGTCCACCATCTATCAGTTTTTGATTTCAGTACATCAGGAACTGTATGCTTTATACTTTATAAATGAAGAAATAATAAATAGTGTAAAAAAAAATTAATGTTAAATTAAAATTTTTACCCAATACATTTGCCTTCATTGAAAAATTCAGCAGTATCACAATAAACAAGTGCAATTAGAGCACCCAACTAATAAAAAATATTAATAATTTATTAAAAAAATACATTTTCCATAAAATAGAATTAATTACCACAAGTAAAATCTTCATAATGTCAGTCAATTAATTCTTAATTTAAACTAATAAAGTTTTGCAAAAAAAATATCTATTTATAATATTTTATGATTTTTTTTTGGTGAAATTGAAAAACATTTTTTTTTTATGATAAGATCTGCTTTTATGATAAGAATATTTATTAAGTTTCTGTGAAAATAAAATATTTGAAATTGTAATGACATATGGGCAAATCCGAAGTGGAATATTAAATTGAGCTTTAACCTGGAATATAATTTATATCAATGTAGTACATTAATTATTATAAAACGTTTAAGTAGCCACTTGGAAAAAAATGTAGTACAAAAAATGGACTAGTTGCATAATATATACATTTAAAATGACAGATTTAAATTTATTATAATTTTCAACTTTTATTATGATTTTAGGTCAATGTTGATTGTTCTTTTTGTTAAAATTATTTAGCAAAACAGTAGAATTAAAGAATGATTTTCAAGTACACTGATTCCGTTTTTAGAAACCATCCAATTCGGATAATTGAATGATTTCTTAAAATGGAATCAGTGTGCTGGAAAATCGTTCTTTAATTCTACAGACGAATTCTGAGAATATTTTAAAGCAAATATTTTAAAGCGTATTTCCCATAATTGGGAAATACGAACCTATTAATAGAATAATAATGTGATAGAATAAACAGTGATGTGATAAAATAAAGATATTTTCATTTCGAAAACATACATGCTAGGTAATATACATTATTATGAATTATCTCTATAAATTAGTAAATTAAAAGTAATATCTGCAACTGCTAGATTCTAGTAATTTTAAATACAATAATTGTATGGAGCTAAATTATAGGATTATACCAAGGTAAATGACGCAGTGCAGACCTTAGAAATGGTGACCATACTTGACTTATATATTCAAGGTTAGATCGAAAGAGATGATTTAATAAGAATGAAACCTAACTTAGAGTTGCCTTTATTAATAATACTATCTAAATCTAAATGGTAATTTAATCGTGAGTTTCTCGTCAAATAGAACTCTTAAAAGTCTTTAAATACCAAGTTTAGTACCATTACCTATGATTGTTATATTTGTAGTATAGTATGATTGCTGTTATTAATTACTATGGTACTTCTTAAGTTTTCATCTCCTAATAAATAGAAATGTCATTAATCTTGACTAAAGCCTCATTTCAACAGAATGAAATCATAATTAGTAATCTAATTATTTATCATTGTATCATTAGAAATAATAGTTTAAGGTTTAATTTGATTACAGAGTTCAAGTTTTAGTTAATCAACTCAAAAGATATATTTGAGTCTGATAGCTCAAACACAATTGTTACCAGCAAAACATAATTAAGATAATTGTAATAAAATATGATTTAATTTAAACTTGTTACCAAATTATGATTAAAATTGAATTACTTTTTTTTATTGATTACAGAGAAAATAACATCCCTGAGAAATTTTTTGGTCCAAAATTAATACAAATTCTTGGTAAGTAGAAAAGCTATTGAAGAAAAACTATTGAAAATATAAAACTACTATAATGTAAGTCAGTTTCAAAAATTTCAAGAACTTAATCTAAATTTTTTATTTTACTTATTCCACTTAATTATGACATATTAGGTATGCTTGTTTATCAAACGTGCTGTCACGTTAAGACATATTTGAGTTAGAAAACAGATTATAGACACAACATTAATTTAGACTTGACAGTGAACTAAGAGTTAGATATAACAAATAAAAAAATGTCCACTTTCATTTTCAAGAAATTTACGAGTATTTTACCAAACAAATTACAAGTGCATATTCGAATTACCGAAACTTAAAATTTCCAATTGTAAATTTATCAATGTTACGTCCTCACACGTTCTTCAGTCAAACTGTAAGGATTTTAAATTTATTGTTTAAAAAAAAATTTCAAAAATCGATAAAAATTCAATAACTTTAAGCATAAAATTAGTTTCTTGTTTATAAGACATTTTTTCATAGATGAATTTTATCTCCCGCTTCTGAAAAAAAGGAATTAATTTGAAGAAAGTTATATATTCGTCGATTAACATCTAAAAACACTACCAGAGCAAAAGGTTAAATTACAAAAATTATCAAATTTTCATTTTTATTTCAATAAAAAAAAACAACTTCATTAAATTAATTTTTTGTTTATTTTAGTTGTTTTTCTTTTTAAAGAAAAACATTTTTAAAAAAAAATTTTCTTTCCATTAAAGTCAAATTCTTCTTACTCAAACTATGCCTAATTTTTCCTATATTTTATTCTAAACCTTTATAATTCTTCGAGTTTAATGGATAATGTCCTTTGGTCTGGTAAATATTTTCTTATAGCATACATACATATTTATTTAGGTCCATAATAACAACAACAAGCAACAAAAAAAAAGGATAATCTTTAAAACAATTTGCATATAAAATAAAGTTTTTCCTTATTGTATCTTTCTTCAACAAATTTTTTTTTTTTGTTAACTGAAATATTTATTTTTCTTAATTTTTCTGAAACCATTTTGTTGTTTTCAGACGAAAAACAAAACAACATTAAAAAAACAATTATGTTTACTTAGAAATGAACAGAGAAATATTTTTCTACTTTCCCTTGGTAAATATTTAGATTATGTTTTCTTTTCCTTAAAGAACTTATTTTAAGAAAAATAATTTCATAATTTTTTCAAAAACAAAAATTTTCATTTTACATTTTAATTTTTGAATTTTTGAATTTATACCAAAATAATAATTCCAGACCATAACTTTTTTTTTTGGTAAAAACACTTTATAATTCAATTTTTAAAAGAAATATTCTACCAAAAAAAAAAAGGATCAAAGTTTTTTGAGGAAATGACTAAATTAAAGACTTATATCCCTCCACCATCCCAAAAATCCCAAAACAGATATTAAAACAACTTAAAGTAATAATAATTAATGAAATTTATTTGTTAAATTAAAAAATTTTTTGTTTTTAAGTTTCTTTAATTAATTTCTATATAAAATAAGATCCTAATTTAATTTAATAATAAAAATATCCTGAAAATTATTCAATCTTTCCACAAAACGCAAAAAAAAAAAAAATATAAACTTAGAAAAGTATTTAGTTTGGAAAAGTTTCATTTTAACGAAAGAAAATTATTCGAAAGATTTACAACAAAAAATTCTTAACTTTTGTACAAGTAAAAAGGATATAAAAGGATATAACACAGTAAAAAAGAAAATGAATAAAAAATAAAAGTTTTACTTAAATATTTTTTTTTTAAGAGGGGAGAAAATTTGTTGTTTTTTATTTCTTTATTTTTTTTTTGTGGGGAAAATTTACATAAAATATGCCAAGTTAAAATTTATAAAGCGATTGATATTTTCTTAAATAAATATGTATATATATATGGGAATTAAAGAAGGATAAACTTGAGATTTTGATACATTTTTTTTTTTTTGTGTCATTTTTTGTTGGGTAAAGCTTAAACGAGTGTAAATAACTAAAATTGAAATTATTCTTTACTGAAGAGGAAAAATAAATTTCAAGTAAATTGAATAATCTAAAAAAAGTGATATGAAAATTTTTGAATTTTATTAATAAATTCGTTATTCTTATATATTTTTTTTAACATTTTCACCGGTAAAATGAGCCACGAGGAGCGGGTTTTTAAAGCTCAGACAAAGTTAGTTGAAAGTGATGTGTATATAACCCGGAAATTTGGACTTTTAATACCAAATTTGTAAACTACAATTTTAACATTGTACTTTAATTTCAAGTACATATTTATTTATAGTAACAAATTGAGAAAAAAATTTTTCTTAACTGTGAACGGACGATTTTTATAGAGCGAGGAATGAGAAGTTTAGGAAACAGAAGGAGTTAAATTAAAGAACTATGGGAACAACTCATATTCCTCTTAAACTCATTGAAGTTTTAATTTGATAGGTTCACATGAATTTATTGTTGATTCCATAATTAATTATATTTGTGAGTTTCGAAGCTTCACTGTACAATATAAGTTAAGCTCAAGAGAATATTTGTGAGCAAAATACACTTAGTCTCCTCGGAGCAGTTTCCCAGCAGATACCTGTAAAACAGATTAAAATCTCCCACCTTTCGGCGGTGCCTTAGAGTTGTAGGTCCAATTGAAAATCAAGTTTTCTAAAAAAAAAAGGAATTCGATTATGTCTTTAGTCCTGGTTTTCTTACGCTGTTTGAATTTCCACTTTCATTCTTACCCTGTTTTGATTTCCACTTTTGTTTTCCCAAAACCAACACAAGAGCAATAGTTGAGATTTTGTTTGAAAATAATAAGTTAAATTTCATTTTGCACCAATACTAATGTAAATTAAAAGATTATATTTGGTTGAAAACGATTCGGTGCCTATTTTTCTAAAAACTACCATGGAGCTAATGTTTCAAAAGATATTCGTTATTAAGTTGAACTTATATTTCCTCTCAAGAACGTAAATTGACAACTTCGTAAAAAAATTATGATCTGTATTTTTATATTCTAAGAAAAACTCTAGGAGATATATCAAAAATAATAAATTGAATATTAAAATTAATGAATCACAAAATTGTCAAGCGATGCCTCATTTTCACTGTAATTTTCTAAAAAACTGTGCACGATTAATTTTTAATATCTTGGAAATATTTTTGAACTTCTAAGCATAAATAAACTTCAGTTAAAAAATAACAAACAACAACACAACAAGTTAAAAACTTTTAATTGAATATAATTTTTGATAAATTTTCTTTTTTTAGTACACACAAGAAAAAATTTTCTCAATTTACCTTGAATATAAGAATGAAGCCCACAAAAAATTAGATTTGTTTTTCTAATAAGTTGTTTTTCATCACTAGGGAAATTAATATGATAACAAAAACAAAAACAAAAACACTGAAAAAAAATGAAAAACAACACCCAATCAATTTTGACCTTATTTCATAAAAAAACAATGTATTTTTCCTATTTTTTTTTTTTAGGTTTTTCCTATTTCCTTTTTATTTTTATGATTTTTTGGTTTTTCCTATAAAAAAAAAAAATAATTTATGATCTTAAATATTTGTTAAAATAAAAAAAAAATAATAACCAAAAATTTTGTTACAAAATCAAAAACAATCTCGAAAATATATTCGAAACCACGAAAAAAATTTCCATATTTTGTCATACAAAAAAAAAAAAAAAACAAGAAGAAAATTGAAACTTTTTTTTTTTTTTTACAAAAGTTTTTCAGATAAAATTATTTGGAGACATTAAGTCGAAATTTTCTGGTTTGTTTACGATAACCACAGAAAAAAATCCGAAAAAAAATTTAAAAAGGATGAGAGACAAGCTTTTTTGTTTTTATTATTATTATTTTCAGGATTATTTAACATGAAAATTACTTAAGAAAAAGATAATTTTTCATGAAAATTATTCACTAACTAATTATTAAAAATTACAATAATAATGATTTTTATTTTCTATTATGTTTTTTTTTTGTACATATTATGATTTTATGGAAATATGTTTTTTCAAGAAAATAATTTGCATAAATTTCAGACATTCGAATAAATTTTATGAAAATAAAAATATTTTTTCATAATTTTTGGATGGAAAATGGTGAAAAACGTTGTTCCAAAACATTGACTGTAATTTTCAATTTTTTATTTCTCTATTTTAGTCAATAATGTCCTTCAATGTTTTGGAACAAAACCAGGCTATAATATTAAAGTTAGAATATTAAAAATTTTAATAGTTTTTCTAATATTAAAAAAATGTATATTATAGTCAATTGAAAACTTCAATATCAAAAAATAAAAATATTACATAAATGCAATAAGGATATGAGTTTTTCTACATATGCAGATACATATTACATATTATGAACAATTGATATTTTTATTATTATTTTTATATCATTTTTATTGGTTTTATTTTTGTACAAAAAAAAAAAAGGATTTTTATATTCAGAAATGTATATGGATAAGTGCCAAAAAGTTTTTGTGGAATAAAATAGGTCAATAAAGTGAATTTAAATTGGTTTGGAAAAATAAAAACTGTTGTAACATATTGGCACTAATATATTTTTAAAATACGACATAATAGAAATTTTAGATTATTTCCATTTCAATTGAATAGTTCAAACAAGTACTAATTTGAAATATAAAAGATTTATTATTGAATATTCCGAAAGACCATATTTTGACAAGTAAAAATACCGCATAGCTGAACTACTGCAATAGTTTTAAAAGTATGAGATTTTTTTCGTGCAAATATATGCGTTTTAAGTCAATCGTATAAAAAGATGATATACTACGTATTAGTGAAAGAATGCGTCTCCAGTAGCAAATCATGTCAACCTTTCAAACATGCATCAGACATCATTATTGGTCATTGTTTATGACATGAAATTGTATTTTCAAGTGTAATAAATTTACTGGGTTTAGCTGCAGAATATTGTATTATACTACATAGTATTTGATTTTCCACTTTATTATCTTTTTAACGAAGGTATTGTTACCAGTTTGGGACAGAATATACCATGTTAAATTACACTTCAAAGATTATTATAAATAGATTTTTCACAATTACACCTCTATTGACAGCAATTAGAATTAAAGGAAAATCCTGCTTAATTCTACACTTTAATACCTTTCTAACGTTCTCAATTTTCGACCATATTTACTATCTTAAATTGCAATTTATCATTTAAAAACCATGTTTTTGCAAAGCATGAATAACGCCGCCTACCAGATGACCTTAGAAAAAAAATTAGATTCAACTAAAAACCAATGTGGGGTCAAAAACATTTTCTGTGTTTATTTACTATGCTAAATCTTAATTTGAAAATTTTTCAACATTTAGACGGACGGACAGCTAAGTGCTAAAATAATGGATTTTCTTTTCGAAAAATTCCCTAAAAATTAAAGGAACATAAAATACAAATTTTAAAAGTTTAATATAGCAATATGCATGACTACTACTACTTTTGTTATTCGTCATATACAGAAAAAGGACTAAATTTTTAAATAAAGAAAAACTAGACAATATCCTTCATACTTTCACCAGAGTTTTTAATTGTCATTGAAGATTTTTATTTCACTCTATTTCCAGGAAATTTGTGTATCATTTATAATAAAGTTTGTTGTTAATTTCTAGCCACATTCATATATATCCGAATTAGTATCAGATTTATTATTTATTTTTGAAATTTAAGTTACTTTTTCAGTTACTAATTAGCCCAAAACAACATACAGTATCATAAATATTTGTTAATAATGTGCATATATAAAGGAATTTACAAATATATTAATAAATATGGTACAAAGTTTACAACAAATTCTATTCAAAAACATGTATATACAAATTGATCAAAAGATTTTAAAATTGATCAAAATATCCCACACAAATGAAGTGAATTTAATCAGGAATCAAAATCAGTATACAACACCGAATCTTTATTTCTTTGTTCGTTTTCGAAATTTTAATATAATAGCACCAATAGTAATTGAAATAATTTCTCATCCGATTTGAAGGATGAAATTGTGGGAAAAATTGACCTTCATTAAAAAATAATATAATGCAGTGAATATACGTAAAATATAATTTTAAAAATTTAGTTTCATAAATATTCAAAGTATATTAAAAGTAAGTATAATTAATTCTAGAAAAAATCATTGAGAAAAATTAATATTTTTTAAAAAATTATAGCAAAAATCATTATATTTAGCATAAAGAATTTGAGACAACATTATTACATAAATAATAAATTTTCACATAATTTAAGTCATCTTAAAAACCAAATAATATCCTCTATTCTTTAGATGTCTAGCAAAATCATTAGTTTAAATATAATTTATGTTCTGCATGTATTTCCCAGTACGTTATTTATATTTACATGCATGTTAAAAACCCTGATAATATCCTTGTAGAGTTTTCAATCGATAATAATGTTTTTAAAGTTATATTAAGAACGTATCAAGTGTATTATATTTAATTTTTCAGCTCATAAAAAAGATTAGTGATAGGAAGTGAACTACTTTTTATCGCAAAAACTTCATAATTCTGTAGAAATTTATTAAAACATAATATTTAATTAATTACCAAGTTTCAACGGAGCAAATTTAAGAAAATTTGATCTTAACTTGTCATAATAAAATTCTCAATTATTTAGATAATTTTCTTGTTAGTTTTACTAGGGAATTCATGTTTTGACAAATTATTGAAATAAATAATTTTGACCATCAATAATTTGCCAAAATTTGACAATACTTATCTTGATTTGACAAAAGCAGAAATAAAACTTTTACAAATTTTCTTTGGTTTACACCGAAAAAAACTTGTACTTTATATTGGTAAATTTGAAGATTAAATGTTTAACAATCGAAATCAAAAGAGATAGCTGTCAAAACATGTAGAAACTGTCAATAAATGTAGATATATCACGTTTTGGAAATTTCCACAGAGTTATTTATACGAAAAAGCATGATTAATTTTGTAAAACTTAAACTCATTTTCTTCAATTTGGAATTTTACTTTAATTTCTTCATTCTCATTCAATAGTACGAATACCCTAGTGCTGAATTATATGTTTTTCTGCCTATAATGATAGAGTGTTTTCTTGTTAATTAATGAAATATATACAATAATATATTTCCTTTGCACTACAACTAATTGCATTTATCTATAAACTTTATAGAAAATATTACACTTTAAAATTTTCACACATAAATGTGAAAATCACAAAAATAAAATTAAATTAAATTCTAATAATAAATCATTTATATCACAACAAGTTAATAGTTAAACAAGTATAAAAGTGTATAAAATAATGATAATTTTAAGAACTAATTGAAATCAATTATAAAGTAAAGTGAACGATAAAATAGCAATTTGTGAATTAATAAGGGATCTGTAAAAGGATTATAAGATAAAACCAATTAATTTATTATTCTTACATTGGAAGAAGTATTTTCATTTTTATACTTAAAATTTTGAAGAAGTATTTTAACTTAATTAAATTTTCAATGATTTAAATTTTCTACAATTTTTTACAGACTGAATTATTATTACACCAAGTTTTACTTATCGAGATTTTTTTACACAAAACTACTACTTTGACTCTTAGAAACATAAACAGTTTTTACTATCAAGTGGAAATGTGGACACATACCAATTTCGTAAAATTGATTATTAAAAAAATTCATATTTAAGCTCAGAATAGCAAGTAATTCTGATTGGCTGAACAAAATGTCAATATATTATTTCAAAATATTATAATTTCAGGTTAAATGTTTTTAAATATTTCACATATTTCGATATTTCTGTCAAATGCTGTAACGTCAAATTTTATTTTGCTGTTATGTCAAATTTTATTTTGCTATTAAAGATTGTAAATAGTGAATTTTTTTATTATAAAAACTTGGATTAATTAAATATTTTTAATATAATTAAAAAATTATTAAAGTGTTACCATATTGCATAAATTCCGTAAATCAATGTCGGAAAGTTAGTATTCCACAAAAAAATACCAAAAAGTTACGGTCATGAAGAGGGCAATACTTAAATTATGACAGCTATCCATAATATCTAAGTAATTAATAATTTATCTGTTTGGTTTACTGATGCTCACATTAGATTTTTATTTATAGTCATTACAAATTAAATAAAATTGTAATTTCCAAAAAATATTTAATTTATCACCTTAACAAAATATAAAATTATATAAAAAAAATTTTAAAAGTAATCTTATTATTTTTACAATTTGAAAAATATAAATACTGTATACCACAACATAACATTAACACTTAAAAAATATCATAAAATAAAATGTTCATAAAAATAAAAAACATTTTTTTATTTACAATCTAATTTAGTATAATAAATGTAATTTATTATTATTATTTATCTAATCACTTAAAAAAAAAAAAATGTTTCTTACCAAAATAGAAAATTTATCTTTATTTCTATTTTCTAACAAGCATCTCAAAAAAAAATCTTCTATACATAATCTTCTTTTTATAATAATATATTTATATACCATAATTTATTTAGTTAAATCCATAGAAAAATTCAAGTATTATTATAGTATATTCATATTTTTTTATTGACTCAACCACAAGAAAAAAAAATACTACCAAACAGAACGCAATAAAATAATATACAACAGCAACAACAAAAAAAAATCCTTTACGCCAAATTGTCTCCATTTTCTTACTTGAACACATAAAAATCTCATTGGCTTCTTATTTATTTTTTATTTTTGTGTTGTTGTTCGGTTTGTTTATTATTTTATATTATACATATTTTCATAAATAAAAATTACATAAATTTAAATAAATATACATATATATACATATACATAAAATAACCTCAAATTGACTTCATAAAAATGAACCAAAAGAGTATGGTGTCATAAAAATTCAGTTGAAGGAATCATAACAAAGAATATTATTTTTGACAATCTTTTGATGGAGTCATTTTTCATTCATAAAAATATCATATTTTTTATTGTTACACACAGAGAAAAAAAAAAACATAAAATGAATTTTTTTTTTTTTTATATTGTTGTTACCTTTATGTTTTATGCGGTCATGTCTTTCCATAAAAACAAAAAAACGACTTGCATAAAAAAAAATAAATTGTTTTGACATAAAAAAAAAAAAATATTTCTAACATAATAAAATATAATCTATTAAAAATATATCCTTTTGAAAAACAATAAATCTATTAAAATGTCCTTTTTGGAAAACGATTAATCTACTATAACAAAAAAAAACAATGTCCTTTGAAAAAGTTATTGTTGCAATAAATAAAAAAAATATATCAAATGATAATAATACTGACTGGGAATCGTTGATTAATGATTTAAGTCATTGGTCAATTACTTGACTGAAACGTTATCATTAGTCATTCAGTTATGGTTTTTGTTTGGATATTTTTTCAAGGCCCAAATCTCAAAACCTGAAGGATTCTATTTCAATGATTAATTTTCATAGAACTGATAAAATTGACATTTAAAATATATTTTCATAATTTTATAATAAAATTATTATTTTCAATTTTTTTTCTACATTTAAGTATGGTTAGTTGATTAGTTTGAAAATGGGAGGACGTATGTTCTCCATGTGCTGAGATATGTTCGGTCCCTAGTACTCTCCTTTCGATATTGACTTTGCCGGAGTAATGTTATCTGCTTCACCAACATTAA
This sequence comes from Empis livida, assembly GCA_963932195.1. NCBI lineage: Eukaryota > Metazoa > Arthropoda > Insecta > Diptera > Empididae > Empis > Empis livida. Next base: position 13,404,701 of record OZ010648.1, read on the forward strand.
CATGAAAAATCCAAATTTTTAAGTCTTCTGTAGTGTGCCGCAGGACTTTGACATAGGACGTACTCCAGCGATTTATATTTTTCTCCAAATCCTCTGCAGACCGAGGGCGACCGAGGGCGTCGTAAGTCCTAAACTCGGATCATGTTTTTTAAGCAAAATGTGATCAGTTGCAAGTGTATCCTTACCTTTAAATTGTTCATTTCTAAAATTCTTTTCGTTTTCTTCACGCCTACCGTTTTGAAACAGCAGCCATTGCTTATCTATCTGTGATTGTGCCGTTCATCAGTCTACGCACGCTGACACCGGGTAACCTATATGATGTATTTCTTGCTGCTTTTTCTTTACCTTCGTTCAAACTATTACCTGATGACCAAAGCAGTTTAACTAAGTTGTCTCTAGTTAGTGCATTTACATTATTTTTTTCATTTAATTATTTGTTGCAAGGAAAGTAAAGTGCTGACAACAAGAATTTGTGTGTAATAATCTGTTGCTTTTATGACCTTAAGTGAATAACCCAAAGATTTCCCAAATGAAAAAACTTTAAAAAAACTTAATCTATATTTCACATTCAAAGAGTCCCTTTTGGAATTAATTATTTAGTAATAATTAAAATGTGAATAATAGTAACAATAAATTTCTATATTTGTGCTCCGTAATTAAATAATTTAATTTTCTTATAATGATTAAAGAGAAAACACTAAAATTCAATTACTACTTGATAGTTAAATGAATATTTTACCAAATTATTAAATAAACTATAGTAAAATTTGATCTGTTCTTGTCATCATTTCAAATGATATTTTAAGTTAAAAATTAGTTTTTACAAAAACATTTTATGTCTGCAGGTAAATTTAATGTTTTCGGTTTATTATTTTTTTAAAATACCAAAATTAAAAAACAAAACCGAATTAATTAAAACTCTGACCTTTTATAAATGAACTTTTATATTTAAAAGTCAAAAAACTTTGTAATAACAAAATAAAATCCCCAAAAAAAAAAATACATATAAATATTAATGAAACACGAACCATTTAAACATAAAGTAAAAATTCAAAAACTAAACAAACCAAGATCCTTTATTTACAAAAATTTACTTTTCAGTTTATAAAGTTGGTTATATATTAGATGGAAATACTGGAAATAATTGTTCATATTCAAAATATGTATATATAAATCTCAAAAGACCAATTATGAAAATTATAATTAATTTATGTTTATTGATTATGTGTATAACCTAAAATCTATGGAATATTTTCAAGTATATAAAACAGAATAATATTTTTTGTAAATACATATTTAATAAATGTTCAGTTCTTATTAGGAAAGGCTATAAAAATCCTATAACAAGATTTATCAATTTAATTTTTAATTCTATGTAATTGCTATTCTAAATTATACAAATATTTACAATATTTTTGAAATACAAATAAGGTAGATTACAGATTTCCAAAGCCATAATATTGTAGGAAATTTCTGGATTTTTATGGAGATTATAATGTATCTCACATAGATTATGTAAATTTGTTAAATAACTAAAATCATTTTCCATTTTATCATCAAAATTAATTCAATGAAAAAAATTATTAAAAAGGAAAGATTATTATGTTTTCGAGATTGAAATAATACCGCCACAATTGATAACATTTTATCACTGTAAATATATGTTTCTAACGAAATTTCTAATCTAGATTCGTATTGAGTTCGCTCTTAAGTTGTATGTGTTCAGCTGAAAAACAACTAAAATTCAGGGAAAATTTAAAATTTCTAAGGATAATTTCGTACTCACAAAGTCTACGGTTTGGAGAGGATGTACTGAGCAATAGGAATCCTTGGATCCTGAAGTACGCTACAACAAATTGAAGAATTTACATTGTCACCTTACAACAAATGTTGATAATATTACGCTGGCAAAACTGATCAAATTCATGACATTCAAATCAACCAACCAAGATAAATTTCGGATACCAAAACATATTTAGCAATGAAGTTAATTCAGTTATCGAAATCTATAAGTCCTGATACAACATTAAGTATTAATTTCTACTTCACAATAAATGAAAAAAACTTTTAATAATACTTCGATTGTTTTTGGAAATTTTCCGGAAAATTCTCAAATTTACAAAAAAAAAAAAAAAAAAACCAAAAGATTATTTTGAAATAATTATGTTTATAACAAAATATTAATTCTTAAACAAAATTTTCAAGAAAATTTAAAATAATGTTAAAATGCCAAAAGATTTTCTTTTTTTTTTTGTATCAAATATGATTTTTTAATTTCCATTATAACAAAGTCATAAGTTGTACTCGAAAAAAAGGATATTTATTTATTGGTTTAACCAAAAAGAAAATTAGTTTATCAAATCGTTTAGAAAATCAAAACGAAGAACAGAAATACAATTTCCACAAAATTACATATATTTAAACATCAAAATATATAATTTGAAAATCAGTCAAGGAAAGAATTAATATTTTTTATGTGTTGTGTTGTAAAGGAGTATTAAAATTTTTTACAAGAAATCATATTATGTATAAAGTGTGTCCTTTTTTTTTTCTTGCGTAGATGTGATACCATAATAAAATAATCTTTTTTTTCTTGTTAGTAAAAATATGTAAAGTTTAATCCTCAATAGCTTAATACAAACAAGGAATATATATCATGATATACAAGAGTTATAATAATATATATACATACATTAATATCCTGTTCTTCGAAATCAGCTTAAATTAAAACGTATTGTAATTTTAATCTTCTAGTATATTTATCTTGTAAAAATTTTTCAAAAAATATTAAATAATTTTTAAGGAATTTGGTAAAAAATAAGATTAAATTATAAAGAATTTCAATGTGTCTGTCGTACAGATTTGATTGCTATAACACCTACAGCACATTTTTTCTACTGTCAATACCAACAGTCGACATTTGGGAAAAAACTTGTAAGACTTTAATTCATTTTATGCTGCTCCGTAAAACAATAACTCGAAAGAGGTAGAAGAAGATAGTGGCTTAGTAAAAACTAAGACTTGACTCAAAATTTTAGAAAAAAATTAATTCAGAGTTAAAGCTTAATTTAAGTTTAATCTAGTCATGCACTTAGTTAACCGAAAATAAAATGGTACAATCTTGCGGTGGCTCAGTGGTACTGGGTTCAATTACGAGTCATCGATGTTGATCTAATTTATAATTTTAATGACTACTAGTAATAAAATTAGATTAAAAAGTAATTTAAAAAATGTCTCATTAATAAACCAATTAGCTTGCTGCAATTGAAAATTTTTTAAGTATAAAGACATTTCTGGTTTTAAATCCATATAAAAATTAGTACGTCCAAATTATTACAAGAAACTTCAAGTACAGAAATCCTTTTGCTCCCATTTGGAGTGAATAAAGAATAAAATATGATACAATTAGTAATTTAGTCAACAGAAGACTTGTGGCGGGACCTAAATTAACCTATTAATTTCAGTATACATACTTTTAGGCGAAATTTTAATTTTCTATTAAAATAATATAAATTGTTTTTTTTTTTAAATCCAAAATAAATATTAATGTTAATTAAAATATGAAAAGTTTAATTTGTGAAAAAAAATATATTTAAGTTTTGGGTAAATTAATAAGTGCTGACAAAACGGATGCTATGAAATACAATATCATAATAATTAAGTATAAAAAATTCAGAATTGTATTTACGAAACCAAATAAACATCCTGCTACTTTTTTTTTTTTTTTTTGCTTTGAAAATATTAATATCCCTTTATTTTTTGGAAAAATAATATATAAAATTTTTATGGTATGATAAAAATAAATCATATCAAAATTTATATCCATTAGGTAAGCTTTAAAAAATCCCACATTTTGTTGAATTTTCAGTAAAAATATTTTAACAGGGTATCTCAATTTTTCCATAACGAATATCATATTTTTCATAACAATTTATACAAATTTATTTTAATATAATATTTCACTAGACTCTTAATTTCCTTATACGGTTTATCATATACTGAAAATGATGATTTTAAATCCAAAAAAAAAAGCTGTTATCTGAATGCCTGGTAAATATAAAATATTTGGATACAATTCAGAAATAACAATAATTTAATATTAAAATTCTGACAGATTTTTTATTTTTTTGTTTGGTTCATATTTAACATACAACATGAAATTATCCTCCAGCGATTTTAATATATATTTTTTCTATTTTATTTGGTTTGTTCATTTCATTTGCGAATAATTGATAAACAAGGATAAATCAATATTTTATATCCTTATATGAATTTGATTGTAAAGTATTGCCATAAGTGATGAAAATTTGATTAACAAAGTTTTTATCATTTTCGTGATGAAGCTATAAAAAATATTTCTAAAAATAAAATATTTTTGAAATTAAAAATTGATTGAAATTGATTATAGAAATGAAAATTTTTGAATTTCTTCACATGAAATCATTCACCAGTTCAGTGCTCCAAGAATTTTTATCATAATTATATTCAATTTAGGTTTAATATAAAATTATTTTTACACAGAAAAATTTATATTTTACGATAGCATTTTATTAGCGAATTGAAACTATAACACCCACGTAGACACATATCTACTCGCAATCAAAATGTACGAGGGCAGATTGATAATTATATGGACTACCTGTGTGGCAGGTAATGCACAGGTAAGAAGTAGGTATTTTTTACCTCTAGTGAATTTGTAAAAATGGATAAAACCGTGTGTTGATAAAACTATGATGAAAATAATAATAATACTGTGTTTTCTGTGTCAGTCCACGTAATTATCAATCAGCCCTCGTATCAACACACGAAATTCGTTTTTATCCAACCGAAATTTTTTTTTATCCATTTTTAAAAATTCACTGAGATTGACTTGTTTAAAAGACATGTAAACTAAATAAGATATCGACTTGAAATTTTATATATAGCCTAGTAAATGATTTTAGAGGTAAAAAATACCTACTTCATACCTGTGCATCACAGGTTGCCAACGTAATTATCAATCTGCCTTCGTATGTATTCTACCAAATTTTTATATTACTATCCGCTCATCGCCTAACATAGTACAGTTTCTGAAACGTGGTATTAATTTAGTGTATAAGAGACAACATCTTATTAGGCTAAAAAATATTCTTTTGTGTATGAGCAACATCTTGTAAGATGTTGTGACAGCATCATAATTAAACTTAAGTACGTGTAGGACAACCTATTTGTAAGATCAAAGATATGTTACTTAAAATCTGACACGAATATATCAATAACCTCCCTTTTTTTTTATTACAATACTTACGATTAAAGTAGGGAAAACATTTTAGTGGGCGGTGGGACAACATTTATGTTGGGTGGCACATATGTTAGTTAAACTTGACTGTTTTATCAAGAAATAAAAATTCGAATGGGTAAATTCAAGAGAATATGTTAGCAAGGATTTCAAATTTTGACTAAATAAAAATAATATAGTTTGGAGAACTTGTACAGAATTGTAATTAATGTTTTTCTGTTTAATTTATTAAGGTGCAAACAAAATACCAAATATTTTACTAATTAAATAATCCTAGTACTTTCCAAAAACCTTAATTAATCAAACTTGTTTAATTAATAATTCATGTTGCGTTTTTTTTCTCCAATATTTATAGTTATTATTATTATTTTTCCCTTTAACAAATTTATCCTTAATTTCATTATATGTGTATAGCAAAAAAAAAAGGAATTATTTATAGTAAAAACTTCCTTACGAATTAGAAAAATATATTTTATCAAAAAACAGGAAAAATCCTATTAACTTTATTTTATAGCATTTTTCCCCATTTATACAAAATAATTCTTAGGTTCAAGTTTCAAAATCATTTAAAAGAATTCATCTAAAAATAAAGATTTTATCAAGAAAAAAGCTATAAGTCTCTAGTTGGGCAAAAATATACAAGCAATCTGGAAAAAGTATGTACTATGAAAAATTTATTATAACACTAAATTGTTAATCGTAAATCATTCTTTTTTTTCGGTTGGCAGTTAGCAAAAGTTGTCATCGTAAAAATTATTGTAAGGATTTAAGTTTCCATAAACATAAATAAATAAAATACAAACTAAAGCTTGAACTAAACTATCATAAATCATGAAAATGACCAAATGGGTATCTTGGGAAATGACCCAATTAAATTTTTTATTTTATATATTTTATTTTGTAAATATTACTATATATAAAGTCTGTTTATTTAACTCAGTCCAATGAGTGTTTTTAAAATTATCCTTTCCATAAAATTATAAATTATGTTTATACCATAGAATAAGTAACTCTGGAAGTGGCCTAATGGAATAAAATTGCCCACAATTCTTTCATTTACTACAGAATTATCAGAGATGACTATTGAAATTCTAAAATTTTAATTCTAAATTATTGTCATATAATTTTGTTTGAAATTTGATTTTTTAAATTAAGTTCCATAAACTGGAATTGACGGTTCGGAATGTAATAGATAGTTTTGCTTGGACACTTACTTTGTTTATTGAATTTCTATTATAGAGTACATTCATGGCTAAATATTCTATGATATTAATGAATAAATCACTCACGCGGGCTAATAAAACATAAATTTACATAAATTTAAACAAATAAAAAAATTTTGTAAAATTTTTACTCTGAAATTTTTTGATTTAAATTCTAACATTTTCCAGAAAGAAAAATTTCAAAATAATTTGAAAAATAATTATTAAATAAAATTCAACAAGTTAAAGGATATCATATTAAAAAAATCTTGATGACGGTAACGTTTAATAATTATTATAAAATTAATATCTTTTTCAGCTTTTATTCTTATTTCTTTCACAAAAAAATACGTTTTTTTAAGTCAAATATTAAACTCAAATGTAGAACTGATTTAAATTAAAACTAAAAAAAAAAATTTATATCCTTTTTATTTTTGTTGCTAATAGTTTTAAATAATAAATTACTTGTGTAGCTGTAGATTATCAGTAAAAAGTCAAAACCCAAAATAGAAAATGAAATTGAAATTGTAATCTGTTAAGATTAGTAACAGAAAAACAATAAAATATTTACAAATTTTGCTTTTATTTTTCTTTAAGACAAAAAATTACAAATTCTTAAAAGAATTTTCATTCCAAAAAAAAAGGACACTTTTCTTTCTAGTCCTTTATTGTATACAAGTAAAAAAAAGAAAAAATTATTATCTTTATAGCTTCATCTGTGCGAGGCATATGGCGCTATTAAACGTACATTTTCAATTTTTCCTTTTTTTAAAAAAAAAATTAAATATAAAATTATCCTTACAAAGGTTTATAATAAATTCTATTTTGTATATTTTCTAAAAGCAAAATAAAAATAAATTACCAGCAAGAAAAAATACAAAAAAAATCTCCGTAAAATCCTTAAACACAAGTTAACACTAAAAAAAAAACAAATCCCAATTTTTTTTTTTCGGTGACGCTTGAAAATTAAATGATTTCTGTAGGCAAAAAAATATATTTATACAAATTACCATAATTTTAATGTATATTATTTTTTTTTCGTGAATAAATTGAATTAAATTAAATTATAAAAAAAAATATGTAAATAAATTTTTAATATTTTATGATTGACAAATCATAATTTTACCTATTTGGCCACAATTACATCAATGGTTTGGCAGTTTATTAACTGTTGAAATCATGATAAAGTGAAGATGGTCATTTAAATTTAAATTGAATTTCCGCACATTAATATTTTGAAAATAGCAGGAGAATTATGCCGGAAAAGTTAAAGGAAAATTTTTTTTATGTTCTTTTGAATATATATTTGGAATAAAAATTAGACTGTGAACCATAATATTTTTGTGTTGCATTGAATTGTGCTCATTTAATTTTTAATTGGAAAGAAAATCTGGAAGAAACTTAAATGGTTTGAACGGTGTATTCTTTACGTATCTTGGACAGATTGGTATATTCTAAAGAATGATTAACTTTAATACTTTCCGCAAATCAAATAAATTTACTTCTGCTACAAAGTAGTTTATTTTAATTATCCTTATTTAATTGTACCTGCTTTGAACAGAATTGGATAAGTAGTTATAAATAAACAGGAGGTTCAAACCACTATTTATTTAATGACGCTACACAATCTGCCAAATGCTTTTCGGAAAAAAAAGGATTTTGTATTTTTACACCATAAGAAAACTAATGAATGAACTGGACAATGTAAGACATTTATATTTCAAAATATGACGCAAAAACAAACATATTGTGTTAGTTCAGCTTCGGAAAACTAATCTATCTAAGAGGATTAAACAATAGCCCTTTCAAATGCACTTTTCAGAAGCAACTTCGTGGAAAAAAAGTGTACGAAATATATAAATATTCACCATAATCTGGACAATGACTAAACACTCCTCGTTTAATAAAAAAAAAAATTATTCCAATGAAACACCCAATAGTATGGAAAATAATGGCAGCTTCTCTTTCTCTCCGTCTTGACACATTGGTTGGTTGGCAAATGGTAATAAATGACTCTGTAGCATTGAAATAATTAATAAGAATTTCAATAAATAATTTAATTTAAATATAATGACATCTCCAGTGATTCATAAATTACTTAAAAATAAAATCTTTTTCACATTTTCGCTAATTTCTAAAAATTACTAAATTCAATTTTTTATGATTATCATCATTTATAATTTTCTTTTTAAATTTTTTTTTTCATTTAAAATTCAAGACAAATAGTCTAATTTTATATTTTCACGATTTTCTTTTTCACTTTATTTTTTGACAGTGTCACGAATTTTGGTGTTTTTATGTTAACCTTCTCTTAGTATTTAATTCACAAATTTTTCTATTTTTAGGGAAATTTTTTATGTTATTCCTATTTTATATAACAAAATATTAAATTATATTTAATACAAATTTTTTTTTGTTGGAAAAGTGTGTGTGTTTTTTTTTTTTGGAAGGAAAAAAAAACAATTTATGACTGCGTTGAAAAACAATCTCAAAAATTAAAAATTCATTGCACAGATTTTTCGATTCCCTTTAGAAGAATTTAACGACAAAAACAAAAAAAAAAAAACATTTTCCTTTCATTATTTATGATTTTTCAACAAAAAAAAAAAAACAAAAATTAGTTAATATCCTTAAGCTGGTTCTTTTTAAAGGACCATAAAAAAATCTTTTTTTTTTTATAAGTAACTTTTAATAAGTTGAAAAAGTTTAAATAATGTTAATTGGAATTATCAATCGGGATTTTTAAAAAAAAATTTTTAAAGGAAACATTTTGTAATATTAAATAATAATATAAATTTATATCCACGATTTAGTGTAATTCATTGCGGAATTATAACTTGCTTGTTTTGAAGGATAAAAATGAAAAAAAAACTAAGCCTTTTAAAACTACACTAGATTAGGTTCGGTTTTAGGGTTGGTAATTGTAACCATTCAGCTTATTGTGACATCACTCTTACTCACTAATTAAATCTGTATTCTCCATGATTTTATACACTGATATTTCCATCCCTGAGAGATGTTATATAGCTGTGTAAATGTCCCAGTCTTTTTTTTAACAGTGCTTTCCATTTACTCAAGATATGTTCCACCGTTTTATCCTCATATTGGAACATACTGAAGCATGTTCTATCGTAGATAGGTATTTATTAATTCGGCAGTTTTCTTAAGGCAAGCCCACTGTCACCAGTTTTCCGGTTTCCTTACTCTGTAATAATTCCACTGTTCGCCTTCTGTATGACCCGTGAGTGAATTCTTTGGAGTTTTTAAATCTTTCCGTACTATTCCATATTTCCTTCAGAACTTCGTCTATGTTCTGCTTCAGAACCAATTTCGTGAGGCATTTCAAAACCCTATACAGAATGGCTGCGATGTCATGAACACGGTAATTCCTTTATGTTTTTTTTTAAAAAAAACTATTTACACTCAATTACACCGTCCTTTCGACTTCAGTCTTATAATAAAAGTTAATTTAAAAAATATATTTACAATAAAAATAGATAATAAATATCCAAAATTATATATTTTGTATCCTGGAAGGACTTTTTCTACTTATATCAATCTTAATATTCAAAAGCCCCTTGAGTTGTATACATAATCTATAAAAATGTCCTTTCAAATTATGCTAATTTAAATTTATTTTTTTATATAATGTGAAATGAATAAATTGTCCCACTGTTTTCCTGTATCTACCTTTAAAATATAATTTTTTTTTTTTTGGTAATATTATTTACCCAAAAAAATAATAATAAAATGTTGACAATCAAAATATTCAAAAATACTAGTCAAAATTTATATTCAAAATTTAAAATTCAGTCATATTCAATTTTGTATAAGGATATACTTTTTTAAAATAAAATAAATTTATGAATAAAAATTATCCATTTTTGTTTTTTGTTTCAAAAAATAAATTTCCATTAAATTTAACATTATTTTTTAATATTATAGTAGTACACATGATTCTATCTAGATAAAAAAAAAAAAGTATATCCAGAAATGATTATTAAAATACAAACCAAACAGACTGTAAACAAGGATAAGAATTTTTTTTATTTTTTATTTTCAAAAAAATATAATAAATATTTTATTTATACATTTTCAAAAAAATAATTTTACATTGTTTTTACTAAAATAATATCCCTAAGGACAATATTAAATGCATTTGTATCTGTAACAAAAAAAAAAATATTTTATGATAAATATTTTATATCCTTAAATGTTTTAAACATTTTTCCATAAATTCAATTTTTATATAGAAAAATAATTTTAGCTTAAAAAATATTTATTGAAGAAAAACTTTATTAAACAATTTAATGATTATATAAAGAATATCCTTTTTTTAAGGATATATTTATAACTCAAGGATATTTAAAAGCTTAAAAATTTAGATATTTACTTTAATTTTACTGGAAGATTATAAACAAATGTTTATAATCTTATTTTTAGGACACTATGTAATATAATATATAATACGTCGTTACGTAAATACAACGCAAATATATCCTTAAAAAAAATTTTCTGACCATCAAGTATATAAACAACAACATATTATAAAAAATATATCCTTTTTGTGGTTATATAATAGTTAATTTATTATTATTGTTATTATTATTAAGGATATAAGTTTAATTTAAATTATAAAAGGATTGTTCAATATTTACGCATCTTCCTTTCAAATATCCTTATTACATAATTAATTTTTCAATGACCCAAAACTATATTTAGTTATAATTATATTTCTTAACTAAACAATATTTTTTTATATCCTTCCAAAATATAATTAAGTTCTTTAATTTATCTTTCCTATAAAATTAATTTAATCATTTTATATTTTTCTGCCCATTTTATAAATTAATGATTAAGGCTGAAAACTGTCAAGAAGTATTTAAATATTTAATGATATTTTGTAATGTCAATATAATAATTATTATTTTTTTTTTCTACTGATTAACAGATGGCAATTAAATAATCTTAACTAAAATAAAAATATTTTTATACTTCATTTCAACCTTTCTAATATCTGTAATTAACATCTATTAAATTAAATATAACTTTTTGTACAACGTAAAAGTTTACGTTACTTCCTTTTTAACATTTTTCTGTGTGTTTGTGTTGAAATAAAAAATTAAGTGAAAATTATTAATAAAACTTTTAACTAAATAATTTTATTCAAAACCTCCTACCTACACAAAACATCTTTTAATAAAAAGGACTTATTTGAAGTTTTTTTTTTTTAAATAAAGTAAAAAGGTAAACGTATTTTATAATTTTAATTGAGTCCTTTTAATTACGGTTACGATATTTTTAAATATCATAGGTGGTATTTTTTTTTTTTAGGTAAATGATAAATTTTGTTGACCGAAAAATTATTAAAATTAAATTCATTTTTTATAGCAAAGATTATTTTTGTTCAGATTTTTCAAAATTATATAATTTTATAAACTGTAAAATTTATCCAGAAACAACCAAAACATATGAAAAATTTAATGATTTTTCTGATTTAAATCAAATTCAATTCAACGTTTTTGCACTTAAAATTTAACTTAACTACTAAAAAATTGCTATTTACATAAATATGACACTCAGAAGTCAGAATAATAATGAAGAAAACTAAAACATTTTCTTACAATTATTTTTAGTATTTTCAATTTAGCGATCGTCTAAAATAAATAATCAAGTAATAAAAATATATTTGTATATATGTACATATAAAGTGATTTCAACAGGCTTTCTTTAACATATAATAAAGGATAATAGTTAATTAATTAATGATGATGCTATAAAAAGCATAATAAATGGAATCACGTTCTGTTAGAATAAAATTATTTACTTTACAAGTAAAATTTTCAACAAAACAATCTGAAAATTTAACTTCATTTTAATTGAAATTTTAGTGGAAAATATTTATATCTGAATTTTTTTGATATTTTGAAATAACTTTTGTGATTTCGATTGCTAAACATTTAATCTTCAAATTTACCAATCATATTTTATATTTGGTATAACCAAAGAAAAATTGTTAAATTCTAAAACCAATATTTTTATTTTTGTGATAATTGACTTCGCCAAAAAAACAACATAAGTATTAATGTCACATGTTTTGATAAATTATTAATTCATTTATATATAGGGGGATATTTCGTTGTCATGTTTTGGCATATTATTGAAATATGTAAGCTTGAACATCAATAATTTGGCAAAATATGACAACTAAATTACACACCATATAAATGATAATTTGCCAAAACATGACAAATGAATTTATCAAAACATGACAATAAATGACATATTGCCAAAATTTTCATGTACTTAAAACAAGAAGCATTTTACTGAAAACTACCAAGAAAATAATAAACATTATTCTAATCTTAATAATTTCATCATTTCACAAGCATTTTTGATAATTTGACCATTTCTCAAGCCAAATCATGACAAATGAATTTGTCAAAACATGGCAATAAATGTCAAATTGCCAAAATCTTCATTTACTTAAAAGAAGAACTATTTTACTGAAAACTACCAAGAAAATAATAAACATTATTCTAATCTGAATAATTTGACCATTTCACAAGCATTATAACAAGTTACGATCAAATTTTCATAATTTTCTTAAATTTTCTCCATTGAAAAATTATAATTTTTGAGATACGGTATCATGTTTTTTTTCCACAGATTACTAATTAAATTATTATGTAATTGATTTAACATAATACGACATTAAAAATAGTCATTTGTAAATTATCTTATAAATGCTTATCACGTTACATTAATTTAAAGTCTTTTTTTTTATATTTTTCACCTTGTAAAATTAAGTTTTCTAAATGAAATTTTAACACCCAGAATAATACAATTAAAAACTATCTAAATCTAAATTATTATTATTTTCTTTATGTCTACTATACAAATAACCATTTTTTTTAAATTTAATATATTACATAAGAGCAAAAAAGATACACACAAAAAAAAAGGAATTTTTGAAGAGTATCCTTGAAAGAATTACATTTACAATTTTACCTCATAAGTTAAAATTCCTAGACAGTTTTAATAGGTTTTAAGAATATATTTAAAATAAGTGGTTTTAACAAAAGAGACAAAAAACAAAAATAAGTAATATTTTAAGGACTTAAAGTTTATATAAGAAGTTTTATAACCACATTTTTTTGTTGTCTTCTAAAAAATTTATGAAAAATTTATGATATTTTACGTAATTACTATAAATAAATTTAGAAAATAATAACAATATATTTAACTAATAAAATAACTACATATTAATATTTTTTTAGTAATTAATTTATGGTTTAGTATTATTAAATTTTATTTTAATATTTTTGGAAAACTGTCCTGTATTCAAAGAAATATTACTAATATTTTTTTGGATATTTGGAAATTTGTTGTTTGCAAATTAGTGTAAATTTGAAATTTGTTTATGTAAAAAAAATTTTATTTGAACCACAATATAAAATTTTATAAAGTAAAAATTTAGTTAATAAAAATTGCTTTAAATACAAGATATTAAAGATTTAGTAAACTTATGTAAATTTACTACTGCAATTGCATTTTCAATTCAATTTTTAAAATAATCAGTTGATTTTCGAATATGTTCAGTAAAACTCGTATATTCCCAGACTTATCTAGATTTTTTCTGTGTTAGATTAGATTAGATTTTAAAATAGATTTCGGCGAAACTTTTATCCTATAAAATTGTTAAAGCTTCCTTATATTTGCAATTCGGTTAACATTTTGATAATTTTATGAGACTCTAAATAGTCTCTGAAAAACCGCAATAACTAAAATAATTTAAATACATTATTTAACTTAAATTTTTAACTTCAAAAGCTAGTGAAACTTTATTTTAAATCTGTACTACTATATAGAAAAAAAAATGCTTTATTTAAATTCATATGTAATTGGAATTGTTCCAAAAAAAATTGTATATATGTAGTTATGTATGAAAAACTATTTATGTTTCCCAAACTAAGCTAATAAAAAAGTTTTACATTTTAATTTGGAAAAATTTCAAGCAAAAGAATATTAAATTACTACACAAATTACAATTTTATATTAATATTACACAGTATTCCGAATTTGATATATTATTTTTGCTATAAAAAAATATATTTTCTATTTCCAAAAAAATATTTTACTTTTTAAAAACCCAAAAATTTATATATCTATAAAATAATTATTATTGGTCATAAAAATATAATTTTATTATTTGAAAATATAATTTGCATAAATTTATTTAAAATATAAACAATATAAAATATTTACATAATTTTATATTTTGAAAATATATTCAGATAAACAATTTTTACCCCAAAAACAAAAAAAACCCATAACACAACCCCAACAAAATTAAAAACAAAACATATTTTCCATCATTAAAAATAATAATAAAAATATTTAAGATTTTATAATGATAACAAAAATGAATTAATAATTTAATTATGTATATTAACTCACAAAAAAAACCATATTTAATAACCAATTAATTATTTTATTTTTAGATATGATTTTTATGATTTTATATCATAAAGAAAAATAATAAGTAATTAATTATGTGTAAACATTTTTCCATTAAAAATGATAAAAAAATTATTGACGATTAAATATTAATTTATTTTAAGATTTTAAGTACCTAATAATAATATTTTAAAATTTATGTATTGATATAATGAAATCATTAAAAAAATTTAATATGATTTATGACGACATAATGGAAAAACACAAGAAAATCTTTGTTAGGTCTTCTCGGTAGATAAATGAATTTTCAAAAAATAATTTCAGTAATGGAATATTTTTTTTAATAACTTTTAATTGAATATCAGATTCAATAATTTTCGGGTTGAGGACGATTGAGAACAACGCAAATAACAGGTCAAATATATATGACACCAATATATATGACACCGTTCCTGTGATTTCAACTTGACGAGACCCTCAGAGTTAATATGGATTCCTGTTTCTTATCACGAAATATATTATTGACTGGGTGGACGGGATTATGTACACATGTCGATTAGTAAGATGTCCTGTCGGAAGAGTCAAATTTATCGAAAGAGTCTATCTGTAGAGGCTGGGGTGAAGAGGATGAAACGGTGGAACACCTGCTTTGCAGGTGACCGGCGGTTAGATGTAGAAAGTAGACACATGGGTTACCATTTCTTGACAGATCTTTCGGAGGCTAGTACCTTTAAGCCGGCAACGACAATCTCTGGATGTAGGGTGGGCCGATGTAGGGAGAGATAGTATTCAGCCGCCGGTGGGGGTGTACAACGGACCTGTTTAGGTCTTGGTGCGTGGTGGACTTGTTTCTCTCCCTTTTTTAAACCAACCAAGATGTCGTGTTATTTCGTGTGAACTTACTTAGTAGATTTGCTGCACCCAACAATCTGGTTTCCAGATTATGAGAAAAAAAAGAGTTCCAGCTTCGAAACTTATTAAATACTTTTCATATGAAGTTGAGGTATGATATAACCTCTATACAAGAATAAAAATTCTACGCCAGCTTAAATTGTATTTAGAAATTAGAAATGAAATTCAGTACGAAACTCAAGGATAATTCTTGAACAGGGTGCTACTCTGAGAAGTCCTTGCTCAACCGTTTTTTATAATCTAATCTAATATAATCTAGGAAATAATATTTTAATCAATTTCTTGAAAATATGTAATGTAATGGATAAGAGATGGAAATTCTGTCATTTTCCAATTTTCAATAATTCTAAAAAATTGTCTATAAATTGCTTTTGTTGATTACAATAATAATGAAATTATATTGTTAAAAATAAATAATTTTAATGGAAATTGAATTTATTTATATATGATATAATATTAATATTATATAATATAAATATACCATGACATATTAATTTAAAATTTAATTCACAAATTTTAAAGTTAATTCAACATATTCAAAATTTTTAAATAAATTAATTAATATTTATAAACATGTTGAATTTTTACAAAATAAACAAAATGCAAAAAAAAAAAACTATTTCAGTGAAAAAGGACAATTTCATTGTGGCTATGTGAAATATAAAATCATTATCGAAAATTCCTAAAATTCACAAAATTAATAAAATTTTAAAACTTGTTGCAATTTTTTCGATAAACGTAACCTTGTTTCAGTGATCGATATATAAAAAAAAAATTTAAAATCTTTTCACTAATATCTCAATAATAGCGCTTAATCAAATTATATAAAAATATCATGCACAGATAATTATCATAATTCTTTATAAATATTTATATTGAAAACGTATTTATGCAGTCCTTTAACAAGGACGAATAAATTGATTTTTCTTAAATTTTATCATGTGTATAATATTGATAATAAATACAACAATGATTCCTGTAAAAGCATAAAAATTCAAATCAGCTTAATATTTAATATTGACAAGAAAAAAAAAATGTATATGTTATATGTACATTCTCAATGACACGAGTAATTTTCAGTGATATAACGATATTACCAATTAAATTTGATCTAAATACTAATATTAAAAAATATTCTATTACGTATTAAAAGATTTAAATTTCGAAAATAAAAAATATTAATCCTTACAGGACATTTGTACATAACTAAAGGATTTTGTACTGAAAACAAAAATTTAATTACTTAAATAAAAATATCCTTTTTTCCTAAAGAATTTCGAAATGTTTAGCTTTAATTAATAACCCACACTCTCACGCAAAAAAAAAATCAGAGATTAAAACCTAAGCAATTCGAATGTTTAATATCATTTTTAAACAGTGTTAAATATCTCTTATGTGTTCATCTCTCTGTCTGTCGGTGTGTAGAGTTTTTCAAACTATGATTTAACATAGTAAATGTACAAAAAACATTTTTCGGAACCTCTGATTCAAAATTTGAGGAAATACAACTTGCTTTTAGACCATCCGGTAAGTGGCGTAATTCGCAAACACGTTTTTTTTAATCATTTAAAATAGTAAGTATACTTAATTTCCAAAATGGATAAATGACCCCACGGTGGAAAGGTATTGAAGAGAAGAATAAAAAGAAATATTCTTTAGTTAGAATTTTTCCGAAAAGAGGCGAGTAGTGAAAAATCAGTCAAAAATTTATTTATAATAAGAATTAAAATCTAATTATACGTGATAAATGGTGTTCGTAATTTATGTAAGAGCCTTCATTAAAAAGATAATTAAGCATACAACTAAATTCCACATTGAACTCATTTGAAGTTATTCATTTGAAAAGTAATTAGGAGTACAGTAATAGAAAAAGTAGTGAAATTCATTATTTTGTGCCTAGGGGCGCACTAAGAAAGTCCCATGCGCATAAATCTACCACATAATATTTCTACTGCGTAGCATTTTATAATTTAGTATGCGGGTAGATATTAAAGAAAAGTCAACTTAAATAATTGTTTAACTTTAAATGAAAATTTTTCATTAACTTTTCCCTCTATTTTATTTGAAACAACAACAAAAAAACTTTATTGTGGTAGAAAAGTTTATATTCAATTAGAATTTAATAATATTAAAAGAATTTTTTTTTACATATGTATATGAAAAGGATATAATCAAGGATATTTTTGGTAATTTTTTATTTAGTCGAATTATTAGATAAAAGTTTTTTATTCAAAGTTTTTATGAAAAATAAATTAAATAAAAGTTTTATTTTTGGATATTACGATGTAATTTTTTCATATCTCTATTAATTCTTTAGACAAATTAGACATAGTATTGATACAAGTTATATAATGAACATACTATGACACTGAATTAAATTACAATTTATGACTCTATTCTTAATTTACCTAAAAGTTTGCTTAAAAACATCTTTAAAAATTTTGCTATAAATTTAAATTAACTTAATTTTGTTTGCATAAAAAGTTAATAATTAAATTTTTTTTAATAGAATAATTTTCATATTCAGCGTTTTTATTTGAATATTATTCTACGAATTGCAATAAAAGTTTTTTTAATTATATTATTTAAGAGAAAATTTCTATTTTATTATATTAAGTCTAGTTTAATTAACTTATAAGAATGATAATATTTCACCACATTATCCTATTAAATGTTTAACAGGTTTATACGTCTACCAAAAAATTCTATATATCCTTACTTTATATATAGTTTCAGTTTGAATAATTCTTTAATAAGATTTAATAAAAAAAAAAAATTCAGACTTGTTGAAATTATTATATTATTTTTCTCATTTCTCTGAATTTTCATCTCAAGTTTTTTTTTTTGGATAAAATGTTGGTTTTATGTGTATGTGGTCTTTATGAACTTTCATTTTATGGGAAAATTAACCTCTCTATATTATAATAAAGGCAGTATTTTTGAAAGCACGTCTATTTTCCATTTATTTTCCTACTTTTTTTCTTCTTTTTTTTTTTTGTGTCTGGTATATCCTTATGCACTCAAAATAATAATTTTCGATGTAAATAATATTTTCTGCTATAATATTTTAATAATAATTTAAAGATGGAATAAGAAAATTATTAAAGATTTAAATAATATAGTATAACTTTAAAAATTAGACTTTTCTTTACATACTTTTAGGTGTGCATAAATAATAAATCTTATTATTTTAAATTAAATATGAAAAACTAAATAAATAAAGGCACCTTTTTTGGATAAAATGGAAATTTAAATTAAATTGTATTTTATTTTAAATTGGGTCCAAATATACACGTTTTGTTAAAGGTTTTTTAATATCTAATTTCATCACAAAAATTCTAATTTCTTCACTCAACAAAAAAAAAAATATGTTTAATCTTCATCAAAATTCTGAAAAAATTTACCAGATTCAAATAATATTTGTTTTTTTTTTTTACCTTAACCTTGTTTCAAATTCAAACAGAAAAAAACATAATACACCTCTAAAGTTTAAGAATTTCTTGATCAAATTCACAATTTTTACATATTTCGACGACAAAAAAAAAAAAATTATCTTGTTTTCTTAAAGATCTTTCTAACGTGCACATATTTAAATAAATGAAACATATAATTTTATGTTGCTGTTGTTGTTGATGTTGGGTTTCTTTTTTAAAGGAAACCTCAAAACATGTAAAATGATGTGAAAATTCAATGTAATTTTCTTCTTCATTTTATATATATTTTTTTTTTTTTTTGAATATATTAATATGTGTATAACGTATAATGGTTAAAATTACAAAAGATGGAAGAAAATCCTGATTTAAATGTTACTATAAATGTCTCAAAGGACATTAAATTATATCATAAAAATTTATTGTAATAGCGGTCTAATTTCAATTATAATATAACCACAAAATAAAGCAGAAATATTTAAATTATTATATTATTTTTTTCTGGTAAACTGAGCATAAATTAGATAAAAAGTAAAATTAGAGAAAAAATATTTTTTTGAATAAAATTTATTTGAATATTATTATTTTCCCGGAAAGTGATTTTTTTTTAATAGAGGGGAAAAAATTTGAAAAACCATTTATTTCTGAAATTTATATTTTAATTAGCTTAATTCGAAAAATTAATAGCTTTTGTAATTAATTATATATTTTCATTGTTTCGAAGTTTACTTAAGTTCAGTGTAGAATTATTAGAATTTTACAAATCTGTACTATTAGACTTGAAGCTTAATTAGTTAGTTTTATTGTAAAATAGAGCAATATTACTATTAATACCACCGTCTAGCTTATTGTAATATTAATAAAATTAAGTTCAAATTGTCCTGTGTTACTATAAAAGCTGCTGAATTTTCTTTTAATTACATTTTTTTATCTATTAAACAGAACTAATTCAACGACAATAATATTCTTATAATAATTGTTCAACAAATCAGACAGTGCATTTCTAGTTTCAGAACTAAACTTAAAATATCTTGGACTGTCAAATTTACAAAGTAATAATTAATGATTATTTTGAATTATCGGCATTTACAGAACTTATAAAGTTGATTATCTGTTTTAATGATATATTGGTTTTTCAAACAAAAATATTAGCGACTTAGGCCGACGAACTTAAACTGAATAATGTAGTTTAAACTTTCAATGGATTACATAAAAAGGAATTCAGACGAAATCACAAGGATCTTAAATTAAAAATGACGTAGACATTTTCTTCAAAAAAAAAATAAATAAATAAAAAAAAATATTACAAAGGTGCAGACTAAATCTCATGGATAAATTACTAAGATTTACCT
This sequence comes from Empis livida, assembly GCA_963932195.1. Lineage (NCBI taxonomy): Eukaryota > Metazoa > Arthropoda > Insecta > Diptera > Empididae > Empis > Empis livida. Next base: position 13,425,336 of record OZ010648.1, read on the forward strand.
AATTTGACGATAAATCACAAATCATAGATATAATCTGAGATAAAAGGTCTTTGTACGTTTTTCATCAAATAATTTTTGATTTATAGATGATGGAATGTTCTCAATATTTCATTGTAGTTTGTTATTATTACTTGTTTCATAATTATAAGATATTATTTATTGTAATTATTAGGCCAGGTGGATTTTGTAAATAAATTTATTAAATTTATTACAGTTTGGTTGATAAAACACTTTCAACTTCAAGAGTTTAAAAGGTTAAAAATAACAAGTATATATTTATTTTATTACAAATTTCAATATTTTCATTATAAATAATTTTCTTAACCATAAAAAAGGATAAATCATTCTTGTTTATAAAAATCCAAAATAATCTAAAATGAATTCAACCATTAAAATTATTTTTATTACAAAAACCAAAAACCAAAAAAAAACTTACCGAAAAACCAGACCCTTTTTTCTTCTTCTATATTTTTTAAATGAAAATTTATTCCGTTTTGTTTTTATTTACAAAAATTTTCTTCAATTTTCAAAATTGTTTTTAAAACAGTTTTAAGGTTGAAAAAATTCAATGTTTTCATTAATTTTAACATAACTTTTACTGTGCCCAACAAAATATACACAAACCAAATAACAAACAAAAATCTTATTAAAAATTCAGAAATTTTATACCTGAATAAATTGTTTATTTTTTTTTTTATTAAATTTACCATTTAATCGATTAATAATTATTTTCTTTTAAAGTCAAAATAAAATGAAAACATCTTAAATTAAAAGTGACGTAGACATTTTCTTCAAACAAAAAAAAAAGATAATTATCATTAATAAGACGTAAATAGCATTAAGTTAATTTCTTCAAGAAAAGTCGTCATGATTGAATATAATTTTCTATCTTACGAGAAAAAAAAAATTTATTTGATTGACATTTAATTTCACATTAAATTACATTTCCAATCAAACACTTTTTCTGACCAAGAAAAAAAAAAACTCATAAAATTTTCTACTAAAAGTATATAATAAATAAAATTTGTGATCATAAAAAAATAACATAATGACTACATAACTTTTTCAAATTGACATATCAATAAAATTTCAATTATCTTCGTTTTTTTCCTAATAAATATTATTTGATATAAAATCAATAAAATAAAAGGTCCTTTTTACCAAATTATTAATTTAAATTCAAGGGTTAGACTTAGTAAATTTTACGATGACATGATTTTACTGAAGACTAAAGCATTCTCCAAACCAAGACGAATTTTTGGCAGCGTCAGCGAATAAATTTTAATTAAATTTCGAATTATAAAAATGATCAAAACAACACGAATTTTGTTCGGTTTTACAACGTTTTTTTTTTCGCAGCTGTTTATTTGAAGTGTATCGACAATATTTTTTGGCGCCAATTTAATTATAAAATTATTTTTGACATTCCAAAAAAATTTACCTCCATTTTGGTTTTACTGACAGTTTTAGGATTCAGTTTCAAAATGTTGTTTGGTATTTTCAATGCGAATACTATTTATGTTCCTACGATATGAATGTTCCTGCGGAAAATAAGCTTCTCTCCCGGTATAAATATATGCACCGATATGGGAAGACCTTTATATAATGAATCCTAATACTTTTTCAAATTTTCAAAGTTTTTCTTTCACAAATTGTATTAAAAAAAAAAATTGAAACAAAAAATATAAAAATTATTTTTAGAAAAAGGTCCGATAGAAAAAAGGATAGAATTAAAATCAATTCAAGTTAATTTTTTTTGTTAATTTCTCGCAACAAAATAAAATCATTTTTAATTAACTAGTAATTTTGTAATTTTTAACCTCTCTTAATTTACTAATTTCGAACATAGGTTGAAATAGGATAAAATAAAAGGCAAAATTTCTTGAAATTAACAAGTTAACACAATCTTTAACTTTATAAATAATTACTAATATATACAGACATATATATATATATATATAATATAAGAACGAATCCTTTTGCATTCACAGTTTAACACTTAACTTAAATTACGTTCTATCATCATCCATTAAATCCATAAAATACATAAAAGTTTTTCGTGTTTTTTTTTCCTATATTTTTTTTTTTTTTTAGTTGTGTTATCTTCATTGCTGAGTTAAAATTAATGGAAAAATAATATGATTATAAGTATAAACCTCAATGAAAAGTGGCTTTTCTTTTGAAGAAAAATAAAAAAATAAAAAACAAATTATTTATTTATTATAGATAGAAAAATACACGAAAATTTTATCGTTAAATAAAATATAGAATAAAAAAAAATTTCCTAGTATAAATGACCTGAGACAGAAACTAAGTCGCGCCATCGTTATATTTAATGGATTTTTATGGTTTGCTATCAAAAACCTTATACCAATTTAAGATAATATAATTTTTCAACAGGGAATATATAATTTATTTATAATTTTTTTTTTTCCTGTTGTTTCTGTAAGTTTCTTAGGGAAATTATTATAGATTAAGTTATTAATGGTGGGAAATTATAAAGTAAGCACTTTTTTATGATGATGTAATTACACGGTGAATAATTAAAATATAAATTATTTTATAGCAAACTGTTCAATCTCTTGTGAATTTTCATATTTGTACGTGACTTGTAAAAAATAAGAAAAAGGTTTATTTAATAGATTTAGTTATAATTTTGGTTATTTTTAATTATCTTCATACTCAGTTCAACTCAATCAGAGATAATATTATTATATTTGGTTTAATAGACTATTACAAATTAATAATATCATTGAGCGGTTTTTGGAGACGAAAACGCGGTTTTTGTGCTTTATCCAGGAATTTCTGCTTCAACTGTTCTCCTTCATGTCTGTGCTTTGACCAACCCACTGTCCTTGCTGATTGGCGTTTCAAAGCATTTTTGGATTCTGTTTCCGGAAGGTATTACCAATCCAATCTTCTTTTTTTTTTTTAAACAGAGTACCCATATCAATCTAGATTCTTTTCATCAGCAAATCCGTATTGGTGATGGATGATCTTTGGCAAATTAAATAATTAAAATTAAGTTTAAATCAGTCAAAAAGTACATAATTATTAATCAATTATTGTCAAAAAAATTAAGCAATCTTCCGCCTTCTGTCAATTATCACACTAAAAAATTCAAATTAATTTTAAAATTAATAATTAATTTTAAGTTTTAACATAGAAATTAAAACATTTTCAGTTGCCGTTCGCCCAAAAAAAAAAAAAATCATAAAACATTCCAAAAAATCCCTGTAAAGACTTGTAAACTAAAATTTATTTAACAAAATTCACAAATTATTCTCCTCAATTAATAAACAAAAGATAATAATTACTTTTACATTAAAATAAACCTAAAAAATACTTAATTATTAATAAATGATTTTCCAAAAAATCCTTCATCATATATTTACAAAAAAAAAAAATATGTTAAAAAAAATTTGTTAATTTCATAAGTTTTGTAACTTTCTGTATAGAAAAGTTAGACCTAATCTAATCTTTTATTAAATCCAATAGGTTTAATTATACTGAACCGAAATTCGAACTAAAAACAACAAAAAAAAATATTTTACGTATATAAAAAGGAGTTTATAACTTTTACATAAAATATAAATTTAGACCACATTATACATTGAATAATATTAGTAATTTATACATAAAACAACATAAATTTTTAAGGATTCTTTTATTTTATTTTTTTTTTCTGTTAATAAGCGGCCTTTAATTTGCATTTGACTGGTTTTGAATAAATACCCTCAGATTTAACTTGGAAAATAACAAAGTTTTCTGTAAATAAAAAAAACAAAAAATTTTCCTTTCATGGTTATATGATTAAAAATGAGTCAAGTCCCAAAATCATTAGAGTTTTTTTTTTTTTTTTTGTTTAAATGTAAAAGCTTTTATAGGCGATCAAAAGAATACTATCCTAAAATTATATGTAATCTTTAAGGATATATACATAAAAAAATATATATGTTGTATGTGTATATATATTAAGAATCAGATCAAATCTAAATAAAAGAACACTTTTTTTTTTACATAAAACATTATTATTATTTTTTTGTAAAACATAAAACGTTTTTGTTTTCATCAAAATTGCCTTCTCTTCCAAAAATATATATCAACAAGAAAAAGGATGTCAGCTCTAAGAACTTTACATTTAAAACAAAACAAAAATAAAGGACATTGAATGAAAACAAAAAGAAAATTTTTTTAAAAAAAAATTTTTTTTAAAAGAAAATCATTATTTATTAATTTATATGCTTTCTAAAAACTGTTTTTTATGTTACATAAGTTTGGGTATATTTTCAACCATGTTTTTTTTACTAAACAACAATAATATGTGTTCTAAATTACTCTGACTAAATATTTTCAGTAACAAAATAACAACAACAAAAAAATCCAATTTTCCATTAAAAATGAAAGCATATAAGAAAATTCTTGTTAAAGTATTTAAATATTGTTTTTCTATTATACTCGTTGGAAAATGAATTTCTATTAGGAAAATAGTTTCTGTGCAGGATGTCAATATCTTGATTAGAATTGCTAGATAATTTATCTAATGCAATATCATACATTGTGTATGCAATATATTAAAAGTTAAATACAATTTTCGTATAAAATTTTTATTGAAAAAAATATATGATAATTAATTATATTTTAATTACATTATGGGACTTTTCTGAAGCTTTTTTAATTGAAATTTTTACTATAATTCTTAATCAAGTGATAAACGATTTTTTTAAAATTAATCTTGATACTATTATCAACTACACTTAGAGCTTCTCCTTTACCAATTTCTCTAGGTGAGAGAAAAATGATTTTGTTACTTGGAGTGTCAAGACAAAATGGAAGAGACAAGTAGAATCAAACACATCAACCTAATTAACTTCATTAAGGACGTAAGATGAGTTGATGTGGTTGAAGTGCAAATAGTGAGGAAATATTAAGGACGTAAGATGAGTTGATGTGGTTGAAGTGCAAATAGTGATAGAACCCCTTCCTTTCAAAGTAACCAAACATTTTGCAAATGTAAAGAAATGAACTCCCAACTATTCAAACCGATTAACTAATCATTTTGCAAATGTAAAAAATTGACAAAATATTGACGAAGAGCAGCAAGTTCATAAGACCGGCATTAAACATCCATATTAATTGGAAATTTATGGTGCAGTTAGGTACTGAGTTCACTCCCAATCAGACAAACCGATGTTGCTCCAAGTTTACTCAGCTGTAATATTACAGTAAAAGGAAAAAATGGTAACGGCGGGGACCAACTCCTAACGACATAAATCACAAATCAAAGCCATTAGGTTGTTCCAAGTAAAGATTTCTTCCCTATAAAGATATATGGTTTGCAATTCATATAAAACTATTAGGTCCAAATTGAAATACAAATGTTAAAAACTGTGCTCCACAGAGGAGTGAACAAGGAAACAAAAATAATTGACTTAATCACTTCTTTTACAAATATGAATGATTGAATCATATTTAATCGACTAACCCTATTCATAAAACTCTCAACTTAAATTTTAAATGATTTCCATTTTAAAAGAAATACCCTTTATTTCCTTTTATAATACTTTAACATCACTTGTTTCCTGACAATACATTTTTTTTAGAATTTTTTTAATTTAAACAAGAAATTTCAGTTCGGCTTTCTGTCTGTTTATTAGGTAATATCCTTTTTATTTATGTAACCGGAGATATTCAATTTTTGTTATAACTCATGAGTAAATAATGTTTTAAAATTATATAGAATTTTTCCAGTACATAGTTATAAGTGAAACTAAATAGGAAGGATATCATTTATATTCATTTCATTTCAAATGCACAATTTAATATGTAATCTAATACAAGACATTATAATGAATTTTCAGTGAAAATTCTATTTTTCCATCACAAAAATAGAAAATCCATTAAAAAAAAAAGAGCCCACGAACAATAAACAACACATTCAATACCTACGTAAATAATTCATCCTTAAAAAACATAAAAATAACAAAAACAAAAAGAAAAATCTTTTCATATCACAAATTGTTATTTAATTTTAATAAATTTTTTTTTTTTTTTTAATACAAAACAAACATAAGATTTAATATCACGTCCTATAGAAAAATCCATTAAATTATTAAACCATATATCCTGTCATCTATTTTATTTGATGAAGGTCAAGCATGTCCATCAAATATATATGACGTATACACGTATACGAACTTCGAACACAGCAAAATATAAAAAAAAAAAAAAACGAATTATAGGTGTAAGTAAGTATACGAGTATGTTTTTTTTTTTTTTTGTAATGTGAAAGTTCATTTCTATTTCCGAAAAGATTTTTATGGGGAAATTGTCTTAGATCCTTTATTTTTTTCTTTCTTTGTAAAATCGGACGTTGGAAAAAACATGAATTTTGTATAGTAAAGCGTATAGGAAAATGTTTCTTATTATATGTATTATGTTTGATGAAAATTATGTATTATGCTTTGGCTATTTGACCATGAAAAAAATATAGATACAAATAGTATTAAATTGTTATTATATTCCGGTAAAATGTAATTTTTATGTCTTTTTAAAGGTTCTTTATTATGTTTTTTTGTTTTGTTGTTTTATTTTTGTTGATAGATAAAGGATATTATTTCTATTTAGTTTTTATAACAAAAAAAAAGATAATTATCATAAATGTTATGAATTAATAATAAAGTTTTATGACGTACACATCAAAATACAAAAATTCTGTAGATTTATTAGATGTAGAAAATCTGGTAAGGATATTAAACATTAAAAAAAGAAAGGAAATTAAATACTTCAAGATAAATGACATACAGCAGCACTATTTTACAATAGTTTAATAATTATGAGCTTTTTTTGTTTTACTATAGCTACACTTTAAGAAATTAAGTTGGTATTTTAAAGTATTTGGTACAATAATTACGTGTAAAATTACATATTAATGATTAGTAGAAACATATTTTACGAACTTATATAGCTTGTGAATTAAAGTTCAGTTTTACGAACTTATATATAGCTTCTGAATTAAAGTTCAGTGGCGAAAACTAAAATTACTTAGTTTCTCATATATTGAAAAGTGGCTTAGTTTACTATTTCATTTAAAATCCATATTAATTGGAAATTTAATCTAAGAGGACAACAAATATTTGATTGTTGATCTCTTAGATTAAATTCTTTTCATGCTGAGACCTCTTCAGTCCATTGTACTCTCTTTCAAATAATGTTGATTTCACCACTATAGTGCATCGACTCACTCCATTTCCTTAACACAAATCAAATTTTTCGGTGTAACATTTGTCATAACATGACATTCCAAATTTTTAAAACATTCAAGTCCAAGAGAATAAACTTAGTGGAAAATTTTTCAATTTTAATAGGTTTAGATAGAAAATTTTCCGTCTGTTTACTATCTTAAATAATAATTTTAAAAAGTTTACGGAGTGACAACACACCTAAAACATAAAGGGTTTTATATTTTTCCCAAATAAACCGTAAAAATTTAATATTTTTTAAGGATATTAAAACAGTAAAGCATTAAATAATTATTTTATCAATATATTTAAATAAAAAAATTTATTTAACTTTTATTGATTTAAGATTAATGATAGGACAATAACAATTTTTCAAAAAAAAAAAAATTAAAGAAAATTCAATCTAAAATATTTGTGGGATTTGTTGTTATTTTGTTATCGAATTAAGGATTTGATTAATGGATTTTTATTTTCTTTGTTTCTTTTTTGGATATATACACAAAATTTAAATACATTTTACGAGAAAACAGGAGTTGATATAAATTGATTTTAGGTGATTATTTATAGAAAATATATAGGCAACTTAAAACAAAAAAAATATATATTATGTCCTTTTTTATATGAAAAAAAAAACATCAAAACAAAGAATGACTTAGATTTATAGGGTAGCTAGGATATACACCCACTTTTCTTCATTAATGTTGATTGAAAATTACAAAAAGTTTCATAAAAAAAAATTTCCATTTATCTATATCAGTGAATATGAAGTAAATTATAAGTCAATATATCTTAAAAATAAAGGACACTTTGTAATTTATCGGAACAATATTTTAAATACGATTTATATATACTGTTGTGCAGTAGTTTCATTTCAGTGACCGCACAATTTCATTGCACTCTTCCTTATCATGTTAGCATTTATTATCAGTTTGAGTGCCCATTTGCTAGTTAAATGACCTATTAAACCTTAATATTATATACTCGTATCTTACATTGGAAGGCCACTAGTCACAGAAATAGATATTACAGAAAAGTATATGATATTTTCGCCGACATACTTTTTGAAAAATACTTACGTATGTTAGAAATAAAATAGAAAAACCATTAATTTAAGACTTTTCATTGAAAAAAATCCTGTTTGGGCAAAGGACTGATAACGTGACTTTGATGATAATTCTTAAATTTAAAATAGATCTAAAAATGATTCAAACTTTCAAGTAAATTGTGTACTAAAAATTTATATGTTAAAAAATAATTTGGAACAACTTTAAGTAATTAGGGTTTTTTTATTTATCCAGAAGCATTGAAAGTAGATAAAGATAGATTGAGCGTAGTTTGATTGAAAATGAAAGCTCAAAAAACCACTTCAGCTGCTGGGATTACTGAGTCACAATCAATCATTTATTTACATCTGTAGGACTGTAGGTCTATATAGAAAGTCAGACCAATATAATTTATTTTAAACTTCAATAAATTTTAAACCAACACCATTCCCTATCGAAATATCAGCTATCCATAATATTTTAATATTTTGACATTAAAATAATTTATATTCATATTTTTTTTCCTTACTAAATAATTCAATTAATCAAATATCCTTAGCATATGATTTTGCCAAATTATATTAATTATATTAATTATTATCTGAAATTTGAAATAAATTATATTATTTAAGTCTAACTTTTATTACACAATCGACAACATTCAATATTATCAATAACTATAATTTTTTCAATTATTATTATCCTGATCCACTTATCTATTTAAGTATATAAATTTGATTGATTTAATAAGATTATAAAATATAATCCTTTAAATCCAATCCAATAATAATTTTAAATGATATAAACAATAACAAATGATTGATTGTTACACAAGTGGTTTAAAAATAAATAAATAAATAAATAAAATAAAAACCCTTTTTTTGATCCACAAAATTTAATTCAATATTATATTTAACTAAACAAGGATAAAAAGGATTTTATGTTTTATGCGTAAAAAATCCTTTTTCACTGGAATTATAAGTAGAGGGAAAATAAACTATATTAAACTTATAACTTAAATAATTTGAATTTATCAAATATTCTTAACATTTTCTTAAGGTAAATTATGAATATTTACATTTACATTTATAATATGATTTTTTGTTATCCTTTCAATGTTAAGTCTTAAATTGATTTAATAAATTCATCCTTTTTAGTTAGAATATTTCTTATTCTTTGGTTATGTAAATGCAATCTTGGAAATTAATCCATAAATATTACATTTCATGTCTTTTTACCTTCACTCTTCAATTTTTATTTAATAGAAATTTATACTTAAGGATATAAATTTCATATTACACTATATGGATAGTAATTTCGAAAGGTACATAAAATATATATCCTTGTTAATATAAAAAATTTCCATTTTCATTACAATCTACCGAAAATAAACGTACAATGAAAATAAAGGGGAAAAAAAAGTAAAATCTGTAAGATGAGAATGAACGAAAAAAAAAAAACTCCATAGAAAAAGGAGAAAAAGGATTCATTAGAGAAATAGAATTTCAATAGCAAAAGGAAAAAAACAACGATATACTAATTGAGTTCTTATACTTGTTCCTTTTTTTTGCTGTGGCGAGTAGTTGCTTTTACGATATAGATTTTTCGATATAATAACAATTACAGCAATAAAAAGAGATCACAATTAATTGATTCTAAAAAGAAGATGAGGAAAAAAAATAATTGAAATAACAACAGTTGGTCAATTGAATTACTTATTTTTATGGTGCATTATGGAATGAAGCTTTGTCATTAAGGATGCACAGCTGAAGGAATTTACCGGACAAAAAAAAAAGAAATTATAAAAAGGGGTTTTTTTTTTAATGGAAATGCACATTTTTTATTAAAGGAGTCATAATAATTGAATTAATTTTAAATGCTTTTATTATATTTAGTAAAGTCTTAAAAAGTTGGATTAAGACTAAACTCTTACTTAAAAAAAACTTAACTAGTGATGTACAAGATGTACTAAATAAAAGGATGAGTCTCCTCATTTAAGTTAATAGGTTGTTTGATGATTAGGAATTAGTTTTTAAACTCTCCTACCAGGATGGATACTGACCATAAATTTCTTAATAAAAAAAAAGATTGGAAAGGACTACAACTAAAAGGTTTACTGACACTCTTAGTATTAGCGTTCATAAAAGAGAAAATAATCTTGGAATAATTTATTAGAATTATCATTTAGATTATACGAAGACGCCCCAAACAACTTACCAACATATTTAGCCGCCGTTCGAACAGTTCGAATCATTATCTCGGCGGCTAAATATGTCGGTAAGTTGATTTACTCATAAGAGAAGTGTCTTTTTTGATAATTTTTTATAATTCAGCAGCTTCTCTAAATATTACACTCACAGAACTCTATAAAGACATTTCTGGTGGCCAAAAATATGTTAATTTATATTTTCTTATAACCAAGATATCGGGATATTTTGTTTCATTGAAAATTTTCTTGCCAAACAAAAAAAGTCAATCATTCTTTTGTGCATCATACATAAAAAAAAAATTTGCAGACAATTTAAAAAATGTTCTGAGGCACTAAAAGAAACTTTAAGGCAAATATTCTTTTTTTATTAAAAAAAAAAAGGTAAATTTAAAATAAAATTGAAAAATGTAAGACTTGAAAGAAAATTTTGAATTGAAGAAACAAGAAAAACTATTTATATTCTTATTTTAAGTTTAATTTATATTCTTATTTTATGTTTAAAAAGAAAGAAAAATAAGTTTTTTAATTAAAAATTTTCTGAAAACTTTCTAGAAATTATTTTTTTTAATCTAAGAATATGCAATTTTTATAAATTGTTGCTAAATTGAATTGTAGATTCTTTATCAATCTTTATCAACAATCAATCCCTCTATTCTTCTACAGTTCGCATTATGGCACGTATTTTTCATCTCATTGTTTATTATTTTAACAAATATCTAAATAACTCTTATTCTACTGGAACTATTTATAATTGTAACTTGTGATTAGCTACCAAAGTTATCTCCAAAGATACCAGTCATAACAATTCATTGACCAAGTTTTGTATGCATTTTTAATTAAGTTTAAGTTTGAACAAGTGTCTAAGCATATAAAATTTAGCAAGAATATTGCACATAAGATTGATAGAATTCAAAAAATTATTATGATAAATTATAATAAATCATAAATAATATTAAAATTTTAATTTTACCTTTGATGTCCTATATGTAAAATGTGATGTTATGGTTTTTGATGTTCATGTGAATGTGATCGTTTTCACTTAATCAATAATTTTATTAATTGCACAAAAAAAATCATTCTTTTAACAAACATTTTTTATAGCATTAACACCTTTTTTATTCACTGCATTTTCATCACAAAATTTATTTATTTTTAAAAAACTTTAATTAATTTTAATCACAAAATTTATTTATTTTTAAAAAAAACTTTAATTTTAATCACAAAATTTATTTATTTTTAAAAAACTTTAATTAATTTTAATCACAAAATTTATTTATTTTTAAAAAAAACTTTAATTTTAATCACAAAATTTATTTACTTTTAAAAAACTTTAATTAATTTTAATCACAAAATTTATTTATTTTTAAAAAACTTTAATTAATTTTAATCACAAAATTTATTTACTTTTAAAAAACTTTTATTAATTTTAATCACAAAATTTATTTATTTTTAAAAAACTTTAATTAATTTTAATCACAAAATTTATTTATTTTTAAAAAAACTTTAATTTTAATCACAAAATTTATTTTTTTTTTAAAAACTTTAATTAATTTTAATCACAAAATTTATTTATTTTTAAAAAACTTTAATTTTAATCACAAAATTTATTTTTTTTTAAAAAATTTAATTAATTTTAATCACAAAATTTATTTATTTTTAAAACACTTTACTTAAAATTGAATTCAATTAATATTAAATTTAAAAACTAATTTTCATAAAAATTGCAATTTAATATTCCAATAAATCACAAAATAAAAAAAAACTATCATAATTACCGCCGCGAACAAATTTTTAACTATGATCGACCGACGACCAAATCACAACTGAGTTAAATATAAGAAAAAGTAGGAGGAGTTTATATTTTTTTTTCTGGTAAAAAAATGTCGTTATTTTTTTAAAAAAAATTTAAATTAAATATTCAGTTAATATTTTTTTTAAAAACAATAATTATTTAATTTTTTTAATAAGTTTATAATTAAATTAAAAAGAGTTGTTATTTTTTAAATAAAATATTCAGATTATTTTTTTAAAAATATGTAAATAATAAGTTATTTTTTTTTGTCAAATTCCAAATTTCTAAACCTTATTCTCCTTGAGTTACCTTCCTTTTACTGGAGAGGTGCACCTGTAATTTTGTACTTTTTCTTTCGATTTTAACTTTCTAGGGACTTTTTATTTGGTTTAAGTTTATCAATTTAAAGCCAATTTTTGTACTGTCATTGTCATTGCTGTCGCTTACTGTCAATTAATAATTTATTTAGTTATCCTTTTAATCATTTTACAGATTTTCCGACGTCATAAAAGGCTAACAAAAATATAAGTAAAGTAGGACCCAAAAGGCACACTTCCTAGAAAATAAGTGTAATGGAAATTATGTTATATGAAAAATGTATCTACTGTATAATTAATTTCATATTTTTAAATAAAGATTATTTTTTTTAAAACTTTATTTACAAAAAAAAAATTTAATTTGATTATAAAACAGTATTGAAAAATACATATTTTAATTATCTTTCTATGGTAAAACTAATTGAAAATTACGTTTGTACATACAACCTTTTTAATAATGTCAAATAAAACATATTAAAACTTTAATTACTATTAGATAATAATTTACCATTATTAAAATAAAACTTTTAAAAGTTTTTTACTAACACTTTCCTTTTAACGAAATTTAAGTTTTTAATTAAATTGTAATCAGAAAACTTTTATTAAATTTATTTTAATATTGATTTTATTTCATTTTTTTGGTTGAAACAATGAAAACATATTTTAAAAACATATCCTTTTTTTAAATTTCTATTTAAAAAAAAGGATATGTTTTTAAAATAAGTTTTCATAAGTTCTATTTTATTCTTAAAGGAGTAAAATTTCTATTATTTCTTTAATGTTATTTTATTGAATATAAAAATAAAATAGTTAACCAAAAAACTTATTAAATATTCTCAATTTTTATTGAAATTTAATATTGTGAAGCATTTAAGATAAACACAATGTATGCTACAACATTATTGTCAAGGTTTATTTAACTATTTATGTAATAAATTTCAATAAGATCAAATATGGAAAAATTTACAATTTAATTAAATTTCATTATGTAATTTAATATTTAGAAAATAAACAAATTTGCCTTAAATTGTTTTTTCAAATTATTACAATTTAGTCAAGTTTTGCAGAAATCTTTAAATATTAAATATTTGAAACTCTATATCTCCTATTAAATTCTGTTGACCTCGTATTGATCTTTTAATACCCTCTTCAAGAAAAAATGACTTTCTTTCAAAATTTTCCACATAATTTATTAAAAAAAAAAATAAAAACTTTTCATATTAATTTATTCATAAAAAAAAATTCTAAGAAAATTTTTTGTAAAAGATTACAATTCTAATTAGTGTCACCTAATAAAAACTTTATAAATAAATGTTTCTTGGTCGTTTTTTAGAGCCAATTTTATGACCCTTCACAATAATAATAATAATAATAAAAAACGTCCTTTTATGTTGCACAAGTTTGAAAATCATTTTTTACTTTGTAACAAACGAAATAAGAAAATTAGTATGTAGTAATATTTTTTTTTTGTATCTTGTAAATTAAGAGTAGCAAAATGTATGATGATAAAAAAAATATATAAAATATAATAAAAAAATTTTTGTTTGATCAAAAGATTCATGGAGCCATGGAATTTGATAATTTAATGTTTTTTTTTTATATATATTTCTCGGTCGGTGTTAAATTTCTATGGCGCCAAAATTGTACTTTTACAGACATGACAATGTCGCCATTATGGCGTTGTTTTTTTTAAAAAACTATTTCTTGTTTTTTGCATAGGTTATGTAAAGTTTGCTATGAATGGCACAAAGAGTTTTCTACAAAGTAAGCAAATTTTTATTGAAAAAAAAAATGTTAAAATTCATAACTAAAATCAATATTGTCATATAATATTAAGATTGTTCTTAAAAAAAAAAAATTCGTAATAAATTTTCTTTTAAGGATAATTTTAATTTAAATTTTAAAATGAATTTTTTAATGGACACTATATTTTTATTTAAAAAAATGCAATTTTATGATAATACTTAAAAAAGAACTTAAAGTTTTTGAAAATAATTAAAACTTTTTCAAAAATATTACAAAGTAAACTTTTATAAATAAAATACAAATATAATTTAAATAAAACTGAATTAAAAATCTTACACCTAAATTTATGCAAATCATAGTAGGATTATTAAGAATTTCACCCAATGACATGCAAACTATAATCGTTGAAAGAGATTTAAGTTGAAATTGAAACATTAATCTGTTAAAATGAAAAATATTAACTATTTTTAGATCTTTTTTAAAAGTATGGTACATTAGGTTTTTTAATAACCTACTCAAAAAAAAAGTCAAATTAAGAGATTTAAGCTGAAATCTGCTTATTAAATATAAAAGCATTAAACTATTTTTAGACCTTTTAGGTATTAATAGCCTACACAAAAAAAGAAAATTAATTAACCAAAAGTCAAAAATTCCAAATAATTACCATACCAAAAAATATCCTCCTAACAATATGCTCCTCCTAACAATTCATAAAAATAACTTAAATATATAATTCTGTTCAAGACGATGCCAAAATAGGAAACCTTAATGTCAAACAAAATAGAGAAAAAAAATTACAAATAAATTCCAAAAATAAAATGAGAAAAAAAAAGGAAATATCCTACGAAAAAAACATACCAGAAAATTTAATGTTTCATCAAAATCTCCTACACAGAAATCAAAGCAATTCTTTCCTCTTTTTTTGTTGTATTTGTTAGCTTATCTATTATTTTCCACGTCCGATTTACGGACAAATTATTATAACGAAAAAAAAAACGATTAAAACCAATGTCCCACGACAAATCAAGGATTTTTTTTTTTTACAGGATGAAGGAAACTATTAAATTATGGCGATCTGATAATTTTCAACATTTTTTCTTTTTATTATTATTTTTAAATTACACCGACAGAAAAAAAAAATCCTTTTCCAGATTGAAATTATTTAAATTTTTTTCTTATCAAAATAGAAAAAATCCTTTTTTTTTTTTGGTTATCCTTTTTTTCTTCTCAAATCGGATTTTTACGCCAAGAAATTGCAAAAATATTAAAATATTTAAGAGAACCAAAGGAAACAATGAGAATTTTTAAGCATTTGGGTTTTAAGATAATATTTTTTTTTCTGTTTTCACTTTTGAGTAAGGATATCCAAAAAGGACATGATATCAGGATCAAAACCAATAAAAAAAAAAACATATATATGTATAGATATATATATTGTATAAATAGTAAAGTTAGATGGGTAAGAAATATTTTTTTTATGGCTAGAAATGTATTTCTAAGGATAAAATCTCTTCGGGATTTCATGTTGGAATTTCTTTATTATTATATTGGAATTAATGTTAGTGTATAACTTGAAGTGTAAAAAAAAAAAAAAATTCGAAGACTTTTAGATTTTTATCCTTTTTCTATCTAGTTTTTTTTTCTTATTATTTTGTTTGTCATATGTGCGGTTGTAATTTTGGTTTTGGGTTAGGGTGGTAAATATAACCAACCATTAGAGACAACACTATGACTTTTAATACAAATTACATATAAAAAAAAAAATATAATAATGATAGAAAATAAAATAATAAATTAAGATTAAATTTCAACAATTTTAGTTAAATGTATTAAATTATATTTATAGGACAATTAAATAAATTTGAAATTAAGAATTATCGTTATCACTTTATAGAAGTAAATGTTTCTAGAATATTTGCTGTTTGTAAATAGTTAAATTAGAAATTTTTTAAAAAAAAGAATTTTCTTCAATTTGGGGACATGTAAACCATAGCATAAATTAATTAAAAATTCAAATTGTAGAGACTTTAATAGATTTAATTTGAAATAATTGATGCATTTGTTAAAATCGCACTTACAATAAAAGACTGTTTTGTCTCAATATTTAAAAATATAAACATAAAATCTTCTCCAAATGTAAAGTGTAATATTTATAAAAAATCATTTAATCAAAATTTAAATGTTTTTGCGATAATGTTGTCTTTTATTGGTACTGCAAAAGACTCAAAATAGAGTTAATTTGTTTCTTAAGTTATAGTTAAAGTTTTAACACTAATTTTATATCATTAGAGAGACTTTTTAGAGCCTCCTTTTACCTATTTACAAAATTAAATTATAAATTTTAAAATATTTGTGAAATTTATGCAGATTTCATATAAATGTAATTGAAGACCGTCATCTTCACCTATTACTAATATACTTGATTCCATATTTTGGAAAAAACTTATAATTCTGCATCACATATATTTCCACAAATTACCTTATTCTTTAAATTAATTTCTCTTAGTCAAATAACTTAAAAGGACTTTGAAGAATATTTACCTGTAATAAAAGACAAAACAAAAAAAAACTTTTATTTTCTATGAATTTTCTCAGAAATGAACATAAAAAAAAAAATTTCCAAAACATTAATTACCTTTCAATTATATAGAAAATTTTAATTGTGTAAAATGTGATATTATTGTCGAAAAGGTGATATTAGACAATAAAAATATTTATCTTTAAGGATAATTCAATTTCAATTAAATAAACTTAATCCATTTTGGAATTAAACATAATCCTATTTTAAGAAAATTAGCTTTTTTTTTTAAAGAAAATTGAACAAATTCAAGAAAATTGTCTAACATAGTAACATTTAATTTTAATTGAATTTCTTTTTTTTTAATTTGATTTTCAGGACGAAATATTAATTGATTTAGGACTAACAAGTATAATTGTTGTTTTTGTTTAAATATATTTAAATATTTTATTTATTTTTCTATATCAAAGTCAGAGAAGTTAAATTTAACCTTGTAGCGATATATTTATATCTTATATTACAATTAATATTTCCTGCTGAGATGATTTAATTGGTTGCAGAATTGGATATATGAAAAAACTGTGATGTCATTGATTGAAAATGTTCTAAATTTTTAAAATTATTTTTATGTTCATATTTTGTTTTCGTATCTTTACATAAAAATAAAAATGTTTCCAGTCATAAAGTCCTTTTATATTTATTTTTTTTTTGTTAGCATCCCCATTTAGAAATTTTATATTATTCAAATTATTTTTTATTTCCTCCGGAGGACATAAAAAGGATATAAGTTAAAATTGATAAAAACGAAACTATTATAATCTTTTTATGCTGTGTATTTTTTTTTTGGCACAAATCCAAAAAAAAAGGGAAAAAAAACTAGTCACATATAAAAAGAAAAATGTCTAAGTCAGCATTTACTGGGTTATGTGAATTTATCAGGAAAATTGTTTATGACAAAAAAGTTATATTTTTATTCTGAGGGCATTCAAATGAGAAAACAGATAAAATTAAATTTATATTCAAATATTCAAAAATTTATGTACGTTTCTATTTTTTTTTTTTGGGTTTGGCAAGAAAATTTTATTTCTTGGAAAAAATTATTAAAAAAATGTTTATATACAAAATAAAATTTTGAAATGTAAAATAAAATATTTTTACAAAATAATAATAAAAAAAATTATTTATTTACCTGTCAGCAGCAGGTAAATAAAGAAAAGCAATATATTAAATTAGAAAACTTTCTTTCTAAGCCACACAAAAAAATAATGTAATTCTTAAAAAGTTTTTTTTTGTAAAATTTGAAAAAAAATCCTTTCAGTTACTACTTTGCAGTCTGTCAGTTTTTTTTATTTATCCAGCTGTCCTTCTTAGTTAGAGCACCGAAAATTTTCTAAATTTAAAATTAAGAATGGAAATTAATCGTTGCTAGGAGCTACACTAATCCGTAAGATGATTCAAAGATTTATAATTAAATAAAATTGCTCGAAAGTAGGAGTTAGTTACCAATACTTGCTTCCTGCTCGATCCCTTTTTTAACGAAAAGTTACAGAAAAATAAACACTAAGATATAATGACTAATTGTATAGTAAGATATGATATTTTCTATAGCCGTTGCAATCTTAATTGTGGTAAATAATTATATCATTGTTCATTACCAAAAACTGCGCTGGTGCCATGCTAATTTCCGTACTTTATATACCAAATGTTGTAAGAGAAACTAAGCCAAATTATGTTTTAAAGCAAATCCAGGAAACAAATTTTTTGAGCCAAACTAAATCTAAATATGTTTTATTAGAAATCGAGTCGTCAAAAAATGGGTGCAATTTCTCTGCGAGAACACTAAGCCTAATGGAAAATTCAAAAATCATGTTTTATTTGAAAAGTCCAATAAATCCTTTAAATATTAAACTATTATAAAGTAGTTTTACTAAACATCATATTTTTTTTTTGCAATTTCTTATTCGCTTATGATGCTAAAAAGTATTGCAGTAATATTTTTTATTTAGAAATATTTACTGCATAAATTTTAATTTTATAAAAATGTTTAGGTTGTAAAAAATAAAGTTTTTACGTTAAATTATTAATGTTTTTACTAATACGTAATTGGTATTCTAACTAGTAACATTAAATTTATTTACAGCAATTACACATTAATTTATTTTATTTTCAAATTATTTATATTATTTTTTTAAAAAAATTAAATTGTTTGAAAACTTGGTTTAATAGTAAAATGTAGCTACGCAAATTATATATATATATATTTAAATATTTAGTTCAGTGAAGTTATTCGGTATTCTGAATTAAAAATACCCGTAATATATAAAAGTACCTTAATTATTCAGTCCTTAGACAATTATTATCTTTTAGCAATTAACTTTTAACATTAATAATTATTTTTTGTAAATGAAACAAATTTTAATGTTAAAAATGAACTAAGTCATATAAATAATTGGAAAATTTATGGTTTTTCTCAAAATTTAAATTTTCTAAAAGTCAAAAAATTAAAATTCTGATATCCTTGTTGGGTATTGTGGCTAAAATTTATATTTATTCTAATTTTTAACGATTAACGTAAATAGTTAAAGGTAAATAGACTACACATTAGAGAAATATAGCAGAATAAAATATCACTTTTTAACAATATAAATTTCTGTCAATATATGCGATATTGTAGCTTTTGTCAAAAATTGCGTTGCTGCAATGTAAAATATCTTTTAATTTTTAATGTGATTTTCAAAAGTATATTTGCTACAATACTTTTATAATTGATTTTACTTGGACATGTGTGCTCCAGGAAAACAGACGTAAAACTAGTAGTTCTGTTGCGCGTTCTTCTATACTAACTTATTTATTACCAAAAAAATGTCCATTAAGTTTGGAAGTTCCAAAAAACAGTAAATTAAATCTGTAATAAATCTTTTATTTTATTGGAAAAAGTTTATCTTTCATAGTCACCAACATTAAAATATAAATTACTAGAAACTTTTAAAATAATTAAATAAAACCTTAATATATCCTAAAATTTTCATATATTATTTAAAATTAATTTACAAGAATTTTCTCAATTTAAATATTTTAAAGTTTTTCCAAATCAGATTAATTTTTTTATATATAATACGTAGAAATCAACAAAAAAAAAGAGTATAAAGAAATATCTCATTAAAAAAGTAATCATGAATATTTCCATATTTTATTTTTCATTAAATTTAAATATAATCCGATTTACTTGATAACATTAAACTTAATTTTAACCCAACCAATCAATAATAATTAAAAAAAAATTTCTGCAAACCTAAAATATAGCTAATCAAAATTTTATAAACTTTATTAAACCATGAGATTTTTCATAATTTTTTTTTTCACAGCCTAATTTTCTAATTTAATATTATTATAAAATATGTATTCTAAAGTAAAATTTTCCCATCTTAATTTGAATTGACATTCAAATACATAAAATCCTATTTAAAATAAAATGTAGACAAAATTATAATATGATCTAATAAAAAAAAAACTGAAACATCCTTTTTAATACAATTTTCTTTTTGATATAAATAAATTTTTTTCAAAAGGATAAATGAATTTAAAAGCTTAATAAAAATTTATCCTCTTGACATTTATAATTATTAAATAATTTAGGCATTTTTTTTTTTGTATAGAAGTTTGTTATTTTTGTAGAAAATCAAGGACATTTATAATGACAATTTAAAAATAATTAAAATTTAATTATATATAAAAGTATGAAAAATTAAAATTTATAAAGGATTTTCTTTTATTGTCAAATTTTTAGACAATGAAATCTTTGTCACAAACTTGTCATTTAATCATTAAGAAAATAGGTAATTTTCATTAACAAATATAATTAGTAATATTCCGAATACGAAATTTTCCCCGCTAGGAAAACTTTTATATTTTTAAAAATATATTAACTTGTTTCTAAAAATTTGAATCAGTAACTTTATTCACCTTTGGGTTTTGGTAAGGCAAATCAATAATAGTTTTAACCGTCGTAATGAAAGAAACTTTTTGCTTAACCTTTCTTTCTTAATTAAATCTTAGACATTAACTATTTTGTAAAGGATATAAATAAATATTTACCCAATACTACGGATAGAGAATATTTTACATATACATATTCTAAGTTTTTCCAATAAAACGTGCTCGCCTTAAAATTAATTGAAAAAAGTTATGTAGAAAACTTAACTCAAATCATTAAATGTTCAATTTTTCTTATATAAATTTTATATTTAACCACATATTTTGTAGACAGATTTATAATCAACCAAATAAAAATAGGATATGGTCCAGTCCGGTATATAAATAAAAAATCAAATTTTTAGTTATTTAGTTAATTGAAAGCTATAAACATGTTTATTATAATCAAACATAAAATTAGAATATTATGATTATATTTGAAAGATATGTAAATTTTTAGTTATCCTTGTGTGTACATTTTTAGTTATCCTTGAGTAGTCTTAATTACCTAATGAGAACAGATCAAAATCAGAACTGCTTTTCTAATTGTTTTGAAAAAAACAGAGCAACACTTACTTTTTGGAAAAACCAGAGAAACACTTAGACCGACTGATGGATATTGAAGCGAGTTAAGTGATTGAACGCAAGTTTTGGTATGCACAGTAGTTCAAGTCATAATTATAAATTGGGATAGAACGTTGTTAAGGGGCACTCAAACTCCACAAGAGCTATAATAACAAAATCAAATGAACTGAAACTCTGTAATGTAATGAAACACTCAGTCTAAAGAATATATAGGAAACATATAACCAGGTACATTGACCAGCTTTTTACTTTTACTGTAATTATTAGAACTTTCTTTACTATAAAGAAAATTCTGGTTAGGAAACCATATAAAATTAAAAGGTCCAAAATTAAAATAGGCTGTTTAGTTAGAATCTCCTAGAATACAGATAATGTAGCATAGTAGATATTGAGTTGTTTCTTTGTCAATTTGACAAAGACGACATCTATCGTCTTCAGCCAATCCTAATTTTCTTTAGTTGGTAATGGGGCTGTGACCTGTAAGGTCTGATATACTTTTTGCTGAGGTGTATTAGCTTATTCAATTTAATGTTTTATGTTTTAACTTTTTGGATACTCTGAGTCGTGGAAAAATATTCCAATAGATTATATGCTCTTGTTCGATCCATCCATGGAGTATAAGTGTTGAATGACCTTTAGGTTTAGTTCAACAAGCAGCATGGTTCTCGTTCCATAAAATTATTGAATGAGAACCATGCTGCTTGTTGAACTATTTTTTTCAAATCTATTTATTTGCCTCTTAATTTTCGTCAACTTCTATCTGATCTATTACCGACATTACAAGGTTACAAGTGAGAGACACAGACTATAATATTAATTCTTATTCAAAACTCTTCTATACACCGTCCTAAAAAAAAATTAAACTAAAATTGTTTGACCAGAGATTTTTACAAAGAAAGTAATATAAAAACGTATTAAACATAAGAAACCTACTAACCTTACTGTCTTTTGTTAGACTCATCATTCTTAATAAACAACACAACATATTTATCTACAAAAAAAAAAATGTGTTTTATAAAAACATAAAATTAATTATTGTAATTTAGTCAAAGAGCAAATAGATTTTTATTTTGCACAAAAAAAAACAAATTCACCCAACAAACCCAGACAAAAAATAGAAATCATTTGTCTATTATGATTCTGTTTTTTTTTTTTTATGGTTGACCAACATAATAATCATTGTTTCTGAAATCCTTCCTATACAATTTCGATAAGAACATCAACAACAACATCAACCAAAAAAAAGGATATTTAATGACCTAGTAAAAAGCTGAGAATGCAAAAAAAAAAAAAATACTTTTGAATAGAAAAATATTTTTTTTGAATAACTTGTTTTATGTTTCATGGAAAAGATTGAAAAAGATTTATTGTAAAATCAGGTTCCTTTTTATTTTTTAAGTATTCTTCATTTTTTTGTTATGATTAATTATTTTAGGATTTTTATTTTTTATATTAGATTTTTGTTAACTTTATAATGTTTCCCACTGGGTCAATATGACAATGCATTAAAATTGAATAATAATAACAACATCAACTATCATTGTCAGATATTTAAAATATCTGATAGCTTAAGTCTGGTATAATGATTCCAAAAAAAAAGGGACATATTTCATTGTAAATGTTCTTCAAAGGAAAAAAAAAATTAAATATACTTTGCAAACCTTAGTATTTAAGGATCGTTTATAATGTTACCCAATAGGATCCCACCTAATTTGAAATATTTTAAAATTAAATTATGCTCAGTTTTTTTTATAATTGAGCAATAAATATTATATGAATTTTATGATAATTTTTATTTTATTATACAATTCCCTTAAATGTAGTTAAAAAATATAAAAATTGTCAAAAGTATTTTACTTATATAATCCAGGACTTTTTTTTTCGGAATATAGAATATCTTTTGAAAGGATCAAGGCAATTATTTATTATTATATTTTCAATATTATTATATTTTATTATATAGAATATTATATAAATTTTGTTTAAGTCAATAAATAACTTAAGGATTCGTATAGCTTTCATCAATTATTTGTAATACTACCACCTAATAGACAATCTAATAAATCCTCTCAAAAATATATATATATATATATATTCTGTCATATGGTAAAATCCATTTAATACAATGTCAGTAATTGATAAAAATCTTTAAATTTTATTTTTCTCTGTAGGGTAACAAATGGAAGTAGTGTCATAGGTTAACATATAAATTTGTAAAAGAAAAATTCTGTGACATAATGACTTTACGATTAAGATTACTGTGATAAAAATTAGTGATTTTTCTGGAAGTTTCAATTAAAATTAATTAGAAATTTATCAAGACTTTGAACAAGCCATTCAAACCATAAAATGACTTGTTTTAAAGCCAAATTTATTATGATTCTTTTGAATAAATTTCAATGTTGCTGACACTTAAACTACCACATAGTAACTCCATCAAATTCCACAAGTAATAAGGTCAAGAACTCAATCGCTACTCAGCCAATGCAGCCTAAAAATTTTAGAAATCAGTTGCCGGTTTGCGGGGAATTTCTGGTGAATCATTAGATGGCCGACGAAAAAAATTAATTAAAATTTACAGAAATTAATAAAATTACTTAAAATCATTTAAAATATTTTACGAATTAAATAATAAGCATTCCTCATCACCAGAAACAGCGTATTTTCTGCCACTGCGATAACTACAATGTCAGCTTTTGTAATAATGATGAATCAATAAATGTTGCCCTATATGCAAATAATCTCTAAACAGCTGAAGTAAGCGGTATTTCCAGCTGTCGGCCTAAATTTACTTTCCGTATCAGTACGGAAAGTAAATTTAGGATAGTCCGTATCAGTATGAAATTAATTTTCTTTAGTATTTTCGAAATGGAATCATTAAATCTGGCTTCTAAACAGCTGAAATTTTAATCGAATGAATGATCACAATTTTTTTAAAGCTCTTTAAATTTCAAACAACTGATTCCGAAATATTCAGACTTAATATTTTGTACCTCAAATTATTTAGAATATCGAACATTTCCTTCTAAATGCCCACAGAAATGCAACTACAATATAATAGTATACTTTTATGCGTTTTCCTTATATGGTAAAACATTTTAAAAAATAATTGGAAAAATTGAAAATTCTGAGCTAAAATTTATCGTAATCTTAATATGTTTTCTGTAAAACCTTAATATTTTATATGCTCAATTAGTACAATTTTGTGTTCAATATTTCAAAAGTTACACTATAATATTATCAAAAAAAAAAAGAAATATCCTTTTTTACGCACCATCAAATTGGGGCAATGGGATTTGTAATGGGAAAAAAAAGACTTATGTATATATATATAAATATTGCTTCAATTGATCCTGTACAATGAAAACTTCTTATCCAGAATCTTTCTCCATATACTTTAAATCTATATATTCGTATCATCACAATTTTTTTTTGCATTAACAAAGTTTCTCCTTCCATTAACAAAGTTTCTCCTTCATCTACCGAAAAACAAAGCTGATATATAAAGGACACAGTTTTTCTTTATTTTTCTTTTCTAAGGATTCTTTGTTATATATACTCCCTTTTTTTCTGTATTGCTTAGCCTCAAGTCAAAATGTTCAAACTAAATTGTGCTCCTAGTATAAAATGTTATACAAACTGTTAAAACATTTTATTTTTTATGGTACTTTCCCTTTAAGCTATATTATTGCTGTTTTGTTGCTGGCTTCGCTGCTGTTGCTACTATTTAATTTTTTTCTCTCTCTTATTGTATGATTATTATTACTGGCTATGCAAAAGGATTTTCTTAATATGTTTCATATATATAATCATAAAAAAATGAAGAAAAAGTAGAAAACAACGTATTTATACAGTGAGGCAAAAAAATATTTAGACGATTGTAATATTTTCAAAGAAATGTGAAAACTTTGAATAAATTAGCCTGCAGTACGTTCTTGTGCCATTGTAGACATCAATTTTGCAGGAATAAGCATTGATTCATTTTGTACAGTTTACCGCCATTTCGTTATTCTCCAATAAGCAGATAACTGTCTTGAAGCCCCAACATATTTCATTGTTGGCTATATATATCCCAGCTTTACGTATTTTAATTTTACTTTCCTTAGTGGTTTTCCTTCAATTTTAAATGTTTTCAATTTTCTAATATATTTTTTCTTGTCTTTACTATAACTTTTTGGTGTCAATTCTTATATTTTTTTCCTTTTAACACAAAATATGGTTAATTATCTTAGGAAACTAGAATTTTTAAAATTAATTTTGAATTTTTCGTATTTTAAATTCTCCAATCAATAAATTCTATGTGTTTCTGTAATCAATGTTATCTTAATTGAAAATAATACCGTCTCAATTTTAAGTAATAAAACTATTTGACCTACAATTTAACCGAGTAAAAATACCTAATTTTTTTTAAAAGATATATTTATCTATTAAATATTTATTTACAATTTAAATATTACTTTCTTTTATTTTCACCTTTATCTGTTGATTTTTTCCATATTTCTTTGAAAATATTAACATCGTCCAAATACTTTGTTTCTTCACTGTAAATAAAATAAAAATACATATAACTTATATGATGATGATATGAAAAGCTAAAGGATCTAAATTTTATGTTAGTTCTTTATTTATTGTTTAGTTTTTATTTTGGTGTAAAGAAAACAGTTCATTAGTTCCTTTTTTTTATATTTTTTGTATATAATTTTTTTTTTTCTGTCCTTTGAGTCAAAATATATAAATGAAATAAATAATAATAATTTTTTTGCTGAGCTTTTCATTCCCAGACAAATAAAAAGGATTTTTCTCATATAATTTTTACAAAAATTCGAAAAATAACACAATTTTTGGTAATATGTGACTTAGTAGTCATAGTAAAAAAAAAAACTTTTTACAATTCTTTTTTTTTTTATGTTTATAAGTTTTTATTTTTTAAGGACTTTTTTTTATAGTCCTTTTCTTTAGAAAACATTTAATTGGTATGATCTATAAAAAAAAACCCCCTACATAAATTTTTCCAGATTATTTAATATTATAAAAAAAAAAAGAATTGTTTACTTGACAATGTATATTATGCTGGAACATAAAATGAAATAAAGTTTTAAATTAGAAGTGTTACAAAAAAAAATGCTTTATGAAATTTATTTACTATTAAAATAAGTTGTAAAAATGAACTATGTAGTAAAAAGTATAACATTGTTGGACAAAAGTAAGTAGGGATGGGGAAAATTACACTAGAAACTGAAATATATATTTTTCCACCTCGGAGATTATAAACGGGCTCAGTACCTACTGCACCACAACTTAGTATACTACCATTAAGCCACCTAGTGTTGGAAACTGAAATATAATGTCATACAATTGGATCTTGATTATGTAGGTAATAGTTCATATTTTTCTAATGCTGTTATCCATTAGCCTTCAAAAAGTAATAAGCACATCTCCATATTTCTAGCGAGAAAATACCTCGATATAAAAAAACGGTATACCAGTACGGCACAATTAGGAAGAGAGTGAAGATAATAAGCTTCCTTTGTAGGACACTGAAAGATAAAAATTATATAAATGAAGGGAAATGAATTAATCTGGAGAGCTACTTCATAAATACTATTGTGTAAACGCCGAAAGGGAAGAAAATAGACATGGCCTTTTTTTTATCCTGTCCGTATTGATAGTCTGTAGGCAAGACACCCAGATTACTTTATTTTTCTCCAAGTAAATCATTTTTTATCTTGTAGCGTCCTACAAACGATGACACTACAAGGTAAAAAATCTTATTGTCTTCACTTTCTTGCTTATTGTTTCGTAGGTGTATGGCCTGTTTTATTATCTATTTCGGCGTTTAGATCGCTATCACTGTCTCAGACTTCAAACGTCAAATACTATCTGTTAGCAAAAATTGTATGGTAGTTCATTTCAATTGAAACCACTCTCCAATCCAAATTTCCAAATTTTATACTTATACTAAGTGGTAAATAATATAAAATAAAGTTTATCAGCAGTAGTGGTGTAGTAATAAAAATATTTACGACTGCATACATAAATGGACAGCGGTACAGCAAATATTTCTTGATTGGCTACAGCACTATCTATTTTGAAGACAATCTGTGTTGGTAATACACCAGATACGTGTAATATCAATTGTGATGGTGATATTACGACTATGTAAAAACTGTGTAAAAAATTACATTAAATGATTCGTTTAAATTATGAATTTTTTTGAAATATTTAAGATCTAAATACCAAAATATATCACTACGTAAATGAAATCTTTCACTCTTTTAATCTAAATTACCAAAAAAAATTTCCATTAGCTCAATTGTTAATAAATCAATCTAGACTATAACAGAAAGTAACCCCAAAAAAAACTACCAAAAAATTTCATAAAAATATTTTTGAAATATTTTGACCTTAAACCATATGGTAAAACAATCAATTTTCAATCTACCAAAAATTGGCCTTTAAATTAAAACAAAAAGTCACAAATGATTGATTAAAAAGATTTTATGGAAAATACTTTAAAAAGAATTATTCATAATAAATTAAAATTCAAAAATTATGAAAGAATTTTATTTCAAATAAGTTTTGATATTAAATTTACTTTAATATGTATTTCGGTATCATAAATTTTAAACTTACCTACCTTACCTTTTACGGATAACATTTTTTGATATAATAAAGAATAATAATAACAATTTATTTTAATAATTAATTAAATTAATGGTGTAATATTTTCAAATAAATTTTATTCTAAAGAGGTTATTATATCCTTTTTAAAATTAAAATAAATTTTGCAGTATTTTTATGTAATTATTATTAATGAAAGTTTGAATTAAACATTAGAAATTAAAATATTCAAAAAATAAAAAAATAAACATTAAATTACCAACAAAAAATGTTAACATTTTTAAAATATACCTATGGGCCATATTTAGATGAAAATTTCATAAATTTTATAATGTTTTTAATGAAAAATTAAATATATTCATCAACTAAATAATATTTAGAATATTGCCATAAATTTATAAAGAATTTCACATAATTAAAACTTTTTTTTAATAATAATAAATATTAAAGATAAAATTAATTATAAACTAAAATTACTTCTGAATACATTAAAAAATTAATTGAAATTGATTATTTAATTTGAATCGAATCGGAATCAACTATTTTATGATTAAAATACATAATCTTTGCAATGAAGTTTTAAATTGAAATAACGATTATTTGAATGGCAATTTAATCAATTTAATATTTTTATATTTCAGGAGTAATTTTTTCAAATTGAAAATCCTTTTTTAAAATATAAATTTAACTTGGTTGCTAAATTTAAATTAGAATACTAATCGCATTAGAGTTGCTATGGTCTGCAAACATTACTAAATTTCAAGCACCTACTGTAAGCTATACGAGATATAAGTAGATACCCAAAGTTGTGGGATGCTATTTCCGTAACAGAAGAAAAGAAATATCGTCTCAAAACCATATTTATGTCATTATTTTCTGGAGCGTTTTTTTTGCGAGATTTATATTTTGAGCAATTATTGTATATTAACATAAGGCCAATTAATGCAAAATCTAATGTCATAATTATAGGAAAATTTAGTGACATGAGGTTACAAATTCTAAAATAATCGAGCCTTAAAAAAAACATTAAACAATTTGGAAAAATATTGCATATTTTAATTAATTTAATCATATTTGTCAATATAATCAAAGACCCAATTAATTCAGACTTCCTAAATTTGTACGGAAAATTGAATATATAAAAATTCCTTAATCATTCTTTTGCACAAATTTCCCAAATATTTTATATTAAATAAAATTTTAAATTTTACTTATTTAGTGAGCTACAAATTTAATCTCTCCATTTTAACGAATAAAATCTTTTTAAATTAATTTCATTCACGACAAAAGTTCTACCACAAAATCACGAGAATTAATTTTCAACCAAAAAATATAAAATTTTTAAATTTAAAGAAAAATAAATTTAATTGATTATTATTCCACGAAAAGATTATTTCGTCAGAGACAATATAAGAAAATTATGTTTACATATTTCTTGGAAAAATATCAAATAATTTTCTTATGTTATGTTTTTTTTTTTTGTAAAACAAAAAAAAAAACTAAATCCTTTTTTACAAAACACAACAAAATCATTGGTTTTTCCATTTAATCCTATTTGTATAAAAGTAAAGATTCTCAAGACGCAATTTGGTAAACAACTTCCATAATTATTTTAATATAAACCATAAAAAAATATGTTCTTGTTTCCATGATTATTAAAACCTTCCAAACAAAACAAAACCAATAACACGTAGTATAACTAATTGTTTAATAATTTCAAAATTATAGGCTTGTTTTTGGAGTGTCGACAGTTAAAAAATAGATATCAATCAGCACTATTGACCATTCTTCTATCTTGTCTTTCCATACTGAAATCATTAGTTTCGTTGACTATTTTCTATTTAAATTATTTTAATAAAATTTAGAATATAACTCTTATACTATCAGAAATTTGAAGGATACTTACTATAATCTTTTGCTACACCTTTTACTTGTAAAATTTGGTTGTTTAATAGCAATTTTGGTGAAGAACAATTCTAGCCTGAATATTGAAGAACATTTCTAATTTAAATTAACAAAACACAATTGGGAAGCAGAAATATTAGGGTAGAAATTGCCTTAATTTTACCACTTTCCAAATCATACCCTTGCTTGTATTCGACAAGTGAATAATCGGAAATTGTGGTAAAAGTGGTATAATTTGGTAAACATACCAATATTGATTGGTCACTCTTAAATATTTATTGTACTAAATGTTAAGTTCAGTGTAGTTCCCGAAATTAGACTGATGAAGGTACCAATCATTCAATTGATTCGGTAAATTATTTTGAATGGTACAGGTACCAATTTGAATTCTTATTTTATTTTAGCTTTCGCAAAAATACTTCGAAATTTCAATTTATAACAAAAGTAGTACGATTTGGGATACTCTACCCTATTAATAAACTTAAAAATTATGTCAAATTATAATTTGTTGTTTTTAACATAGGTATGCCCACCAGCCGAAAAACTTAAAATTACCATCATCTTTTTCTTTATTTAAATCCTTAGAAAATTCTACTCATTAGTCTGCTAATAATTTATATTTACATTGACTGTGATAAATAACAATTTACAGACAGACTGAAATTATTTCTTACTCACAGAAAATTATCATCACTTATTTTTTTTTTATATATAAAAGGACATTATTAACTTTTTGCTTCAAAAATAATAATTTTTCCCAAAAAAATAAATATTCACGTTTCAAATGAATACCAAAAGGAAAACTTTTAAACCACTTTAAAAAAAAAAAAAAAATGTCTCTAATAAATCACAACTTTTTGCTTAATTCCAAAAAGAAAATGTTTTGTTTTTTTTTTTATGTAATCTTGACAAAATCTAAAAGCAAACTTTTCTCAATAATTCCTTGTAATCAAGAAGCTTAAACTTATTTTTTTTAAAATTATATATTGTTTAAATTTGTACAGAAAGAATCTAATTTAAACTTTTTTTTTTTTATTTTCAGATTTTCGCGTATTTATTTCCACCAAAAAGAAGATTTTATATTTTTTTTTTAATCAAAGCTAAAAGAAATTCTCAAAAGAAATCAAAATAATTTTCACAAAATAAACTTTGAAACAAAAACTTTGGTGTTTTTGTTTAAAAAAAAATAAGGAATTTTTGGTTTTCCTTCTAAATTCCATCAAAAAAACAAATTTCCCAAAACCAAAAAAAAAAAACACAAGAAAATAACTTTTCTTAGCAACAGGATTAAATAAAAAAAAAAAATACAAACTCATACCATAAACTATTAAATAACCAAACCATAATTTTTACCAAAAACAATTTCGTATTTTTTTTTTTTTTTACGAAAGGATCATAAGAAATAAAATGTATTAACGATTAATTGTGATATTAAAAATTTTAAATAACTAAATTTCCATCAGGAAAAAAAGGATATTTTTTTAATTGTTAAAGGGATATATGCCACAAAAAAAAAACAAAAAAATATATTTAAATTAATATTTTAAATTAAAGAATGTAACAATGGGTAAAGGACATGATAATATAATTATAAATTCAGATCAAGAAGATTTAGTTGGTTTAACATCATCATCTGATTTAGAAGATGATGATGATGATGGTGATGATTTATCAGATGATTATTGTAATGGTAATATACAAGATGATGATGATAATGATATAGATTGTATTAATAATAATGATACAATTAATTTTAATTTATGTAAAACAAATATAAATTCATTATCATTAGTTGATTCAACAAATACAGAATGGAATCCAAGTGATCAAAAACAATATCAAAATCAACAAAAACAATATCAATTAAAATTACAACATTTTCGTAAATGTAAAAAAATCTTTTTATTATTAATAATATATGGTTTTGGTTTATTAATAACATCATTTAGTTTATTTATAATAATGCCATTATATCAAAAACAATTAGAAGTTGGTAGAAAATTAAATAATTCATATGGTTCAATATTATTTATATCACCATTGGTAACATTATTATTGGTAATATTAGCACATATATTATCATGGATATTTAAATGGACAGTACAAGTATATAAATTTCCAGTAATGCCAGTTAAAAGGTAAATATTTTATATATTTTCAATTATTTTTTATAATGATTTTCCAAAATTTAATAATAATCAATGTCAAAAGTTTAATTGTAGTGAAAATTGATATATTACATTGTATATATAAATTATTTCCTAACATTTACAGAAAATTGAGATTATTACAGGGCTATAATCATAATTAACTTTATGGTTTTGAATATTGTTAGTCAATTAGTGCTCAGGTTACAATTTCTTACAATTTTTTATATAATTCTTTATAAGCAACACTCGTCTAAATCGTACAAATTCATAAATCGTAATATTGTTAATATTCGGAAATTAAATAATATTATTAATTTTTATTAATGGAAGTTTGTGGTAATAAATAAAGGAATATCAATATTAAAAGTTTATTGGTCACACTTGTATTTATTTATCCTAAGGATTTTTTGGATTTAAAATTAATTTTAAAATTACCAATATATTAGACTATAAATTTAAACTTAAAATGTGTTATAATTAAATATTTATTGTAGTAAATCTTAACTTAAGTCTACTTTTCTAAATTGGATCACTGTGTATTCCTAGTTGTCCGATATACCAGTGCAATTAAGGCAAATTTTGTGTGGTACGATTTAGTTTCATAAATTTTACTATTTGCAATCTTTTTTATTCCGGCTTTACTTTTGGTAGAAAAAACATAGAAATTTAAATTTATTACAAAATACCACCTTTTCTCTAAGTATTTCTGCACAAAAATTCCGGAATACAGAAAAGTGGTATGATTAAGGCAGCTATCGCCTATAATATTTTGAAAAGGGCAAATGGTGCTTTTTCAAATTTTCTAGAGTATGAGATCTTATCCAGCCTTAAACCTCTCATATGACATAGTTCTAGTGTCTAACATTCCTATGTGATATATTCGTCAACTTCTGGGAATGTGTTTGACCACCTCGCGAATTCAAAGCGAATTTAATTTTTTTTTTTAAATTAAAAATATTAAATAATTTTGAAAAATTATCTTAATAACTAAATGTAAATTTTTTAACTTAGTCGTAAATTTATATAAAAAAAATTCAATCGACAGAAGAATGAATATTAAAACCTTAAGAATGCCCAAAACAAACAAATTAAATTCTTTTAATATCTTTCAGATTAAAGACTTTGTTTTGGATACATTTCTTTAACAAATATTTAATATACTGAAAATATCTTTCAAAAAATTGTATCTATAACAAGAAAATTAATGAATCACTTTTTATGATTGTTGCTATTTAATAATTTAAGATTTTCGTTCATAAAATTCTCTAAAGAATCCTGTCAACAATTTTATCCAGATTCTAGTCTATATTTCATAAATTTAAAATATATTTTTATTTTCTAAAAAAACGATAAATTTATAAATAATTTTCTGTAAAATATATTTTTAAATTAGAATTATTACCAAAATAAGATTTTATTCAGTATATTCCCAAATCTAATAATATTATATAATTTTTCTTCATTTTATTAGAAATATAAATCATATTATACAAAAAAAAAGAAAATTTTACATCCTGCATTTATTTAAACTAATATCCTGTCAACTTCATAGTAAATTTAATATTTTATAACAAATAATCTAAAAATAACATAAAATTTTACTTTTTAATATAAAATTATTGTAATCATACGATAGAAAACTTTATGATCATAAAATTTTAAATACTTAGTTATAATTCTTTAAAAAAATATAAACTATTTTTAATCTAATAAATTTTCACCTTTTCCAAAAACCAATCTATTAAAATTTTATGAAACTTTTGAAAATATTACATTTCTTCAGAGATTCAAACCGGAATAGAACGCAAAAATTTAAAAACCGCTTTTTTGTGAACCATATCGATATAAGAAAAAAATTATGAACCTTAATCGGAAACATTATTTTTTTTCCGGTTTATTTCGTTCCGATTTTGTTTCTACAAATTTGTTCTTTTCAACATTTTGTAACTAATTTAATTTAAAAAAACTAGATATATATTACTTATTTTAACATATTTTAATGTAGAAATAGTTATTGTTATAGATTTGGTTTAATTTGCATCTTAAAAAAATATTTAGATTAAAATAACATTAATTAATAAACGCAAAATATGTTTTGAAACACAGCTGAAATCTGAAAGATATAAATAAAATATTTTCAAAATCAAATTTAAACTTTAGATTTCATATTTTTCTTGTATTTATGCGTTTTTTTAAACCGGTGTTGAACCCTATTCCATAAACCGGTTTTGATCGTAAAAAATAATACTGAAAACTAGAGCTGAAACGAAACGAAGAAAAGAAAAAATTAGGAATGTAACTCAAAACCGGAATGAAAAATATATCGGTTTGAGTTACTGCATTTCATTATTACTTTTCTAAATATGACTTTATTATGTATAGCTCTTAGTTAATTATTTTCAATTTTTAATAATAAGACTGTTAGGAAAAATTAATATAACATTTAAGCGAATTTTCATGTTTTTTTCGATTTGAATAAAATTTTTGAAATAAAAAACTTAAACTTTTAAGTTTTAACTCATCACATTATTTTTCATTATTTCCACCGCCATCAATGACATGAATATTTCCTTGTAAAATTTTTGGATATAAACTTTAAGAAAAGTTTATTGAAAGAAAATTTTCTTATCTTTTTTGGAAAACTGGCATTTAACAAAGTGGGAAATATAAAAATCAATTTTATTTCCTTTTTTTGTAAAAATTTATATCCTTATTTCAAGTATAATAAAAATAAAATATAACCAATTTCTTTTTATAAAATATAAAATATTTATTTTTAAAGTTTAGAAATTTTTTGGTTAAACTTAATAGAAAAGTTGATGTGATACATTGACTTGGAATTTGTTTTATTGTATTGTTATTAAGTCAAGATAATGTCAGAAAAAAAAAAAAATAACTAAGTTTTCCAATAAAACCACAAATAAAAACTTTATAAGGTAGACAACATAAATTCATTGAATTTTCAAGTTTTTTTTTCATTTTTGTGGTTGGTAGACATATTAAATTTTTAGTATAAAGGTCATAATTTCTGTCAATTTGTCAAGTTATTATGTAATTATTTTGATTCATTAGATTTGAAAATTGTTGAAAACTGTGGTGTAAATTTAGTGAAAAAAATAATTGCTTAGTAAAATAATTATGCCAGTCAGTTCTCGAAAACGCCGGGTTTTTTGATTCGAAACGGAAGCGAGAATCAATTGGATTTGAAACAGTGTTCTAAAAAACGTTCGGATGTATGCAGTATAATCTTTCCGAAAATCAGCTGTGATTTATAAAAAAAATATGAAATGTCACTCCAGTCTAAACATATGATAATTTCCAAATTTTACAAAGTTTTATGATGTTTCTGTTGGTTCAGAAATGCAGCGCGCCTTTCAAAATTATGCTTCCGACAATTCTATTTCTCAAACAAGTTAACATATCAGCCGATAAAGCTAAATATTTGTAACTTAAAGTTTTTACGCGAATAGGAAGCTCAGCGATTTTTAGAACAAATCTACTTACCACAGGTCGTTACAGCAATTTATTTGGAATCTTTATCAAGCATTTCTTAAAAAATGTAGGATTTATGACAAATGTAGGATTTATGACATAGCCCTATTGTCGTTTGTTTGAGGGGAATTTTAGTTCACTCCGAACTTTTATTTGGAATTCTAGTTTCGTGTTCACTTCTCATACACTGAATTATTAACCAATATTTTAAATTGTCGAAATTATATTTTTATAAGCAAATATATTTTCTATGTGTAATATAATTGTTTTTTCAATATTTATCTTCACTAAAGTTACATCACATTATAATTTATGTTTATCTTGTTATGACAACATAATTCATTTTAAATTAAATTAAAATTTTGATCACAGTTTTTGATAGAATTTAAACAAATATTTATCGATATCGATTGTATTAAAAATATCCTATAATTTTTCATCACTAATATTAATATTTTGGAAAGTGCATTATCTCAGCTAAAGCGAATAACCTTAAATAAAATTTTACAGATAAATTTAATATAAATATTTTTGTTCTTTTAATAAATTTTCACATTTTCATAATAATTATTTCAAGTTTTTTTGATCAATTTACTCGAACTACTGTGTCATTCAAATATCCTTATAAAATCCTAATATATTGAAATATATTCACTTCTATTGTCCATTAAAATCATAAATTTCTGTATAAGTATTTTATGTTATCATAAATTCTATTATTTCTATAAAATATTTTTCTCTCCAAAATAGATAAATTTTATACAATTTTCTTTTTCAATGGAATTATTAAACTATAAGCTATTAAAAAGTATATATATATATATTTTTTATAAAAGACCATAAAGGACATTATTAAATTTATGAATTTCTTATATCGTACCACTATAATATTTAGTAAAGCTAAATATTCACCATAAAAAGATAAAGTTTTGAATATGAACTTAATTATACGTTACTATACTCAAAATAAATTTGGTTTTGGCTATAATTTTCCGGTGAAAAATTGTATTTTTTTTTATTATTTTTATGAAAGAAATTTATTTCATTTAAATATTCTCAGTAAAATTAATATCCTTTTTATCTGATAATATAATTACGAAAAATTCAAAGTTACTATAGAATTTCAGAAACACTTTTATTTGAAAAAGGAAAACTTATTAACAAACTTTTCTTTTAAAAATAATAAATATTAAATTAATGATTTGATTGTTTTTATCATCAAATTTTTATTATTTGATGAAAATGAAAATTTTACTGAAAAACTTTGTAAAAATTAATGAAGGATAACAAATTTCAATTGAAATACTTGATAATTAAATTGCATATTATTACTTGATTGATAAAAATAAAACTATTTAGTAACTAAAACTTTATAATTCATCAAATGTCAATAATAAAAATTTTCCTAAACAAATAATGAATATTTAATCAATTGGAAATTTATTTTGTAAATATTTATATTAAAATATTTACATATTTGTATTTTCAAAATTTGTAATTTTACAAAATTAATTAGAATTTTCTATATGTTGTGTTTTTCATAACATATAATAACATATATATTTGAAAATTCTTTGAATTTTATTCAAGTTTTTAATTAAAAACTTTTGCCATAACTAAGTATTAATTTTCTTTAATCAAACATCAGTTTGATTATAAATATTTCGTATCTTTTTATGAAAATTAAATAATATACTAAAAGAAAAATTAATTTAAATTAAAATATTTATATGCATTTTAAGCATAATTTATTTTTCCTAAAAAAAAGATTGTAATAAAAAGTTTTCTAAATTTCAACATAAAAGAACCATTAAAATTTTCTATAAAAAGATAATAAATTCCTAAAAATAAACTTTAACCATTTATGCACATTTACAAAAAAAAACTTTTGA
The DNA here is from genome assembly GCA_963932195.1 of Empis livida. NCBI lineage: Eukaryota > Metazoa > Arthropoda > Insecta > Diptera > Empididae > Empis > Empis livida. The sequence goes on from OZ010648.1 coordinate 13,462,819, forward strand.
ATATTTCACCAATTTTTTTCATTATAAATGCTTCTATATTTTTTTTTTGTCATGAGTGTGCATAATTACACTTTGACAAACACAAAAAAAAAAAATGTCCTTGTAGGTATTTTCATTTTACATAAGAATTTCTTTAACAACATCATAAAATAATATTTACGGAGGACATATATTGCTAAGAAACATAGAAATTCATATAGTCAAATGCATTTTAGCATAATAATTTCATTGCCTATGCAATAACAACGAAACATACAAAACCCATTTTCAGGAAGGCAATTTCTATACAATTTCATTTTCAGGAAGGCAATTTCTGAAAAAACAGAATCAGTAGTATTCTTTGAAATAAAATTAGTTGGTAGTTCATTTTATCAACAGCAAAACCCTAATCAAACACATTAAACTAAGTCAGGTCCTAAGAATGAAATTAGTATTTACAGAAACTTCTTAAAAAGATATCCGTCATATGAATAGTCCTCGACTGGTATGATTGGGCCTTTAATCAAATAAAAAAAAAATATGCTCCGTTTGGATAAAGACTTCGTAATAGTCAGCTATAAAATAAACTTGGTAATTACTTAGCTAGTTAGTTTTATTGTACAAGTAGTACATTATTAAATAAATATTCAATTTTTCCGATGGAACAATCCTGTCTCTGGACGATTTATTTAGCTCAGGTTTTCTATTAATACAAGGCTATGTGGATAATTCTCTGAACTTTTTTCTAATAAAATCTCCTGACTATCTTTTGGAAATGAATAGTTTAAGCTTTAATCCAAGAGACAGACCTATGCTAGTTCCTGAGAGTTTGTGAAATTGTGATTGAAATAATTTCGTATTATTTTAAAAAATTTATCATAATAATTGCTTATTTACTAAGTTAATAATCAGAAATTCAAAAATTATTATTTAAATTTTAACTAATATGTAAAACATTTCTATTAATTTGCAAATAAATCTATTAAAACTAATCTATTTAAAATTTCAGTCCACCTTAATAGAAAAGTTTAAATACATAATAGTACATTATTAATCAAAATATACATTTTATTTATATTCTCTATAATAGGAAAGGGTAAGAATGATTTGTGGTTAACCTATCCGGCATATAAATTTTAAAAACTTGAAATATTTTACAAATTCATAATTCCACATTAAATTATTTATTCATCTTGAAAATGTACCAACATATTTCTGCTCTAATAAAATGTATATTTATGTAAATTTTTCACTATATATACATATACAGTAATAATGAAAAATAAACACTATTTTTACATAACATCATAAAATAAATTTTTAATCTCTTAAAAATTTAACAAATTACAAAATATATACTTAATCTGTATTATAGCCTTAAATAATAATTGACTGTATGACTATTTAAATGAAAATTCCATAAAACATTGTTGATAATCTCTTGGTGTCATTTTATGTATTGTTTTATGTAATTTGTATACAATTTTTTTTTTAATTTTATAAATGATAGCAACATAAATATTGTTTTCTTTTATGGAATCATGTAAATAGATTTAAAGAATATGTAATATAATTTATTTATTTTTGTATATTTTTTTCAGATTATTAGTGATATCATTATGTTGTGGTATTGCTGGTACATTGTGTACTGTAAGCTCTTATAAACGTGTACCATGTCATCTTCAGGATCCATTAAAAGGAGCTGCTTTAGTATATTCACTGGTATTTTATTTTTTCTTTTGCAAAAAAGGTAAGTAAAGAAAAATTTAAATGTGAATACAATCTAATTTGCATAGATCCCTCTCCGAAAATTTAAGTTTCTAATGAAAAAGGACAACATTACTGTTCATATCAGTGCTGTAGGTCGGCTTCGAATGGAATAAATTTCACTGATTAGGCTTAAGAAACTGCCTTTCTAGCGATTAGTTACATAATTATGACAGTTCGTTAGTATATCCTTACCCGTTTGATTATCAAGGCGTCACAGAATTTTTAAAATTTAATAATTAAAGCTAACCAAATTTCAAATTGGAACACATATCTTGTAATTAGCATAATTTTTATATCTGAAAAATAATAATATTACCTCACTTTCTGCGAATTAACGTATCGGTGTCTGCTCTACTTATCCGTTGTATAGAATATTACAAAATTTTATTTTAATTCAGTTAAAAGTCAATTTTCTAAACCAAAACAATTAAATTTCAAGAGAACTTCTTTTTATTCTCTTTCACAATTACATAGTTTAGCATAATAATGTCAACATAATTGTCAGCAACAAAAATATATTACAAAAATAATAATATACTTACATAATATAAAAAAAAAAAGTAAAAATGAAATATGTTAAACACTTTATTTACTACCCACATAAAGTAGACCCAAAAGGCGTACTAATGATACTTAAATGTTCCTGGTACTTAAATAGTACAACAGTCAACATAAATGATACTTTTTCTTCATCCTTTTTTTTGTATTTTTTAACTAACAATTTCGAAATAAAGAAAAACTGTCTGTAAATAATAGTCGTGTTTGTTTTTCCTTTAAAATTCAAAGAAAACTTTATGCTTAAGAGTTTTTTTTTTTTGTATTTTGGATGCAAAGAAAATTCATGTTACATTTTTCATGATTTTTTTTTTTTTTTGTTATAGTAATGGGACTTCAGAAAATTTTCTCAGCAACAACAGCAGTTGTTGGTCTATTTATTGCTGTGGATTATGGTTTATGTGATGAATTTCGTTGTCATGGTCGTGATACATCAATAATGGGTATTGGTGGTTCATTAATAAATCAATTAGATATTGATGATGGTAAACAACAACATCCAACTGGTTGGCAAGGTCGTGCATTTTGGACATTATTATATGTTATTGGTATTATGTTATGGACATTACATTTATCATTATTAGAAGGCAATTTGATATTATTATCATCGGTAAGTTTAATTATTTAAAATTTAATTTAAACTTTTCAATAATATAAATAATATTTATTTATAATTTTTATATAGACTTCATCAAATCCACCACCAAATAATTTATTAAGGACAATATCACGATTAGTATCACATTCAGATCGTACAATTGAAGATTGTCCAATTGAAAGACCACCATCACAACCAAAACAAAGACCAAAACCATTACATTTAGCTGCATGGATTCATATTATTTCATTATTAGTATTATTAATACTAGGCCTAATTGATGTTTTTCCAACAAATGGAGCTGTACGTAAATCATTTTTAAAGAATTTTTTTTAGTATATATAGGTAAAGGTAACTGTCCTATAACCTGGTATTCTAGAGTACGGTTTCATTTTGTACTGGCTGTGAAAACAATTATGTTTCCGTTTTTCCTCATTTTTTTGCAATTAAATTACCAACAATATCATAGACTATTTTTAAAACTGTTCGACGGTGTCTTGTTAAAGTAGATTTTTAACATTTTGTTCAGATTTATACGACTACAACTGGTACTGCACGGAGTTAGTATTACAGTTAAGCACTTTATGCTGTGAATAGTTTTCGAAAAATAGATTGAATCACGTAATAAGCTGGCACTAAACATAGTTATGTTGATTTTTTTTTCGAATTAGATAAGTTTAACAAATATTTTTCAATGTATTTTAGTGTAAAATTTAACTTGAGTTTTATTCTTGGCAAAATAAGCAATCAACAGCTAAACGTCATAAGAAAACCTGTTTAGAATGATAAAACACTGTTTTTAAATTGAAATTAAATCAATGTATAATATTTTAAAATAAATTAGATAGTATCCTAAAAATGTGAAATATATAATTATTTCCAAAGAGCATATAACATTTTTTGAAATGTTGCGATAACACAACGCTAGTGAAAAATGGGTTAAAATATGTAAATTTTTTATTACTTGTTTTCATTATATCAATCAAAAAATATATTTATGAACTTTAATCAAAACAATATTTGATTATTCATTAAATTTTGTTGAATATGAAATTTAAATTTATATTTTCTATATCCTTATTTATGTTATTTAGATTAAATCATTTTCACAACATTGGATAGATACTGGTAATACATTTATTTGTCATCTTGGTATTGAACCACAAGAAGATATTCATCAAAAACAATCACGTCATCATGAAACTCTTGAATATTTAACAAATTTAACACCTGGTAGTATAATATATAATCAAACCGTCCAAAAATTACGTCGTCGTGATAAAAGAAATTTAGAAAATCGTCATATGAGATATTTTCATAGAAGACTTGGTCATCATTTTTATGATACTGAACATATATTGGCGGCAATACATAATGGACAAAATCATAGTTTGGTAAATTAAAAACATAAATTTTTCATAAAAAAAGTATATTTTTATTCTTTAATTATAATTTTTTTTTTATTCTAGTATCATGCCTTGAGAAATAAGTACAAAAATTTAACCTCAACTCAAACGCCTTTAATATCACGTCTCATCGTAAATACAGATGATGATCGTATTGATTGTGGAACATTAGGTTCCTATTCATGGATATTAATTGGAAATTATTTATGTTTCGTAATATGTTTATTTTATTTTTTGGATTATAGTGAATCTGCTGTATTTACAATATCAATAATAACTGGTGCATTACCATTTATTGGTTTATTTTGGTCAATGTTTCGATTAGAAAATAAAAATGGAACTGGTAAGTGATAATTTTTATTTTATCTTTATATGCTCTTTTATAAAAAAAAAAATTGTTCGCGTTCTAAATACTTACGGGTAATTAGATTCTCCATACATTCTGCGACATATGCTGCAATGTTTGGGTGACATGTTGCATATGGTCTAATTCGGAAATTTAGTGTTGAATATTTTTCTGACATTTTAAATTGGTGTTGTGCATAGGAGAGCCTACGATTTTGGGTATTATTTTCTAACAATACTTAATAACGATTGTATTGATTTTGTGAACACTGAAAAACTCGATTTCAACGTGACTTCTTCACATTGACTTAATAGCCTAATCGGAATTGTGGCAAATGTCATTGGAATAGCAGTATAGCTTTATAGCTCATACTGGCAACTAATAACAAACCAACAAAACCTACCACAGGGAATTAACCTACTTCTGGTTCTTCCTCGATTAAAACTACATTAATATCGAATTAAGTTTATTTTGTGCGGCATTTTGTCGTCGCAGCTTCAATTTTTGTTAAGTTTAATCCCAAAAAAAATCCGTAAAAACTTCAAAACTCTTTAAAAAAAAATTAAAATAAACTTTAAAAAAAAAATTTTTTTATAAATTTATATCTATTTTCTTTCTAAAATAAAATAGCATTTTTACATTGGGCACCATCAATATCTGGTGAACTTATTTGTTCATTATTAGGATCACCAATTGTATTTCTTGGACTTATATTATTATATCGAGCACATTTTGGTGATATGTTACGTCCACCATCTAGAAAATCATCATCGAATCCTTATCGGACATTAAGTGATGCATGAGCAACGACTTTTATATGAATTAAACCAATAATTTATGTTTAATTTCCCAAATATATTCCAAAACCAGAAATTTATAATGAAAAAAAAAAAACGTATTACTAAACTAATTAATTTTAAGTGCTGTATTACAAAATATATAATAATATTGACTAATAAACTATAAGTACTAAATTATAAGTACTAAAATTAATCGTTATAGATGTTTGTTGTTGTTATACATATTTAAACACAAAAAAAAAAAATGCTTTAATTTATGAAAAAAATGAAAATTTAAAATGAAGCATAACCATATTTATATAGATTTGTAAAATTTTCATTAGAATTCAAAAAATCTAAAGACTTTAAACATAACTCGTAATCAAATTTAAAGATCTAACCATAATTCAATTTCCAAAAAATTTGACTTAATTCGTAATTAAGTTTGTTTTAAACAGAATTGAGGGATAGAAACTTCAAAGTCTTACTTCATGTTTTAAATGTCCAAATGACTTCTAAATTTTCTGTAAGTCATGTACAACAATTTTCTGTAAGATATAAATGAAAGTTAACGAAAATCCCACAGGTTTTTATAGTAAATCCTTAAACATATATGAGAAGTCAGATGTGGTTAAAAGAAATAAATTAATATTGTCGTACGTGGTATGCCATTATCTACATTTTCTAAAGTCAAACTATTATGGTTAACCTTAAAAATGGCTTAGTTATTACCACAAAATTGTAATGTAAAAGTGCGGTCAGTTTGTTTATAAAGTCTTTAGACCAAAAAATAAATAAATATATAAAATCAAATTTCATAAAAAAATATAGTAAATAGCAAACATTTAAAAAAAAATTATATAAGTATATTAGAAATTAATTAATCTTTTTACTAAATGTGGTTAGAATAGATAGTTTATTAATTTAAATCAAATTATTATTTTTTATAAGTTGGCAACATTAATTTTTCTACAAATTTTAATTAGAAATTATATTTTTTTAAATTAGTTTCATAAATTAATTTTATATTTATTTAAACAAATAATTAATTAAAATCTTAATTATTTAAATTTATATTTTAATACAAGTGACTGAAAAACCAAGCACATTTAATTTAAATCAATTTAGAACCAAATTGACAAAATTAGCATTTCAACTTAAAAATTCATTGCAATTAATTAAATTTAAGGATCTATGAATGTTCTCTGCGACTAAATTTGTACTTCACGTAATCCACTTTGGCTTTTTAGTTAATTTTGTTGCCAACTATTTTTTTTTTTTTTAAATAACAATTTTTTAATGAATTTAATTAAAGTTTTAATATACAAAAATGCCAAATTTTTTTTATTTCCATATGAAAATAAAATAAAATAATTAAATAGAAAATTAAATGAAATATTTTTATACAATGAAAAAGGAAAAATCATAAAAAAAAATATGTAATTATGTTTTAAAAATAAAAATTAATTAAATTTAAGAAGAAAAAATAAATAAATTAAAGGTTGTTTGTAGAAGTTTTTTTACGCAAAAACGTAAGTATTTATATTTTAAAAAAAAATTATGATAATTGTACTAAATATAAATACATATATGTACTAAAACTTAATAAATTTAAAACATAAATTATAATGTAAAAAAAAAATATGTTTAAAATACAATAAATTTAAAAGATAAAAATTTAAGTATTTATTAGCACCTTTTATATTAATTTCTTTTTTTATTATTATTATTAGTCATTTAGTCATAAATAGTACCATTTCATAATTCACTCGTCATCTATGCAAATCGAAGTGTTTGAAACAGACTAAAACTTTCACAAATTTAATAATTTTGAAAATTAAATTCTTCTTGTCAAATATTTCTACAAAATAAAATTTTAACTGATTTGGTTAACCAGACAGAATTAATAGTATTAATTTCAATATATATTTTCAAAATTTTAATAATTTTTATCACATTTTACCTTACCTTAATCAAAAATTAACCTCATACCTTTTTTGGAGAAATAATATTTCTCCAAAAAATTTTTTTAAAAAAAAATTAAAATATTTATAAGAAAAATGTGCCAAAATTTATTAATTTTTTAATTTCATAAATTCTTATTTCTGTAGAAAATTCAAATAATTTTCTCCGAATAATCCGATTTACCATTTAATTTAATTAAATTTTTAAATCCTTTCACGGATCAAAATATCGAGGTTCTTAACCACAGTGTAAAAGTATTTCAATAAATTCTTATGAAATAATTATTCACAAATAATGTGAATGAATCGAAATTATGTCAATGGTGCACAAATTATTGACATAAATTAACGTTGACATAACAATCCTTGACATATATTATAAAACATAACAAATGAAATTAAGTTAATTTTAATATAAACCGTCAAATTGATTATCTGAATCCATCAACCACCACTAAAACATTTTTTTAGTATTAATTCCAAAAAGCCTGTGTATCCCGTGTCTATTTTAACAAAATATATTACCAAAAACAAATAATATATACTAAATAATATTTAAATTTAAATATAAACTAAAGTATAAATGTTATTTAAACTAAAAATATAAAAAATATATTTAAAAACATAAATAATATTTAAATTAAATAACCTAATCCATAATCCAAAAAAAAAAAATTGTCATAAAATTATATTTATACATTTAATAATCACCAGAAAAATACTATTAAAATTTAAATAAATATTATAATTAAAAATAAATATTTAAATATTTTAATTGTATATTTTAAACGAAAACTAAATTATTAATTATATACAAAATGTTGTTAATGTCACATAAAAACCTAAAACTAAAATATTATATAAAAAAAATAAAAAATTTAAATAAAAATTAATAATAAATTTAAAATAAAAAATTAATTTTATTTAATTATGAAAATATTAATGCTTTTTTTATCCGCTCTGTCGTCACTGAATATTCAATTAATTTATGTCTACAATTTTTTTGAACAACAACAAAAAGAAAAAGGTAAGTAAGTTGTTTGTTTGTTAGAAACATAAATAAATTATTTCATAAAATAATTAACCTAGAAAAAGTTTTGGTTAATATTTGTTTTTGTATTTTACCTTTATTAATAAAATGTTATGCGAAATTATGTTTTATTTTTTTTATATAACATTTCCGCATAAAATAAAAAATATGAAATTTTTCTTTTAATTTTTTATACCAACAAACCTACAAAAAGAACAGTGTTATTTTTTTTTTTTTTTTATGATTTAATATTAATTCGCAACATAATTTTTTTATGTTGTTTTTTTTTTTTTTTTTGTTTTTTGTCTGATAGTGTAAAAAGAAAAGTATAAGTGCTTTTTATAAGAAAAAATAATGGGGTACAACATTAAGTTTAGTTGTAATCATTAACTTAAGTTCAGGTGTAAGTATTGGAGTTAAAGAAAGCATTATGATTTTAATATTTTAATATTTTAAACTGGGTTAATAAGTTATAATAATAGTTTTTTTTCATAAAGAATATGTGCTAATTTTTAAACGTATATTAAAAACAAGGCAGAAGGAAACGTTGATCATAAAAGTGTCAGGATTGAAATGAAATGACTGATGCTAAGTTTGAACTAAGTTGCGCTCCTGTGTCAATTGTCGTATGTTACGACAATTGACACAGGATCGAAATTTGTTCGATCCTGTGTCAATTGTCGTAACATACTAATCAGAATTTATCGCTCTGTATTCTCCAAGCCTTTTAGTTCTTTTAATAAAGTTACTTACGATTGATAAGTACAGTGAAAGTAAATTTGTGACATATAGAAATTATGCTGCTAGATTTTCAGGATTCATTTAAAATATAAATAAGTAGAACTATAGAGGCACAAAACCTTAGCAAAGGTGAGCTAATGTAGAATTCTTTTCTCCTCAGTCAGAGCTATTTATCAATCTTGAACATTAGCAAATAGATTGATAACTAGATAGATCGATTATTGGTTAAGGTTGAGGCCTAAACAGAGCCACACTGGGTCTATTATCCTCATTTTCCAAAGCACCTTAAAGAAACTTGGACTTTAAAGAAATTCGAGAATTCCGTTTACGGAACACCAAACAATATCCGCCAACTTAGTGAAGATTTGTCCTAGAAATTGATATCTAACCATATATTCCGGTACCTAGAACTATGTTTTTCTTGGCTACTTGTTTTAGAAGTTGGAGGCAGTCCCATACCAGTTTAAAATTGGCAAATAAGTAAATATCTCAAATAATTTTAACCAAGCAAAAACGGGTAATATTTTTATTTGCTCACATACAGAATCTCAGAAGATATTCAATTAATATTAATACTCGAAAAATTAATCTATTCCCCGTATGTTAACAGATTACCCTTAAGAAGACAAAACCACAACTAATGGAAGGCAATTTATATTTCAGAAAAGGTTACACATCAACAAACTTGGTAAGCACAAAAGATCTTTTAGCTCCTGTTTGTAGTAACTATATTTCTAATTCACGTCATAATATTAAATCGCCATTTATCAAATTGCTAAAAAATAACCCTTCACAACCCAAGATAACTAAATAATTCCAATAACTTTTTAGCATATTTAAAGAAATAATTTGAAAATAAAATAAATCTCGTGTCTAAGTTGATTTTGTTTGTATTTTCGTATAACGCATTAAAAAAATTATCTTACCGGCATAACATACATAACTTTACCGTTTCTTAAACCGTACAAAATCATATATATTTTCACCTTAAAAAGCTATCTACTACATAAATATAAGAAATTTTATTGTTTTCCTCAACTCAACGACATATGAAATATAATTTTAAACATTTATATGGAAAATAATAATAAAAAAAATATGATTGAATAAAGAAGAGGCATAAGAAAAGTAAAATAAACTATATCCAAGTCCAAGTTTATCTTTTATGCTTTTTTTGTGGCACGAGAAAGTAGGTAGAACGCACGTATACAGAATAACAAATAAGAATATGATTTAAAATTGTTGAATATACGTTTTTTTAGTTTCATTATTTGTTTTTGAAATAAAAAAAAATTTTTTAAAAAAATATATAGTCCGAGATGGTATCAACTGGTTAGTGATTTCAACTTATTACCAGTCATATTTTAGATCTGAAACGAAAGTGTAGCAGAAAATATTTTTATTCTGTTTTGAATTTGAAAAAAAAAAAGTGCCAAAATTAATTATTAAAATTTTTGTAAATAAAAGGTGTTTTAAATATGAATATTAAAAAACGGACTTTATTAATAACATTAATAACATTTTTATACTGTCATTTGTCAGTATTATGTGCTCAATTATCATCTAATAGACAAATTGATTTAACTGCAGCTGAAATTGATCCAAATGTTAGTCCATTAAATCGTCCAAATAAACCAATTAATAATATTGATGAAACGAATATTTTAACTACAACATCATCATCATTATTTACAACAATATCACCATTATTTGATGATCCACCAAATATTTTTGATCCAATTAATAATAATGATTCAAATCAACAAATTATTATTACTACAACTAGCCAAAGACCACCAATAATAATACCAATTATACCAAATGTTGATGATGAAAAACCAATTGATAAATTTTGTAAATGTACTGAAACATTATGTAATTGTTGTCGTGATTTTTCATTACCATTAATACCAGTACGTGGACCTGGTTGTGCTAAAATACAATATTTAGGTAATGAAAAAATGTCTGTACAAATTAAATATGGTGATATTGTTTTAGCATCAAGAACTATTAATGGTAAATTTTATAAAAATAATATTTAATTAAAATAAATATTTTTCTTATTATTTTTTTAAATATGGATAATTAGGTAAGAAGGCTGCACCAGTTTGTGTTGGACTTCCTGGTGGTTATAATAGATTTTGTGCTCGTTTTTATGGTTTATCAAAAGAAAAATCTGGTTTTAAATCATGTATGAGTTTAGAATTACGAGCTGAAGATGATGTTGAAGCACAATTAAGAGTATCATGTTTTAAATTTGGTAAAAAAGGTTTTTCCGTAACAGAAGCTGAACCAATACCACAAATAAATACTGAAAAAGATGATGATGATGATGATGATGATTTTTTTGGATTAGGTGGTAAGTTTAATTAACAAAAAAAAATTTTGTAAATTTTCATTTGATTTCATTAAAATCTTTTCACTACAACTTTGAGTGAAAATTCAGTATAATTTTCAATGTTATAGCCATAAATTTTATTGGAATTTATATAGAATAAAAAAATTCTTTTATATTTTAACAAATATGTCAAATATTTATTTAGTGTTATATTGAAAATGAAAACTTTCACCGAAAATTTTTATCTACCTACCCAAAAAAAAAAAAAAGTTATAAATTATGCTATTAAAATTTTACGCATAAATTTATAATTATTCTTTTCATAATTATATTCACAAAATTCAGAGAAAATCAAATAAAAGAACTATCTGTTTAGTTTAATTATTTAAATATCTATACTAGCTAATTAGTTTTCACTTTGACCTCTTTTTATTTTTTATTTTTGGTTGGTTTATACAAACCATAAAAATATAAAATAACTTTAAAGCTTTACCATCAATAAAATTGGTTTTTTTTTTTGGTTGTTTTTCATTTCAATTTAAATGCAATAAAAAATATTATATTTATTTATATTTGTACATAAAAAATACATAAATTTATTTAGTATTGAAATAAAGTCACGTACTGTGAAATTATACTATAGCAGTGAGATAAAAAAATTTATTTTAATTGCTATCAATTTCGGAAAATGTGATATGTTTATGTACATGGGGAAATATTATAAAATATAAAAATTTGTAAATCTATCAGTTAGTATATTTGAAATATTTATTTGGTTAATTTTAAATTCATGATGGTTTTTTATTATTATATTTTATCGAGATATTTGAAATTAATTTATATAAAAAATATCAATAATTTGAAAATAAAATTTATTTTGATTCAAAAATAAAATTTATAATAAATTAAAATAAAAATTTATAAGATTAAAATATAAAAAATTTATTGTTTTATAGTAATTTCGGATTTGGGGAAAATAATAGAATTTGAAAAAAAAAAATCAGGAATTTAAAAATAAATATTAGAATTTGAAAAATATAATTTATGTATTGTGAAACATATTTACAATACATAAATTATATTTGACGCAAAAAACTTAGTTGATTAGTTAGTTTCACCAAAAACATTCTTTTTCATAGACAACTTTGTATTTAGTGTACTGACTAATAGTGATAAATCTCAAATGAAATAAGGAACATTTTAAATTTTAACTACTAAAATAACAATAAACTTGCATACAACATTTTAGCATATTTTACCATAAAATCAACCATAATTACGTATTGATTCGTTACCATATGTAAAATTTGAATATTGTTCAGCTACGATTACAAATTAGTTACTTAGTTTCAAAACTTACTAAATGTTAAGTTATTTTTGGAAAATTGAACAAAAAGCTTATATACTTCTCATAAATCTTCAATAAAGAAATTGGTTTTTTAAATTTTATTTATTTATTTCTAACTTATTAGATTTTTAAAAAAAGTATATATTTATTTTAGGATATTGCTCATATATTTTAATTTTAAATTAGCTAATGGATCTTCAATTTTCAAAAAAAAAAGTTGAAGATTTTAATTTTGGAAACTAAGCCACTTAAATATAAAAAAAATACTTGAGTTAACTGATTAATATTCTTCAATAGTATTAAATTAATTATGAAATATCTTAATCTTAACTATCCAATAGATATTATCCATAAAATTTTATACTATCAATATTTCAAAATTACTTTAATCTAGAATATAGCTTCTTTAATTAAAAATTTAATTTTATGATATCTGTTGCAACCGAAATCTTTCTATAAAGCAAATTTAAATTAATACCAACACAAACAAAAACAGGTTAAATAATTATTTATCTTTTTGGTATTTTAATTTTAATCTAGAATAGAATAACATAAAAACTTTATTGATTTTATGCAATTTTCTTTGAGTGTACATAGCATATTTAAAATTGTAAAAAAAAAAAACATAGAATATTTATTTGTAAATGATTTTTATGCAAATTTAATTTAAACATTCACAATTAAATTGTTGAATCTTCTCATCCTTATTTAACTTATCTATGATTATTTAATTTTCTACAATATTATAGATAATAACAAAAAAAATTTTATTCACCACAATTGATTCTTTAATGATGATCATACTATTAATTCTTATTAATATTTAATTTGACACAAATTACAAATAGAATTTTGTATATGTAATTATATTTACAAATTTACATAAAATATGACTTTTATTCTATTTAAATGAATTAACACAAGTTGGACAGATAATATTTTAAAATTCATTATTTTTACCAAATATTATAGTTTAATTTGAATTGTGGTCAACTTTCTTTTTATAATATAAATTAATTGGTCAAATTCATCATAAATCAACATAAAATTTTATATAAATATAATTGAATAACATTGTTAAAAAAGAGAAATTATTAATAATAATTTATTATATCTGTAAGAAATTTTGAAAAATTGATATAATTTCAAATTTATTGAAAATTTAATTTCGTACCATTTGTTCAGAAATGCTAAACTTATTAAGAAAACTGAAAAAAAAACCAAAATAGTAACTTGTAAATAAAGTATGACTTCCACTTCCAATTGGTCAATTTTAATTAAACAAACTATAAATTCCAAATGACTATGATCTTATCAAAAAAAAAATGAATTAAATTCTTCCTGTTTTTCTAGAAATCTTAATTATAAAATTTCAATCCGATAAAAATTTAACAGTCTAGTTGATTTGATATATAATCAGACAGACCAACAGACAGGCACAAACAGATATCAAATTAATTAAATTTAAAATACTTTCACTCATTTAAAATTAACAGGAAATATTTTATTAAAAAATATGATTTAAAATATTTTTATTTCTCTCTTCTTCTTCAAAATATTAAAGGCGGAGATGGCGACGATGATGATGATGATGCTGCCGATGATGATGATGGTAAATAATGAAATATTTTATATTATTTTTTTTTCGGTTATGTAGGTTAAACTACAAAAAACCAAAACTTTTTTTTTATTATTATTATTTTATTAATGTAAATTTGTATCTAAACTTATTTTTCTTTCTTATTCTAATTTCAGATGATGATGAACGTAAGTTTTACATAAATAAAAAAAAATAATATAAGGTCAAAGTGAAAGTATGTTTTATATGTTTGAACTTTCAAGGTTGTTATTATTAATTTTATTTGACTATATTTACTTTACTTTACCTAAATTTACTTAAACTTAAAATATTCTATAAACAACCAAGATAAAAAAAAAAATAAAATAAAATGAAAATTAATCGATTTTCACTTTATTTGTACGCGTTACACCGTCAATAAAAGAGTATTATCTTAAAATTTATAGTTTTTAAAAATTGAGTTTGAAGTTTTTAAGAAAAATGAATGTATTTTGAATATGTTGCCCTTTTCTATTACATATTTAGTTTTCTATGTTAATCTTTTTATAATGAAATCCAGCTTTCAAAGCATGTCTCAAGACACAAGATTTGGAAAGCGAGTCAGGGATTCAATTTTCAAAATTCACTTTTGTATCACAAATAAATTTTAAATTTCGAGTATATTGACTCCAATATTTGATAGAACATTAAATAAAATCTATCCCAGCAAAACTCAAAATCTAAACATTTAAATATGATTAAGAATAACTTGCTGGGTTAGTTATTTTCTAAACTTTAATCTTTACCTGGGTAAAATAATTTTTCGCTTATGGGTTGCAAGCTGTACATCAAAGTGAACTATAGAATGACCTGTACTGTACTTCTAAAATTTATCCAAAAAACCGAACAAAAAGATTTCGTTAATCAATGCTACTTTGTAAATTCAAAACCGTTGGTCCAAAATTTCTAATTTTCCAGTCGCAAAATATCATATTTTCAAAAAATGGCCATATAAATATATATTTTTAAAAATTTGGTTATGCTATAGGACTTACATATGGCCGTATACTATATTAATAGTTAAAAATTGTACCAAAAAACCCTATTATTAAAACTATAATTTTTCCGCCAAATTTTAACCTACAGATCAACCATGCCTGAGCAAAATATAGAAACTTCTTAGTGTAATTACCCTATAGCTTCAAATTTAAGTTTTTTAGGATAATGCTTTAGTCTTTTATTGATTAGTACAATAATATGCCAGTACTAATACTTAGTAATCGTAATTATATATTTTTTCCATGTCTTAGCTGCTGGTGCTGCTGCTGATGATTCAGCTGATTATGATTTTCGATTTATTGAAGAAATATTTGATAGTGATGATGATAAAAAAGATAAAGTTACATCAGTTACACAAAGAGCAACAATGTCACCATTATTACCACAAACAAAAGAAAATTCAAATAGTAATAGTAACAATAGTAGCAGTAGTGATGATGAAAGTAGCAGTAATGATGATGTAATAGTACCACAAAAAAATGTTAAAAAAAATAAAAAAAAGAAGAAACATGATGAAGATAGTTATGATATATCAGATATATTATATGGAATATTAAATTTATTTTAAGTATTAAAAATATATAAAATTTAAAAATTAATTATTTGATATAAACATTAATAATAATAATAATAATTGTAAATTTAAATTATTTATTTTATTTTAATTATTTATTTATTTATTTTATAAAAACATATAGAAATTATATAAAAATAATTGATTATAAATCCCAGATTAAAATATTTTCATTAATTTAATTATCATTTTGAATTATTTATTATATAAGTGTTTATCATAATTAATATATGTATTTTCATTATATAATTTGTAAGGATTTATAATTTAAATTTATAATTAAAATTTTATAATAAATAGAAAAATTATTAAAATTTATTAGTGTATTTTATTATTTATATACAATTAATTTTAAATAAGGTCTAGTGAAAATTTACTTTCAAGATTATTTTAGTCATATATATAGAATATTTTACTATCATCTATTTCTATCTAATGTTACCTTAACAACAACACAATGCCTTTGAGGAAGCCGACAGTAATGATAATGCCAATATTATTAATTATCATTTCTAAATAACAAATAGTTGCTTCGCTTGATATTAATTATGAGATGATATTAAACGGATTTTGCATGCTCTGTTAATATTTAAAACATCCTTTTCGACTAAAAACTGAAAATGTAACATAAAAACTAAAAAAAGTTATATAATTACTAATATTTTTGCTATTAAGCTTGAGCGATCCGAAGTTTCAAGACTGAACACGATATTACTGTCACATATTTTATATATGGTTCATAACTTATTCGTTACAAATATTTTGGTGTTCCTTCTTCCGGAAACAGAGGAATGGATGAACTTCCACAAGATTGTAAATTAATTTTGAAATTCGGCAAAAAAGAAGCTAACTAAGTCAGCTGCCAAGCTTTTAGTCACTTGATGGTTAAAAAAGTCTTTACACTGGTTCTAAGAAGCCCTGAGACCAAGATAACTATCGGGGTCTCATATTTTCTAAATTAACCAACCGAAATTTTGACTATAGTTGGGTCAGATCTCTAATGTAATGTTGGACACCAATCGTAGGTTCCTCAATATTCTGACCTAGATAAAGGTATAGTGTAAAAATATAACACTATGGCATAACTTAACTTATATTTAAAAACTTCTAATTTTCGAAGTTATATCGATAAAATTTACAGACCAATGATTGGAAATACAAACTCATTAATAATTTACCATTTTGTGTCAAGGTTATAAAAATATTTTTTATTTACTAAAGAATAACAAGTATATTCAAATTCAAACTATAAATATAGTTTAAAATAATTTAATAACTTGTGTATTTTGTAGCTGCTTTTTAAAAATATTAAATTATTAAATACAATTTAAAAAAGCAATCGAATATTAAAATTTGACAACAAATATGTGATAACAAATTTGAATTCGGAACGTGAAAACAATTTGCTGCAAATTTTTTCCTCCCTTGTTCACTTTACTGGTGAGTATATGACCGCAAGTGCACTTGAAGGGTCAACATTTTTATATTGACGCGTTAGCATTTTTTCCAAATTTTAAAATTACATTTAATTTTATAACTGGTACTCATTTAAAGCTGAGTAAAGTTATACCAACATCGGTGTCTCTGACTGGAAGCGAACGCATAACATAATGTACAACAGCTAATATAAATTATATATAATATTTAAATTATAACTATTTTTATTAATACATATATTAAAGTTGCCTTAAAAATAAAATCAATATTTTAGGTTTTTTGCCGACAAAAAAATAATTTCCGTTTTTTTATCCTCGGATGATCCTTAAAAGAGATATTCCGGAAATTACAGAATATGTAAGTTTTTTTTTCCAAATGTGATGGTAGGATCGATATAATGGACTATCACTATATACCACTACACCTACAGTATTTTATTTTTTTGTAGGATATCAGTATTTTTTTATTAGTTTTAACGAAATTATATAATTTTTTTTATATTTTTCATTGCTGATTAATAAGTTTTGTATAACAAATTAAAATAAGTTTTGTATAACAAATTAAAATTATATAATAGTTTCATAATAAATATTACTCCGATTATTTGTGATATTAAAGATTGTGGCTTTGCTCATGCAATTTAAATAAACCGTAATTTTAATATGAAAATTTATAAAAAATTATAAACTTTAAAAAAGTTTAACAAGTACTACCCAAAATAAATAATTTTATTTTGTTATGTTTGTTTAATTTGAAGATTTCGAAAAAAATTGTATAATTTTAAATTTTTAAACTTTGTAACGGATTATATACCAAAAATAAATAGTTTAAAAATATGTCAATAGATGCTGCACAAGGCGTATAGAAGATATAGAAAAATAAAATTTTTTAAAAAACTTTTAGTTCTCATATCAAAAATTTAATTTATATAAAATCCAAAAGACGAAAAATTATATAAAATTACAAGAAACTTAATTTAATACGCGTTGCGTAGCCATATATTTAATTATTTTAATGTAAGAATATTAGAAGAATTTGAAAAGAAATTGAGAAAATTTGTGCAAGAAGAATTTTGTTGGGAAAAATTAAAGAATTATTGCCCGAGAAGAATTGCCTATCTATAGTAATAATTGTGTAATAATAATTAATTGTGCGATAAAAATCAAACGGTTACCATATAATATTATATTTCCTACCTAATAGTATGCAATTTTATTATTTTGTTTAACTACCACACTACAGATAGCGCTCTATATTTTTATAATTTTACCATCATCTTTGAAATTAAAAATTTTTTTATTCTATTCATATTTCGCCTAATAATATGTAAATTATTAAATTCATTGTAAAAATGTCAAAAATCACATCAAATATCTGGCAATGCTATTTCCTTTAGCACAGCAGCAAAAAAAAAAAATAACAACAAAAAAAAAACTAAAAATAATAAACCAAGTTTCCATACATTTTGTAAAATAAAAAAAAATACCAAGGTGCCAAAAAAAAAATCGATTGCAACGCCCGACATTTTGATTTTTTCTCCAACAAGAAAAATTATTTTATATAAATTTATTATCAATTTTTATCATTCATATCAATTAAAAATATGAAATATTTATATAAATATCAAAATATTATGAAAAAGTGTATAAAGTTTAATTGAAATTTTTCAATTTTGAAAAACAATCTCAGGAAAAAAAAAAAAGTGTAAAATTTTTTCTTATGTTTCGTTCTTTTTTTTTATTTTCTTGCTTTTTTCTTGTTCGATAGTTTTTCACTGTGTGTTTCATCTTCCTTTTTTTTTGGGGGGCTACTCTCAACAAAAAGAAAATTTCAAAAAAAAAATAATTCTTTTTATTTTGTGAAGAAAAATTAAAATATCTATAATAAATGTCGTAGTCGTTGTCGCCGCGTTGTAATTTTAATAAAAAAAAAAAATATATATATATAATTTCTTAAATTAATAAATAAATATAGTAAAAACAATGTAATTTAATGATAATTTAATTAAAAATTTTATGAATGGCAGTGAACTCATTAATTGTTTATTGATATTACACACAAAATAAATATAAAATATTTATTAAACATAAATTAGCAAAAAAAAAAATATATATAAAAAAAAAGAAAAGTGCGTACAAGTGAAAAATAATTTCTATATTTTCTGTGTATCTAAAAATCAAAAAAAAAAAAAGAAATTAATAATTTTTTTATTTAATTTTCCACTAAATTAATAATTTTATTTATTTTTTTACTCTGTGAAAATAATTATAAAAAAAAATATAAAAGGATATCTGGTGAATTTTCCATGAAAAGAAAACCAGAAAAAAATAGTTTTTTCTATTTTTGTTTTGATTTTAGCAACCGAAAAATTAATTAGAAAATTTAATCAGCTGGTCATTAACAAAATTTCTATATTGGATAACTTAATCACTAAGACGGATAACTAATCATCAAGGAAAAAAAAAAAAACAATACATTTTAAAGAACCTGCTTAAATGGGGTAAGAGACAATTCCAAAAAAATCTTGGACATATTTTCAGTTTATTCAAAAGCCTTAAATTACAAATTATATTTTCATTGTTAAAAAAAAATCATTACTTTTCAGAGAACAAATGAACTAAAAAAGCAACCTTAAAGCTGTTTAAGGATTGTTGAGTATTAAAATTTCCTCAGGGTTATAATGGATAATAAAAAAATATATATATATTTTCCGTCGCCATTTTTGATATTTCCCATTCCCAAAAAAAAAAAAAAATTTAGTAAATATATGTAGTACTATATATATATTCGTCAAGAAGATAGTATATATATTTCTATTATTGCATCTCGGACTAACAACAACAAAAATATAAAAAGCAGAATTTAGTTTGTTGGATTTGGATTCCATTGTCTTTTCTTATATATTTTTATGCTCCTCAAAATTTAAACGAGAGAGAGAGAACTTTTTTTTTTTAAAGGATTCTATATTTTTTCCTGTAGCTTAAAGGATTTTCTATTATTTATTTTTTTTTTTTTTAATTTACTTTACAGGTGAAAAATATTTATAAAAATAAAAATTTTTCACTAAATAATAAAAAAATTTCTATTTGTAAATTGTGTAGTTTTTTAATTTTTTAAAGAAAATTATAAAATTTTCTTTAAAAAAAAAAAAAGCAAAGAATATCTTTTACAAAGAACTAAAAATTTGTTAAGTTTTAAATTTAAAACTTTATTGAATGTAATAAAATAAATAATGCGCAGAGATATAATTGTATATTTTCAGTAGTTTTTAATGGTTAAGGATTTACTAAAAATCCAAAATAAGGATTGGCAGGCAGATTTACTAATAAATAATTATTAGCAGAGATTTATTTACAAAGCAAAAAAGATTAAATTTCATTAGAAGAAAAAATTATTAAATTTTACCTGTGAAATTTACCTGCAAAATCATAAATTAATAAAAAAAAATATTTACATATAATTCTGTTGAATTATTATTTATGTGAGACAAATTTATTTACAAATTATCGACCCCAGCAGAGTTATATTGTCAAGAACAGTCGATTTCAAACAACTAACATTTAAAATTATTGAAAAAATAATAATAATTAAAAATCATGAAATTTACAAATTGTTATAAGCAAGTAAGTTTAATACTTTTTATTCTCTTCTGTACAAAATAGATAAACCACAACTATTCAAAAACATCATTCAATACACAGCATTATAAATTATTTGGTGCATTGTTTTTAAATAGAATAACAAATTATTGTCCGAATATCTCGTTAATCAAATATAGAAATTATACAGAAGTACGTTTATTCAAACATTGTTTCATAAAAAAAAATAAATTGAAAAATTGTGGTTTTCAACACATAAATATCACTGTTATCAAACAAACGTAATCAACCACATTAAAGGAAAATTTATGTAACCATATTGATATCAATTTGAAAATATCCTTTTACATTAATTGAACAAAAGTTTCAATGAAGCAAAGTATGGATGACAAAAAAAGTTTACAATTAATACATATTTCTATAAAAATTATCTGTTACATTAAAACTTATAGAGTACTGATACTAATTTGATGTGAAATTCATCTATAAATGCTTTTAGGCATTACTTTAGATTTAAATATATTTCGAAACACATTCATAAATTTACTGACAACAAATAAAAACTGCGGAGAACAAATTATTTTATCTAAACTCTGCAGAAAAAAAAGGTTTTTTTCTAAATTCTGCAAAATCTTTTATATTAAATTTAAAAAAATATTTTTAAAAAAAATAATTATTCCCAAAATAACTTTTACTTGCTGTTTCAGTTTTACTTGTCGGTCTTAATTTAATTAATTTTATTTTATTTAACAAAAGTTATTGTAGTTAATTTCGTAATCAACTAATTCGTTTAAATATTTAACATTCCACGATACGCACAAAATCCTCACACGAAAAAATTATTGACATATGTTATCCACTTACGTAGAATTCTAAATAAATTATTTTCTTCAAAATATCCAAATTAAGACTTTGGCTCCCAATTACAAAATACTAGTTGTAAATGAAGCAAATCTTTATAAAGGTAGTTTTCGAAACCATTACAATTTCATTAAATATTTAATTTTTGTCCTTATTTGATTAATCCGGAATTTTTCCGAATTGGTAGCATTCGGTAGAATTACACTAACACTTGTTCCTTGCTTTAGAATTGTCTCAAATTGGACTAATCTATGTTCAAATAGGGTTGGACAAAACTGAAAATCCCATAAACCACCAACCGGGAGTATCTAGTGCGGAAACCAGGTTAAAAGACCTAATTGATTTACCTTGTAAGAGTGTAAGAATTCTAGTGTTCTTTTCTTAGATACAGAAGGAATAAAATCTTTGGCGAATACACAGCCAATAAAACTTAGAAACTACTGAAATACTATATTTTAACTTCTGTTTTCAAAAAATTGTGTTTAAAGTAATAAAATTGAGTAATTTAATCATTCGTCAACTATCAGCTATTTAACGAACAGCAATTGCAATGATTTCTATTGGTATAAGTTGGAAGTAAATGTACAGTGGATTTAAAAACGTCTACAGGACCTATTTTTTTTAAAAACTGCTAATCAACGTGTTAAATTAATTAAATTTTTATACACATAATTATAATATATTTATTTCTCATTTATTAAGTATATGTCTTATAGAAATATTTATGCAAATTAAACAAATTTTCAATATAAACTTTACAATATTTTCCTCAACTTATATACTTATATATAAACATCTGTATTCTGTATTACTTGACCATATGTTTTTCCTGTAAATACTAAATTAAACCAAATTTCAAGTAAAATAAAAAAATTTAATTCGTAAAAAAACAAAACATTCATTAATTCGCAACAATTCGTCCTTTATAATAAAAATTAATATGTACAAATAAAAATATGATTTTAAAAAAATATCTTTGTCATTTGGTAAAAAGTATATAATTGCATTTTTGAATAAATGAGAAAAATTTAAATAATCTGCCCGATTTTAGTTGTCGATTGGAACTTTCGTCGAATTCGGAAATTTATTTGACTATTATCAGATTAATAACATTTTCGAATTTGTATTTTTATATGAAATTTATTTCGAATATTTTTATTCTAATCACAAATTTATTTAAAAATCTAACATAGATTCCACTGAAAAATTCTAGGTAAACAAATTTGACATTAAATACCTATTCACTCTGAAACTATAGAATATACAAAGAATTTCCGAATCAGACGATTTTCTATTCCCTCGAAAACTGGAATATCATAAATTTCGGAAACTAGAATAGAGCAGAATAAATTTATGATTTCAGTAATTGAAGAAGTATCAAAAAATCAATAATTTCAGGTATCAACCGAAAATTTAATTTAGTTAACTGGAAAATTATATTATTAATAAAATTATATTTGGATTAAAAACATTTCGATTCGACAAATAATATTAATTTAATTTGATTTTCATTAAAAAAAAAATCAATTTGGCTAAAAATGCAGTTATGTACTTTTTGCCAAATGACATAGATGTAAAGGTCTAATGAACTTGTTATTTTAGCTATATGTACATACATATTTTTGATATTATCTTTATGTATATGCAATTAAACGAAAAAAAAAATCAAAACAATTTTAAAATTTATTTTTAGTACATTATTCGATAACCTTGAAAATTAAATTTTGGATTACATTTTTTTTCCCCCCGATTGAATGTTAATGACTTTTCTCTCTCACAAAAATACGTATTAATATTCATTGAATAAAAATCTTGCATTCCAAAAAATAAATAAAAAGAAAATTAATTAGAAAAGATTAATTTCTCACTTAAATTGGTATGCTTTAATCTGAAATTATAGTTAAATATTTAATGGATGTAATAAATTTTATATTTGGGTAACTAGTTTTTTGCTTTTAAAATATCTATACTGTTTCCGGGGTTTTTGGTACAGAACTGCCACTGTAGGTATGAAATATTTTAATTTTAAATTACACTTTACTTAAACAACAGTGAATCTTACAATTTCTGTGCGTTTTTTTTTTATCAGGCTTTTTAAACATTTACTAAATTCCACATAGTGTTAGCATATATATTGTCAAATAATTTGAAAATATTGGATTTAGATAATTAAAACATATTATATACTTAAAATAGGTAACAAGTTTTTCTCGAAATCATGCTGCAAAAATTTATTTTTAGATATAAATAAATATTTTTAAGAGAGTATTGATTTTTTTTTTTTGTTTTTAGTATATTTTGTTTAAATTTAATTCTATTTTTCTGTAAATTTTACCAAATTTCAGTTATTTGATTAGTCTGACATTTTGTAGCTCTAATTTAGTTAATTTTGTTAATATATATTTGCATATATAAAAAGACAGTAATTTACGTAGAAAATATATAAAGCCGTTTTTTTTTTTAAATTATCATTCGGCACAAACTAGTTTTTTTGGCTTTAAGAATATTAAATATTAGCCGAAATTTGATAGACATATCACATTGGACAACTAATAGGGATACTGCATCGTTAACACTTTGTTTCGGCCATCTAATTTAATTTAATTTAAAAATATTAAACTAATTTATAACAAAATTAAAAAAATTTTCATGAAACGAAATTGAATTTTCAACGTTTTTAGTTTTTGGGAGATTTTTGTTACCGCGAAGCATTAACGTGTACGTTATCCACCCAAAATAACTGTAATGTTTATCGAGGCAATATGAAACATTGCGTGTTGTACTTATTATTGTCCTGGAACCTATTTGTCGGAACCAATTATTTCCTATTGCTAAAATAGCTAGACATTTGAAAGGTAAAAGAGTTGAATAAACTAGAACTAGCACTTTCATTTCATTGAAACATGATGTTTGTAATTGTTGTTGCTACGGAGTATAATTCAAAATTTAGTAACTAGAATACCAAACGTGATGCATGAAAGATAATGTAGGATGTAATAGAATAAAACTAACTAACTCTAACTAATATTAAATGAACGGACAAGTGTCCGAACGCAACAAGGCTCATAAGTATGAAACTACTGCAAAGTAGTTCTATTCCGCGGCAAATTTTATCAATTTTCTTTTTGTAAATTACATGAATGTTTTTCAAAATTACAAGACTTTTACTCATTTACTCGCTAGTCGATAGTGCATAATATTACAATTGATTTTATACTTTTATATTCAAATACGCCATTTCCCTTATTATAAATGGCAAATGTATATTTGAGGTAAATGCTAACTCAAATTTTACTTAATAGACTGCACTATTTAAAACACCAATAAAACACCTGGTGGGGCATCTACAATTATTGTTTATATTTAAAAAGTTTATCCGTTGCACTGTATTTATTTAGTGGGTATAATATAATACCATTTGGAGACAAAGGGTTAAATATATTTAATTGTTATATAACATGAGTTTTGTCCAAAGTGAAAATAATGTCTTTAGATGGGATGGTATACAAATATTTATTATATTTTCTAAAAATAAAATTTTTAATTAGAATTTTCTTAATTTTTGTTAATTTATTAATTTTTTTACCTACAAACAAAAAGTATACTATTTATTATAATTTTAATATAGAAATTATATGTAAAATTTTTCAACGCCCGCCATTACAATAAAACCTTCAAATGAAACAAAAAAAAAATTTATATTACTCATAAAAAAACCTCAAAAAGCACTTAAATTCGTTATATTTTTTTTCTACAACTTGAACATTTACAAAAAAAAAAAACTCGTATATAATCTTCAAAGTTTTTATTATATTTTACGTATATAAATCTTTTTTACATTTTGTATGCCATCCACTCATTTTACATTTCATGCTTTTGTATCCAACTTTTAAAAATTCATGTTGCAACATTGTCAAACCACATACAAAATGTAAGTCGCCGCCACCACCACCAACATTACTGAATGTATTCATATTATATGTTCTCAATTTTTATTTTTTTTCCAAACCTAATTATGTGCTGCTGTTGATGCATGTAAAAAGCATAAATATAATTAATATATACCAAGTATGTAAAGTAATATTAAAATAATACCTTAAATAATATTAAAATAAAATTAATATTTATAAGTATATATTTAATGAAATTAATTCTTTTTATATTTTTATACAATTTACAATCAATTTTTTGCATTTAAATTGACATTTCTTAATTTTCTGTTTATTTATTAGTCTAATAAATTCTATGGAAATTCGACAAAACATGATAACTACATTTTTAATATTTTTAGATAAATTCTAACTTTGATGTGTTAAACATCAATACTTCAAAAAAATTTCAAAGCACAATAGGTTGAGTTATAGAAGTAAAATTGTTTTACATTTGTGCCAATTTTTTTTGCCTGCGACAGGAAAAATGAGTCTGCCGCAGGCATATATTTTTATATAGAATTGCATAAGTTGGTGTAACTACGCGTGTTCGACACGACGAAAAAGTTAAAGGTTATTCTCTATGCCAAATCGTCTCAGCTCTTATTTCTGATTAGAGATTGGGATTTCTAGAGATTTTTTTTGTCGTCATATTTTATATCTCAAAATTTTATTACAAAACCATGTAAAAATTTATTAGTAATAAATAAAATATTAAAAAAAAATTATCCTGATTCTGATTATGATCTTCATCGTGACAAGGGATCAGGTGAAGGGTCAGCACAATAATCAGGATCTGGATCACGGAATATTGTTTCAAATTCTCAGTATATGATGTCCTTTGCAATTCTCAAAGTTCTTACTTAAAGAAAATTTTGACAAAAGAAAATAAAGAGTGGTGTGCAGGATCAGAACCAGGAACAGGAAATATTCTTAGAAAATCTTAGTATAGGATGTTTTTTGAGATTCTCAAAGTTCTTACTTAAAAGAAAATAAAGAATTGAGCGGGGCTATTCTTTAAATCTAATAAACTTAAATAGACTCTATTTTTAGGAAGCATTGTGATTGATCTAATTGGTTAGATGTTGAAAAATGTTACTCATTTTGAGACGATGTTGATAGAATTGCAAAGAGATCATTTTTTTAGTAGTTTTAAATTTGCCGTAATTTGGCCAATTATTTCATACAAATTTATTTATTTTGTTATTGTATCATTTTTTATTACATTTTTTGTAAAAGTTGTTTATATCTAAGCGACCAACTTTTCTTTTAATGATTTAGAACTGTTTGGATTATTTTCCAAAGCGACTTCGTTCGGAGTTGCAGCCTTCTCATCATCAAAATCAATAAAACTTTTAACAAGCGGTTTTGCAGTTTTTACTAACTCATTTTTTGGAAATTTTCAACAAATTCTCGACCCCAATCTGTATTTCTGATTGGTTCAATTCCCAAAAAAAAACAGCTAAGGCAAAAAATGGCGCAAATATCTACTTAAGATTCGAAAATATTTGCATTCGAGTAGAATTACATAGTTGGTTCATATAACTAACTCCAAAATATTAAAAATGTAGTTATCACGTTTTGGCAAATTTCCATTAAATTAAAAATGACAATTTTATTACTCTTGTATAATTTTATTATTGTTTTTAAACTGAAAATTGTTAAAATATTATATCAAATTTGATTGAAAATTACAATTTTTTTTCAATAAATTAATTAAAAAAATATTATTTAAATTGAAGATTACAACATAATTAAGAAAAATATTTATCTTTTTATAAAAAATATCACTTTATATAAATTTTATCACATCATTAATTTACAAAAAAAACAAAAAACAAGGGAAATAAAAATGTTCACCTTACCATTTTCCTTACAAAAATAAACAAACTAAACAATTTTCATAATATTTTTGAAAAAATCATATGGAATTTAAAAATTATATTTAATATGTAAATTTATACAATCCACACACTTCTGGGGCATTTCTTTATTATTTTTTTTAAGATAAATTTATTTTATTTTTATTATTATTTTTTTTTTTTTTTGGATGAAAAGTCTGCACGCGAATATATATATATAACTTTATAAAATATCAAATAACGAGTAAGACTACACACAAAAAAATATACTGCTGCTGCTAAACAACATAAAAACGAACGATACATAAATGAGGTCAAAACTACAACACAAAAAAAAAAACATAAATAAAAAAATTAATTTACTATTTTACTTTTTTCTGTGGTGAATATTATGCTAATAATTATAATAAAATAAATTTTGAATCTGCCTTGAGTTGATCTAAAACGATAGTGCACCTTGTATGTACAATTAATGCATAGCTTGCAGATATTTTGAGAAAATTATGCAAATATATAAAGAATTTTTTTTTTTTTTGTGGTTAAACAAATTTTCATTTTCATATTATCAGTACAGAAAGTATATATTCTGATACAGTTTAATTAATATACGAAAATATTATGTTGAAGATATTTCATTAAAATGATGGTTATTAGCTAGTAAATCATACAATAAATTAGAATTAGTTAGAATTTTAAAGTAACGTTTAGAAAATATTTAGATTACATAAATCCATTTCTTGCATATGACTACATAAGTATAGTGTTTATGATATTATGTTGTATTAGTGATAAGGAAATTGAAAATAGATGGAAGGGATGGTAATTTTTACAGTGTCTTACAACCGAATTTATGGTAAAATACTTTATGCTTTCAAAATATTGTATATTACTAAATTAACGAAGTAAACATACTGTATAGAGGTTATGATGGTGAAGAACAAAAATTTTAAAAATATTTTATTGATTTCAGTAATTTATACTGAATTTCAGTAATTTGTACAACCCAAAATAGCCTATCTACTTTCTTATTCTCATTCAGTACAAATTTATTACGGAAATTGTAATTTTACTATCTTATCTGAACCGAAAGAATCCATTTATCTATGGGTTACATATGAGTAGAATGAATCTATTTGATAATTTCAGCTATCAAACGCTATGGACAAATTACATTAATCAAGTACTAAATTTTACATTAATCAATTACTAAGTTGGTAATTTTTAAAATAGAAATGTTTTTGTTAACGAATTTATAGGATGTATAGAATCCTTTTTAATGGAATCCATTTTGCAAGAGTTCTCCACAGAATGCGGATTACATTATACTCTTTTTTCATTAATTGGAACGGAATGGTAGCTACGCTGAGTTAAAAAAAACCAGATAATTTTACCACTTTCAACTCAATTTCTATAAAATACTTGTTTTTATTGATTGGAAAATTTCAGATTAAGGTAGAAATTGTTTTAAGACCGTCCAGTAAGCGAACCACTTCGTATTTTGTAAATCGTGCTTTTTTAATGAAAAAGGGCATTTAACTCTTTCATTTAATTCAAATTTCTAACAATAGAGACGCTGCTGTGAAAATGTATTTAAAATAATCTTTGAAATGTAATTTAACATGTTTAACACTGATTTTAGAGCCTTCGTTAGTAAGATAATACAGCGTATAACTAAATACTAGTTAGTATAATCCATGATTGACGGTCCTATTATATTATCCTTCAAAATACAATTTCAAAATACAAATAGTAAACATTCACCAAAAACCATGTGAATTTTTAATAGATTTGCACAAGTACTACTTAGTACTCCATATTTATGAATGACTTTACATTGATATTACGTGTATTTGTCCGGACGCAAAAATCCCCTAAATATGAAAGTGCACGCCAATTTTTTTTTACTAGGAAATACAATTTTAAAAACATTACTATTCTGTTGCATAAAAGAAGCCCAAAGCCGCTTTTCTTAGAAAATATCTTAAAATAAAAAATTCTATAATATGCTTTTTATACATAAATCTGAAAATTTTGATACTACATTAATGTTGATGTTGATGACACTAATATATTATATGTTCATTTATTTAAACTCAAATTATTAATTATTCATTTATTTGTGCATAACTTACTGAATATAATTTACATTATTTCAATTTTATAGTATACTTGATAAATACTAATTATTTTTAAATAATTGTCTCTAAAATGACATCATACGCTGAGAAAAAAAACTTTTACCGTAAAAATGTTTTTAAATAGCCAAACTTTTATTTGGCGCAAAAGAATTTCTTTTGCAGTAAATTAGTAATATTTAGATTTTGCTGCAAACGGAGTCGAATCATAACTGCATATACAGCATCGAAATATATTTTTCTTTATTCAATTTTATTTATAAATCCTCCTTTTTTATTGGATTAGGCTTATTGTGTCCATCCTCCAAAATATTTAAATAAACTTTGATGTCTTTCGGTCGTGAATTGAATTTTTGTTTACTGCAACTTGATACTACTTCTACTACAAACGTTTCAAAGATTAAGAGAACACAAATTTCATTCGCATTAAATTTCTAAATTAAAAAATAATAACTTTTAACAAAAATAAATTTCATTGCTTACAAATGTAGTTCGCTTTCTGATAAAAAATTTCGCTTACAGCAAATGCATGTTTTAGAAAAATAATATATTAAATTAGAACTACAATTATAAAATTGCGTTTCTGATCCAAATTACTATCAAGAAGCCACTCGAAAAAGTATTTTTGTTAAGGGAATAGTTTAATCTAAAAGATGTGATATGTAAAATTTGTGGATATCACTTCAGGGCTCCCTTTTGATTGACTATCACGGTATTAGCCGTGTCACGGATTTACCGGAGCTTACCTATGTATATAAAATCGCATTATATCATATTCTGGTCCTGTAGTAAAAATTGTA
The DNA here is from genome assembly GCA_963932195.1 of Empis livida. Lineage (NCBI taxonomy): Eukaryota > Metazoa > Arthropoda > Insecta > Diptera > Empididae > Empis > Empis livida. The sequence continues at coordinate 13,493,487 of OZ010648.1, forward strand.
AAGGAAAGGATTTACATAAATGTGGTCAAATAAATTTTTGGCGACATTGTCCTCTAGATTTTTGTAGTTGTCGTAGTAGCAATAAAAACTGGCTAAACATGACATTTCATCCAAACTATTCGTTTAATAGCAAAAGATGGATTTACGAAATTTTGTTGCTGTTAATGTATATTTTTTTTCGGAACTAACACGATTAGTTATCATTAAATTATTTTGTTTTCTAAATGTTGTACATATTTATTATTTTCTATACCAAATACAATTTTAACAAAATGTGAACTGCGTAGCTCAGGTATTATTGAACACGTTTATATTGTATTTATTACGTTTTGGTCTTCTTGTTAAACGTCTTTTTTTTTGTTATAATGATAAAAAATAAATTATACATACTTTACTATTTTGTATTAGTTATCAACTGGTTAGTTTTATAAATTATATTACTGCATATAAAAGTAAATTTAAAAAAAACTTTAACCGACAATTTCGTATTTTTAAGTTCTGACAACTTTTAATTATCGTAGCATCTTTTAATTATCGTTTTATCTTCTAGAAGTAAATTTATGATAACATTTTTCCATACTTTCTTAAAGTTTATAGGTCAACTTTAAAAAAGTCCACCCAACGATTAATTTACGACTGTAATTATTCTGTCAAAATCTACAAATTTACCATTAAACTTTTGCAAAGTTACAGAAAATCTTATTGTTATAAAAGCCATTTATTTATATTTAAAAAAAAAAAAAAACCGGAATAAAATCCAAAGGACAGAAATTACGGATACATTTCTTTACCATATGTATGAGATTACGATAATTTCTTATAGTTATTCCTTCAGGTAACAAACAACACACCACTTCGTAAATCTTCAAATTCTGTAATAAAGCAATTAATAAAAATCTAAATTCAAAAATAATATACTTCATAAAAAAGAGCATTTAAAGCAATACACGAAACTATTCAGGAAACCTGAATCTATTTTGGAAATAATGCTTTGTCTGAACGTACTTGTACCGAACATTATTTTGCTTCCTCAATGAATTGTAGAAAAAGTATGATCCAGTTTTCTGATTCTGCAATAACGCACTTAATAAACATTAATTTTCGACAATAATTTCTTGAAAGTTTACCGACATTTATTTTGAAATTTTAACGAAATAAGTTATTTTGAGATTGTTGTTGTGGTAAACTGAATGAAGTTTAAAGATTTAATTTCTTCCGTGCAGCACTTTCTTCAGTGTAGCTTGCAGTATTTTTTTAAAATATTTAATGATTTTGTTTTTCATTCAATAAAAAAAAATATTCCAAAATATATTTTCAGGTCATTGTAACTTAATTCTTATGCCTGTCTACAATATTTCTTTATTTTTTTTGTAGAGAACTACATAAATTAAAAACTCTTGCATGCCTGTTGTATATTTTTATGGTTAATTTTTCAAAATGGGATAGTAGATATAATATTTTTACGTTTTAAACATGTGACTAACTATATTTTCGGTACAAAAAAAAATTTCCAACAAAAAAACCCAAACTACAAACATTAAAACATTGAAATATGTTTTTATTTTTATTTTGTATCTATACATACAACGAATTTATAAATTTTTGTGTCTGGTTTTGGTATGGAAAAGCGTTATATTTTAGTGCATGAAGGGAGAAAATTCAATTTTACTTGTGAACAAATATATATACAATATTGTTTTAATGTGGGACGATATGCTATTTATTCCCATTGCACAAGTGACTGTCGAATTGCTTTTTTTCATCTTGTTTTTTTTTTAGGTTGTGTTGTATACATAAAAGTATGTTTTGTGCTTCTTTATTTTTTTGATATATTTTCGTGAAATGTTTTTGGAAATAACTTTATGTACCAATATATAGTATATAACTATGAAGAATATATTGTTGCTTGATGTGTATCGATCCGTATGGCGTCGCGCATTTATATATAAATACATATATAAGATAGAAGATATTTGCAAATAATTTTACATCAACTCATTATATTTATTTATTTTTTAAATTTCTTTTATACGATATTATACTAAAAAGAAAATTCTTCAGTCTGGTATCTCTAGGGTATCATTAACTTATTCTGGTTTATTTACAATAATAATATTTAAAAAAAAAAAAAAAAACACCTTTATTACATGATTAATGTTTTCAATATTTTTGTTCTTTTACTGTGTGTGGTTTCATTTGTCTGTCTATCTGTTTGTCTGTAAACTTTGATTAGTACTATAAATCTAAAGCATATGTTATTGGAATGTTCACACAATTTTATAATCCGTTTTTCATTTTAAAAAAATTAAAGATTATCCATTAGACATTAGAGAGCACATTGCATCTGTACAGTCACAAGTGTTATCAGTAAATATATATTTAAAGAGGTTAAAAGATGAATATGTTCAACTGGCATATTTAAATTTGAATTTTTTTAGATATTTGAAAAAAAAATGTTTTTTGGTTATATTTTTATAAACGCATTTTTGATATAAATAATCAAACAAAAGTTGTAAGCTCAGATTTTTAAATGTAGGATCTTCTTCTATGGTGCGGACAAGCTTTGGTTCACTCTACATACTATTGATTTAAATGATTCGATAAAATGTAAATTTATTTTGTAATTTAAATTTCTAAAGAAGCTCATAGGTATGAAATTACTCAACAGTAGTTTTTCTGTGTGGCATTTTCTTTTTTTTTATAACGATATTAAAATAGAACTGATTTTTTTTTAATGCATGTGTTTTCTTCTGTTGTATTAGTTATGTGATGTTGATGACGAATAGTCTACAAAAAATATTTCAGAGTAGATAGATATATATATATATATATTTCCTCTGTTTATTTTATAATAATTATTTTTAAGAAAATGGCACGTGCTTAAATATAATTCAATAATTTTAATAGGGAAATTAAAATTTTATTGTAATTTTTTTTGTAATACTGACCTATATAAAATAATTTAATAGACATTAATTTTATATAATGAAGGGGAATAAATATTTAAAAAGTTTTTGAACTTGTTGATTTTCTTTTACTAAAATAAAAGTTGAATTAATTCTATATTTATTCAACAAATTAAAGTACAATTTCGCACTACATATATATACATAAGGATTGTAATGGTGGTGTAAAATGAAATGTTTCTTTTCCTTTATTTTTCAACTAGTATTTAATAATTTAAAATATATATGTGATTAATTTATTTAGCTCTTTAACAAATTTCCTTTTCTAAAGTTACATCATCAAATTTCTTTCTGAAAGTTATTATTTTTTAAGTTACAAGCAGTACATTTATTCTGAAACCGATATCTCAAAAATTTCTAGTCCAATTTATATTCTTTCCGTCCAATCGAAATTTTTTACTGCATTCTTTTATAATTATTATATTATTTAATAAATAAATATAATTTTCAAATTATTAAATTCAATAATTTCCCATATAGAATAAAATGGTCCACCGTAGTGGTTCAACCCTAATTATAGCACCAACAACCAATGATCCCGATAAAGATGATAAATTATGTGAAACAACAAATCAAACAGCAAAAACATCAACATCATCATCAACATCTTCAACAAATAATACTAAAAATAATATTAAACAGAAAAATTCTAATTTATTATTATCAAAAATAACACAACAACAAAAACGCAAATCTAAAGAAATTTCAAATGAACTTGATTTGACAGAATCACAATTAATAAATGAAAAGACCCCAACAAAATCACTGCCCCTAAATACCGCCGCTACAACCTCAAACAATAATAATAATAATATAAAAAAATCCAATATTACACCAATACGTCGTGGTCGTAGTCATAGTCTTGTAACACCACCAACAGAATTAAATCGTAATAATAAAAAGACACAATTAATAAAAAATTTAAATGTAAATAAAACAATACCACCACCACCGATATCAAAAAATCGTAATCGTTCAATTGATAGAGAATCAACGACATCATCTTCATCATCATCAACACTTATTGAAAAAGAAACTTCATCATCATGTTCATCATTAAGTTCATCATCAACAACAACAAATTCATTAACAAGAACAACAACATCAATAACTACAACATCACCATCATCAATTGTTAAAATTCGATCTGGTTTACGTAGTAATAGTTTAGAAAGAACACCTGAAAAGACTATAAAAACTAATTTAGCCGGCCTAAAAGTATTAAATCCTAAAAAAATATTAGGTAAAAAGTTGAATAAAAATAAACGTCGAACAGATGAATGTAACAATGGTACTGATGTTGGTGATGAAATTGAAATGAAATTATTAAAAAAATGTCAATCTGTTGAAAGTATATTTGATAATTTAAATAGTAATAATGAACTTAAATTAAATCAAATTAAATCGAATAAGATAATTTTTGATCAACTGCCAAAATTAAAATTAAAATGTAGTGTACCGCTGGAACGGATATCTGGAATTTTAAATACATTAAATTTTAATAAAAATAATATTTTTACAGAAATTGAAGATAGTGGAGGTGGTGATGGTGATAATAATGGTATAAGAACTACAGGTGGTTGTGATGAAGAGTATGATGATGATGATGATGATGATGATGAATATTTTGAAAAAGATACTCGAAGTAGTCATAATTCATTGAATAGTTGTAATAATAGTCCTACAACAATTGCTAATTCTATAAAATACAAAAATAATAATCATATTCAACAACAACAAAAGTCACTTTGTTTATATTGTGATAAAAAATTTTCAAGTCATAAAATTCGTATTACCCATACTGAGCGTGTTCATAAAATTGCCAAAGGTCGGCGTATTAGTTCTCGAACATCATTATTATCAGCATCTAATACAAATTTAACATCAACTGGTGCCATACAATTGCATCCTGGTTGTTCTTATTGCTGTAAAAATAATAATAATAATAATAATAATAGTAATTCATTAACTTTAACAAATAGTAATAGTAATCAAAAACAACAAAATTTAACAACACAAAAAATCACAACAATTTCAAATGATCTCAAATCATTATTTAATCATATGTGTGATTATCATTCGGATAAATATTTTGCTTGTAAACAATGTGCAATAAGGTTTCAAAATTTAGAGCAATTAAATGAGCATAACGAATTGTGTCATAAAGATAGTCCAACAACATCATTATGTAAAAGTCGTATAAAACGTAATACAATTAGTAATGTAGCTAATACAGCTCTTGTTAGTAGTAGTATTAAATTAGAAAATGAATTGAATGATGGAAAATTAAATCAACCACTACGAATTGATACAGGTGATATAAGAAATGATACTAGTAGTAATTTAGATGGTAACTATGATGGTGATAATGGTGATATTGAAAATACACCAACAAAAACTCGGCGACAATTAAAACAAGCAATGGAAAATTATCGTCCAAATTCAATTGTTTCAATAACATCAACAACCACAACTCTAGTAACACGATCGGCAGCTTCTTTATTACAACAAAATAATGTATTTCGTGTTGGTGATGATACAACAATATTATCACGTTTAGGTGTTGCACAAAATCGTTTACCAAGAGGTCGAAAAGGTAAATTGTTTGTTCTTGTAGATTTGTTAATATTAAATTAATTTTCATATAATTCCTTATATTTTTAGGTGCTATTCGAAATCGTAATACACGGCAAACTATATCTGATTCAGTAAAGCCAGATATTGTACCACAGCTTACTGTCAAAACACGTAGTAAAGTTGGTTTTTGTAAATTAACATCAAATGAACCAACAATTCTTTTACCCGAAACAGTATTATCACGTCAATCAGCTAATAATCGTATTGAACCAGTCTGTTGTACATTTGATGAAGATTTTTATGAAACAGTTAGTTTAAATGTACGTAAAAATTTAAGTTGTCATTTAGATGGTAAATTAGATTGTAGTCCAACAACACCATCACCAATTAGCCCAGTGACAACAATACCAACAATTCGTAGTACAGTTGTTAAAAGTCCATTATCACCAGATTCAGAAATACACGAAGCAACAGCATTAGCAGCTACTACAGCATTTCCAACACTATTAACAGCTGAACAATTTGGAACTGATTTACAAAGTACATCCAAAATAAAACGACCAATAACTCGGCATTCATGGAAATGGAAATGGGATAGTGTTAAAAAGTATAAATATGTAAATGAAGGTGGTAAAATTGTTAAGAAAATCAAACAACCTATTACTGGTTTGCGTGACTTATCAAAATTAGATATGTGGACACAATTAACAATGCGCACAAAACATGAATTAAAACAAAAACAATTGGAACACGAACAAATCAGTACGACAATTAGCCAATCTATCATAACAAGTACAACAGCTACAACATCTCAACAAGATTTAGTACTTGGCATTGGTGAACAAGCTCGAGAAGCAAAACGTAAACAAATTGATCAACTAAATATGATATTAGATGAGCGTCGTTTACCGCAAATTATTTTAGAACAAAGTGAACAAACTTTCATTAAAATTGAACCTGCAAATGAAAATGAAAATGATGAAATTTTACATTTTCAAAATCCACCTCCAGAACAGTTTCAATTAATTGGCAAAGATGAAATTGATTTGATTACATTAAATTCTAATATTATTTCTACCGAACAGTCGAATGAAGAAGATAATTTTCCACAAATGTTGAACTTATTCCGAACAAATCGACCACAAATAAGTCGAAATGAGAATATAATTTTAAGTGGAGAATGGGCACGTCCACGTTGTTATATTTGTTATGGGTGTGGTGCTAAATTTGATAAATTAAAGACATTAGAAGAACATAAAATGTTTCGTCATCCTTATGTTTATTCAACACATTATGAAATTGTTGGGCGGGAATTAATTGCTGGTGATTTATATAAACATTTTTATATACCAACAAAAGCATTAAATCGTTATGGTATTAAGAAACCATTTACGACATTAAGAGCAATTACAAAATACGAAGAAAATGGTAAATTAATTTCCGTTACAGTAACGCCGACAAGTACTTGTGGCGAAGACGAATCCATGGACAGTGTTCAATCTATATCAAATCGTAGTTTGTCAGTTGCTAGTAAAAGTGACTGTGATACCGATTCAAAAGCAACTACCGCTACAAGTACAACATCAACATCAGTCACAACATATATGTCAACAAGATCATCTACTGCAAATAATTTGGAGGACAGTAATAATAGTTTAAATGCAATACCATCTAGCAGTACCGGTGAAATGTTACGTAATTGTTCGAAATGTAAAAGGGAATGTGGCGGTATACTTGAACTTTATCGTCATTTATTAGATTGTTCTGGTGATTATTTATGGATATTAGCTAAAAAAAGAAAATATCGCTATTTCGGTGTAAAACGTCGGCGTACTGCTAAACATGGAGAACGAAAAAAGAAATCTAGTAATCATAGTTCGACTGAAGAAGGTGGTCCCTCAAAACCAAAATATATTTATAATCCATTGGCACCAAGACCGCCACGACCTAGTGATGGTAAATATAATGGAAAAAAAAATTTATGTTTTTCTTTAATGTAATATTTCTTTATTTTTCTAGCTGAATCTATTCGTCGGATGCTTGAAAATTTACCAGCCAAACGATCATGTCGGAAATTAATTCCAGAAATAACTAAAAAACCTCGCAATAATAAAAATTTAAGTATAAAAAAATCTATTCTAGTCAAAAAGGGTAGAAATGGCGGTATTGCAATTAGCGCAAATATTAAATCGAACAAACTTCGAAATAAACTTTCCACTCCAACTACAGTTACATCAATATCTAAAAATATATTGCGTAATCATAAAAAACAAATATTAACAAGACATTTACGTGATATCAGTAGAAATAAGAAAGATAATCCAAAAAACTCATTATTATCAGTAACAAAGCAAACAAAACATGATGAAAAGCCTGATATTAATAGTAAAGTAAACACTGCCGAAACAAATAGTAAAACAGAAGAGAGTAAAAAGGCTGCTGAGAATTTTAGTAAAAAAACTAAAAGATTTGTTAAAAAACTTACACAAAAATTAAAACCGAAAAAGAAAGCATTTATAATTAAAAAAATTGCTACGCGGAGCAGTGCTGGTAGTCTAAATAATGAAACATTCGAACATAATATTTCTAATAAATCTGGAATACATTTAAAACATGAGAATTCTTCTTCTCTACAAAAAAAAGATTTACAAATTAAATTGAAAAAATTATCTAAAACTAATACTTTACTGAAAAAATTAAATTTTACTAAAAAAAATGATAAAAATCCACCAAAATTGACAAAAGAAGTCGACGAAAATAATGATGAAAACAATGAAGTTAAATTAGTAAATATAAATGACAAAATTCCAGAATTAGTAGCAGAAATATGTGAATCGAAATCAGAGAGCCCAAAACAAAGAGGAAGAAAAATAAAGAAAATTTTAAATAAATTTTCTAATAAAAATAAAAATTTAATCGAAGATACAACGCATACTAATGAAAGTGATAAAAGTATAGACAATTTAGAAGAGAAACCAAAGATAATTACTGATACTTTAATTTCAACTGAAAAAATTTCGCACGTAATTCCTTCTAAAGATTTACAATCTGTTTGTTCCACAGAAGAATTATCAATTCAAACAAAAACTTCTAGTGAAGATTTATCTCTGCCACAAGATTCTTCAGCAAATTTTGAGACAAGTCCAACAACAAAACGACGTAGTAAAAAATTGAATGATTGCATAGCAATGCTAACTGGTAAACTTCAAGAAAAGTTGGGTAAATCGTTTTTAGATGAAAAAAATGTTGAAGAAACTACTACGCAATCTATTGGATCAACAGATTCTCATTTAAATAGCCGACAATCTAGTACCACCGATTTAAGTATAATGCCACAAAATACTGGTGAATTTATTGCTTTAAATGTTGATATAAAAATAAAATCAATTTCGGCGGCTTCATCGCTTAATAATTTAACTAATATAACAAGTATTAAATGTGATAAGTTTACAAATTCAACTGAATCTTTAAATCAATCTATAAAATCTACTGAAAGTATCCAAATTAATAATAATTTGATTAAGAAAAACCCAAAACGAAAATCAGCAACACGAAAATTTATTCAAGAAGATAATTTAAATGAAAGTTTACAAAGCTTAACAAGAAATACAGATAAAATTGACTTAATTGAAAGTGAAAATGTCACAAAAGTGGTTTCAGAAATATCGAAAAGTTTAGAAAATATTAAGGAAATGTCTAAAGGCATAAAAGAGACTTTACACAAACCGGTTTCAGCTAGTTGTAGTAATTTGACTAGTTTAAATCCAATAGAATTTCATAACACTGATGCACAATTATCTACTTCTCGTCGTAGTACACGCGGTAGACCACCATCTCAAATTTCACAATCTATTCAACCACCACCGATACCACAATTTATTAAAGAAACTCCAAAAATACCAAATTTTGATATACCGCCAACAATAACAGCCTATCCATTAAAGGTACCTGAACATATGAATACTTTGATACCGAAAAATGTAAATGAAATAATTTTACAAAAAGGTAATAAATTATCAAATGATTTAATTATATCACCAATATTACCAACTACTAATCAAATTCAGTTTAATGAGAAAAACTTGATGTTGACTACACCTCAACCACAACCACCACAATCTTATCAACAAAAACAACAACAACAACAAAGAATTGTTTCAACAAATCAATCTTCTAAAAAAACTCTAACAGCAGCTCAGAAAAAATCTTTGCCATCTTTACCAATACAACCTTTACCACCATCGCCCCAACAACTTCTATTACAACAGCCTGCACCACATATAGTACAATATCCTCAAACAAAAATACAAACTCAAACAGCTCCACCAGTAGAACAATTTGCAATAGACTTATCAATAAGTCAACAACGTTCTACCGAAGCAACTTTATTATCCTTTATGGATTTTGATGATGCACCATTAGATTTATCCAAAAAATCATCTACCTCATTACCAACCACCCCAGTTACTACGCCACAAATGATACGAAGAACTAGAAATACAACTAAACGACAAAATCTTATTCAGCCAATAATTCAGAATCAACCACAAATAGTACCAGAAAATTTAAGTTTAAATTTAAAACCAATAGAAATTCCTTCAAGTTTACCAACCATAAATACTTTACCAATCCGAATACCGACTGTTTGTAGTCCTGTAATGAAAAATTTAACTTCTTTACTTTTATCACCACCATTACAACAACAACAGCAACCGCCACCATCACAACTGCCGTCAAATTTTAATGATGATATTTTAAAAAGTAAATTGTTTGAATTAAATGCCATCAATCATCGACAAATTACTGAATTAAATATCCCAAACACAAGTAATTTAACAATTACAAATTCGAAAAAGAAAAGAAATAACAATACATATATTCGACAACAACAAGTGTGTAGTAAAAATTCTGCAGATAAGATTGATGACACAATAACGTCAGTAATTTTAGGCCTAGATTTACAAAATAACATTAAAGAAAAAATACCACCGCCACTCATATTACCAGAAATTAAAAAATCTCATAATATAATAGAAATTATAAAAATACCACCACCTCCGCCTCCGAGAAAAGAAATTCAATCAAAACATTTATCAAGTCCGGAAAAACCAACAGCTTTTCATATACCAGTTCATTACAATATTCCATTTGAAAGTTCATCGAATAAGAAAATTGCACCTGAAGTTTCTACTGAAATTATTAAAAAACCTAGTGAAATCCAAATCCCAATTGTACAAAATATTAAAGAAACTAATATAACACCATTAGTTAAACCAATTGAAATGAATAAAAATTTGAATATAGTGGAAAAACTGCCAGAAGAAGTAGAGGATATTGAAGCATTAATAACTCGTATACATCATATTCCACCTAAAAGTGATACAAATAAGACTGATAACGTGCAGAGTAATGAAATTGGTTCAACTAATAATACGGGTCTAACCGGAAAAATAGCAAAAAGAAAACCACCAATAAGAAAAAAGAAAGTTAGTTCTGTTATAGAAAATAAAAGTTTGGAAATAGAAATTGATAAAAAAGAGAACGAATGTGACATAAAAAGTACAAAAGATTTAAATATAAAATCTACAGAAATATCTGAAGCAGATTCTAGTAAATTAGATGATAAGTCAACAAAAGGAGGTAAAAAGTTTTTCCCGAAAATTAACAAAACAGAAATAAAGAAAACGGATGATCAAAAATTAGATACGTCGAAAGTTATTTGTGCTGAATTAAATGATGTGCAAAATGAAATTAAAGAAACTGACATAATTAGTAAATCTTCTGAACCAAACAATGAAGTTCAGGAAAAATCTCAAGATATAAATGGAAAAACATCTGAAAAAAATTTATTAGATCAGGATAAATCTTTAGAAATTTTACAAGCTGAAACTCAATTAAAAAATCCTTTACCAGATTCTAATTCTCCAGAAAAAATAATTGAAGATTTTGAAAATACACAATCCCCAAAGCCAAAGAGGGGTGGTAAAAAGTTACTACATAAACAGGATAATTTGCAAGTGATAAATTCCGAGAAAATTGAAGAAAAATTATCTAAATCTACTAACGCCACTAAAAAGTTGATTAATCCAGAAAATACAAACTTAGATGATAAAGTTTTTGAAAAGGATATAAGTCCTTCAAAAGAATCAGATAAACCACCAAATGCTAAAAAGAAAAAGGGCGGTAGAAAAACCGAACAATTAGAAGAAATTATTTTAGAATCCAAAAAACCTCAAGAAAATAATATTGTAACTGAAGAATCGAAGTCAAAAAAAATCGATAGGAAATTCAAAAACACAGATATGGATGTGAGTTCAGAAAATAAACCTGAAATTTCAATAAATGCCCCAAAATTAAGAAAGAGTTCTAAGGCCATAGAATTAGTTGGATCGCGAAACCCCTCTGACAAAGATGATGACAGTATTACTAAAAAAATTACTCGAATTTCTTCTGGGTTGAATGAAAAAGTTCTAGAAAAAGAAGTACAGCCTTCTATTAAAATTAATAAAAAGGACAACAAGAAGTCTGTAGATGTTGACGTAATTCACTGTAAAGAATTAGAAGAAAATAAAAACTCAGAAGATATTAAGAAAAAAGTTGGGCAAAGATCAATAAAAAATAAAAGTGAAAGTCCAGAAAAACTTAGTATATCACAAGTTGTAATGGAACCACCAGCTAACTCAAAGAAAATGCCACTTAAAGGTAAAAAAGGTGGGAAAAAATTAACTGAAGTCGGTAAACTGAATTCAGAATTAAAAAAAGATGGAAATGTTGAAACAAAGCAAGAAGCAGAAGGCAGTGACAAACTTTCCAAAGCAAAAGATAATATTGCAGATGATGTAGACAATTTACAAAATAATACAAAGAAGACTATAAGTAAATTGGCTTCAAAAGAAAGCATAGTAACGTTTCAAGTCGAAAATGACATAACAGACTTGAGAGATAATGAAGTTCTAAAAGATTCTGCAATTACTGAAGAACATTTGTCTAGCAATAACGAATTATCGTCAGTAAACGAACCTGAATATATTTTTCCAAAAACTTCAACACCAATTGCAAGAAATACAACAAAGTCGAAAAAACTATCGCGTGCTGATGCTGAAATAATAGAAAATTCATTTAAAGATATACAGCCTGTAATGAATTCAACACATACTTCGAGTAAAGATAAAACTTCCACAACCATTACTAAAGCTGAGCGTAAATCATTTAATGATAAAACATTTTTATTAGAAACAGCGCAAATATCTCCAGTGTTAAGTGGCACACGCCGTAGTAATCGAAATCGATCACAAGTAATTGAAGTTCCTGTTAGAAAAGAGATAGAAGCAATTGCTGCAAGTTTTTTGAGTGAAAATGATGACGACGATGAAGATGATAATAAACCCTTGATTTCAAATAGCAGTAAAAGACCAAATAAAATATTTCAGATGCCAGATGATATTGACAATATTTTAAAATCTAACGAATCTGAAATTTCAGATAAAATAACTGTCGATGAGAAATCAAAAGAAGAAATTACGAAAAAACGCGGTAAAACAGGCAAAAACAAGTCTGATGAGAATGAAATTAATACACAATTGAAAACTTCAATTGGAACTGCGTCTAAAAATAAAACTGAAGATTTTGAAAAACCAAAAAATCCAGGTGATGTTCCACATACATTACGAAAACTCCAACGCGGACGCAAACGTAAAAATTCTGAACAGTCCGAGAAAATAGTCACATCCGAAAAAGAAAATCTATCAACCGAATTTGATGAAATATCAACGTCAAAAACAAGTTTAACGGCCAGTGTTAATGATAATTCAGATATGTTGAAACAATCACAGCAACTTTCTGATGAAATTCGTCCAGATTCAGCAACAAAAAAACAGCGACGTCGTCGGCGTAACGAGTTAGCAGCTATTGTCGCTGATCAACTTTTGGAATCATTTAAAGAAGTTGATAAATCACGAATTGATGATTTAAAAATGTTGGAAAATTTAGCATATGAAAAAAGTGAAGATTTATTATTAACTGGAATGCGTTTAACACCGACTACTAAACGAAAAAATGCATTGGCTGAAAATAAAGAAATTTCAAAAGTTGCTGAACAAACAAAACCTATAAAAGCTGGTTTTACGAAAGTTAAAAGTAATAAAGCAGAAAAACTTACAGAAAAATTAGATAAACAATCAAATGAAAAAGAAAAACAACAAATTTCAGATTCAGAAACTTTGAAAAAACGTAAAGAAGATTCTACTGAAAATCTATTCAAGAATCAATCAGTAGTTAATGAATCGTTAAGTGTATATATTGACGAACAAAAATTAGCTAAAAAACAAATTACTAGCAATTTTAGTGGTAACTCTTTTGATACATTTCGTACGATTAGAGAGTTTGGATTTTCAACTGCCGAATCCGCTACAGTTCCAGCAAGTATTCCAGATTATAAAACAATTAAAGGTATATCACCAGTTCTTCCGTCCACTCCCGAACAAATAGTTAATAAAATAATACCGATTATCATCGAAACATCTAATTCCGTAGATTCACTTAGATTCCAAAACGATAAACAGAATACTACTGAGAATAGTGAGAAATCATCAAAAAGTAGTTTGCATAAAAAACATAAAAAGTCTAAGAAAAAAGAGAAAAAAGTAGAAATAGAAAATATCAATGAATTACGTTCAGGGTTAGAATCATTTACATTTGGAAAGGGGCAATTAGATGATATAATGCCAAAAATATTTGGTGGCAGTGATAAAAAATTTTCAGCTTTTAGTCAATTAAAAGAAAAGTCGATTAGTAACGTAAATACTCTTGTACGATCATCATCACCAGCTGCCGAAAATGTCGTTGACTTAACAGAATCCGATGATTTACCAAAGAATTTTGATAAATTCCTTAATTCTGGTGTATTAAGAAAGCCAATACTTCGACCAAGTATTTTGGCGGTTTCATTAGAAAATACTGTACCTGTTAAGCCAGTTGATAGCGTAGCACCAAATTCTAGTGACATAAATAAAACAGTTTCAAGCCGAGATCCAAGATTAAATAAAAATAAAATAATTCAGCAGGAAGCATCTGATGCAATTCGTTTAAGACGTAAATCGGATAAACAAAATGCTGAAGAAGAATCAGATTGTGAAGAATTGAATAACGCATTTAACGGAACACGTGAATTGCGATTACGATCATCGAAACGCGTAAATAGTCTCAAAGGGCTAAACGGAAATCAATTTAAAGCAATTGGTGGCAATGAATCATCTTCAGATGATGATAATTATTTGGCAGAGATTGCTAAAAGTGTTAAAGATAAAATTCGTGGTTGCCAAGATGAAGATTTTAATTTGGCGAATGACGGATTTGAATTGGCGAAATCATTTTTAAATGATATTCCAAGACCTTCAACTTCACTGAGTATGCGCAGTGCACCAAATTTCCATGATGATCGTAATAACGATTTTGACGACGACGAAAACACTAATACTGAATTGATTGATATGGATTTAGATGATGATTGTAGTGTATATACAAGTTTTTCACAAGATGTTCGTCGAAAGGGACGCCGTCGTCGTAGAAGAAGCATTTTAATGACAAGACGTAGAACTAGCCGTGCTTCAAGTGTGGCACCAGAAACAAATGAAATATTTGAATGCCAATTATGCAAAAAAAGTTTTAAAAAATCTCAAGCTTTATCAAAACATAAAATGACAATTGCTCACGTGTCAAAATTATCTGCCTATGAATACTTCAATTTGAATACAACAAGAAAACAACAAGAAGAAGATGAGAAAAAGAAAAAAGAAAATGTTTTGGCAGAACTACAAAGAAGAAGGGAGGAAGAAGAAAAACGTGAATTTGAATTAGAAGCTGAAAAAGAGAAACAACGTAGAGCAGAAGATGAATTGCTCAAACGGAAAGAAAGAATGGAAGCTGAATTGATACAACGACAAGAGAAAGAAAAACAACTAGAAGTAGAAGAACAAAAACGTCAAGCAGAACTAACCCATCAAGAAGAACTGACACGTAAAGAAGACCACAAGCGTAAGCTTGAAGCTGAAATTCGTACAAAAAATGAAAAAGAAAAGCAACAGAAAATGGAAGAAAATCGTCAAATTTCTGAGGCAGATGTTAAAGAAGTTGAAAATGCTGTACTCTCAATACAATCAGAACTCTCGATTGCTAATAATTTGATTGCAGATTGTGCAGACGATGAATCTTCTTCGTCATCGTCTTCTTCATCAAGTAGTTCAACTAGTTCGGAAGAAATAGAAAATACGAACTCGCAATCACTACAAAAAGATCCCAAATCTCCAAAAAGTGTTGAAAAACATTCATCTTCTAACATTCATCACCCAGTGATAACTTCTAGCTTACTTAATCAATCAGGAATAGAACCAATTTCTTCACCTGAACAGAATTATGATCGTTACCCAAATACAACTTCATCTTCTCGACTTGCTCTGAATCCAGAAGAACGATTATTTTACGAATGTTGTAATATGCTTAAAGGTTCTGAAACACCAATGGTTGAACGTTCTTATCCGATTATTCCACCTACTACTTATGCTAGTTTTGATTTACCAAATAAACCAATCACACCAAAATCAAGTGAGCGTTTCTCTTATCTTGATGGAAATTTTCATCATGGCGCCGCCTATACAGTTAAATCACCCATGTCTCAGTCACGCACATCACCTCGTCATGCATATCCCAAAATTGATGTTAATCAATTTAGTGATATATCATCAGATTCAAATTCCGGATGTCCTAAAGCTCAGCCGCCTCCAAATTTACCAAATATGAATTATGCACAGGCACATAAATATTCGGTATTTAATCAATCCCCGATTAGAGATAACGTACCAAATCAATGCGCTAATTCAATTACTACAACAGGAGATTTCAAAACTATTGATAGTTTACCTGGAAATGCCGGTAATAGAAATTATCCTAGTCATCAAATTAGTACAGGTGAAACAACTTTCACTTCTCAGCAATATCCTACTGATATTGGTGCTCCTAATTCTATTCCTTTAACAGCACGAACTTTTATAAATTGTAATCAAATAAAATATCATGGAAATTTGGCAACCACACAAGATCAAAATCAACAAACAAAGTAAGTGTAAACTTAGTTAATTTTTAAAAATAAATCTTATTAAGAATTTTTGTGATAAAAGCTAATTAATATTTTTTGTTTTATATATATAGTGCTTTTACTTCTCCCGCTCATTCAACGTCTTCCCAAGGATCTACACAAACAACTACAACAACTTGTCGAATGAAAACTAAAGCTGCAATGAAAGGTTACGATAACTTTAAAGTTTCAATACCAACAGTTGGTTTAGATATGCAACAAGCTCTAGAACGTAGTCCACATAGTAGTGGTTGTAAATTAACAGCTTTAGCTGAAATAGCACTAGGAAATGAACCACCACCAGTAATTCCTAGTACAATACAAACAACAACAACAGCAACAATTAGCTTATCACCAATTACAAAGAGTGATGAAAAAATTAAAGAAGATATAGATCGCGATCCAAGAAAATTAAAAAACGCAACTATTAATGAAGAATTTGCTAAAAAATATCAAGATATGATTTTAAATAATGCTAAACTTGCTCATAAAAAAGTCGATGATACAAATATTACAGCTGGAAAATTAGGTTTTAAAGCAAAGAAAAATAAATCAACCACAAAACAAAAAAACCAAAACCAAACAACACCACCTTTAGTAAATAAAACAGTACGAGTTCCTGAGGTGATTCAAACTAAGGACGTTTATGATTTCGAAGAATCTGAAGAAACTACAAATAAAGAACAAGAATCTTCCGTTGTGAATGCTACTAATAGTAAAACCGAAGAAAAAATCATTATACCTGAACGGCCATTTAAAAATATTGGTTTAAATAATAGTGAGCAAGATCAAATACAATTTCAGAAACCCGATGAATTATCATTAGAAAAATCTCCAAATTCATCGATAAAAGAAAATGATGAAAGTGTTGTGTCAACAACAAGTTATTCAGATCGTGATGATTTTAATTATGGTTCTATGACAGATAATATCGATGATGATGAAGCCGATGAAAAATCAAATCAACATGACGATGATGATGATGACGACGATGATAGTAGCAGTGATGATTCAGCAATTACATCAAAAACTTTAGGTAATAAATCATTAATTATGGGTAGAATATTCAAAAAAGCAACCACAACTGCGAATCCAACTGACGAAAGAAAATCAAACATTTTACCAGTATCCGTACCTATTGAACAACAAAAAAAGAAATTACCGAAACAGGAATTAGATAAATTATTTGATCAATTAATATCTGAGAAAAAGAATGAAAATTCAGGTAAGAAAAAGGATAAATCATCTTTACAACAAATAAAAGTTCTAAACTCGAGTACAGGTAAAAAAAATGAACAGAAAAAATTAGTAGTTGAAGATGCAACAACAACAACAGTAGCAAGTACTGGCAAAAAACGTGGTCGACCTCGTAAGATAATAACTGAGCAAAATAAATCCGTTGGGATTATGAACAACGAGACAAATAATAAAGTTCAAACAGTAACAAAAAAATCTATTATTATAAACAAAATAGAAAATTCCGAGAAAATCGAATTTACAAAACCCTTGCCAAATAAACAGTCACCAAAACATACAAAAGAAAAATTAAATGCAACGAAAAATGCACAACAACCAGTTACTAAAGAAATTAATAAACTTCAGTCTGAACTTGGTATGTCAGCTGAAGAAATAGCAGAATTAATAGGTGAAGGTAAGCGGAAATCGCAACGTCGCTGTGCCGCAAATTCACAGAAAAAGCATGTGGAAATTTGGAGTTCTGATGAATATGAAGAATTTCTAACCACCAAAGATATAATTGCTTTAATTGAAGAGAAAGAAAAGAAAATTCAAAAAAAGAAGAAAGATGAGAAATTACAAGAACAAATACCACCTAGAAAATTATCGGTTTCAAAAAGTTCAGAACGTCCAAAACATAAGCAATCTGATAATGGTGATAATATTTTATCCAGTAAACCGGAAAAAGAAAATAATGAACAAAACAAAAGTAAAATCGAACATGAAAATCTTGCAAAAGAAGAAAATGTTTTAGAAAAATGCCCAAAATTAAATAAAAAACAAGAAAGTTATGTTGAAGTTCCGATTCCAAAATTAACAAAAAAATCATCAACAAAAATTGTCGATAAATTATTAGAGAAATTTACACCAACCAAAATACCAAATGAATCAGGTTCAGACGAAACTGAAACATTAGTAAATAATAAAAAAACCATTGCAGATAAAAGAATAAATGATAATACGAAAAAACCTTTACCTACACTTAAACCACGGTTGAAAGCACGCAACTCGGATTCAGAAAGTGATTTTGAAGCTGAATTAAAGGGACGTGCTAGTGCTAGTGCTAAAATAAAGAAACGTCGAAAAACAATTGCATCAAAAGAAGATTTACCCCCACCCCCACCACCAAAAAAAGAAAAAAACTTAAATAAAACATCGAATTTAAGTAGTAAAAAATCACTTGAAACTAAAAATAATACTCAAGATCCTAAATTAAAATCAAACAAAAAAATAAGTGGTATTGGTAAATCTAATCCAGTTACTGGTACAAAAACTAATGCACCAACAGCAAAACCTTTAGCACGACGAAAACGTGTTGCCTCCGAAATGTTATATTATTGGTCATCATCAAGTGATGAAGATTTTGGTAGAATTGAACAACATGAAGAAGATGAAGATGATTTAACTGAAGATGGTGAACATTTACAACAACACGGTTGGATTGTTGGTGATTCACATAAAAAATTGGTAACATTATTAGCAATTGCTAAAGGTAATAAAAAAGTTGATGATTGTGGTGTTAAAGAAACAAGTTCTAAGAAAAAAAGTTTATAGGAGGAGTAAATGATTTACAGAAAAACAATAAAAAAAAGTGCTAGTGTATAGAAAAGTAAAAATTAGAAAATTTCAGATTTTTGAGTTAAAAATTTAATTTATAAAAAATGTATGAAACTAAAAAATATTATGTGATATGTTTAACCTGTTTTTGTTTTACTAACATTTTTTTTATTCATTTGTTTGCCATTCATAAAATTTTTTAATAAAATATTTCCTTAAATAATTGATTAATTAAATTTTATGAAGTTTTTATTTTTAAAATTCTTAAATAAGTTATTCTAAGTTCGTGAAAGGATTAGTATACAATTTTCATTTACTACATATTTTTTTATGTACAATAATTTGTAATTAATTATACTATTAATTATTAAAAAAATTTGTACAAGTTTTTTTACTATTTTGTGTTCAATATAATTAATAATATGAAATTTGTTACTTTTTCAAAGTTTTTTTTCTAAATTCATTTCCAATTTTTATTTAAAATTACAAATCCTTTCTACAACTCCTATTCAATGCATTTATGATTTATTTTCTAGTGCAAATATATTTTTAAAATTATCAAAATTAATATTTCCTTGAAAAGTTTAAAAAAATTTAATATAAAAACTTAATATTTACAAATTTGCAGATATCTCTGCGAATTTTACTCTATGATGAGCAATAAAATAATGTTTAAAAATCGTTTATTGTATATTTTTACATCTGTTGTAGAGCAAGCTACAATTATTATTTTTTATTAAAATCTAATTAATGAAATTTCCATTTTTAAAAAATAGGAATATTTTTCTTTAACTGTAATAATTAGAAATTAGTTTAGAATTTTAAACATTTAGATAAAAATTTTCTTTAAAATTAACATAAATTTCGGACTGAGTTTCTAATTTTAATTAATATTTTATTAAATCGTAACATTTGCAAGATAAATAATAATAAAAACGGAAAAAATATATATATGTAATTCCATGACAAAAAAAAAAAAATAGAAAATATAAACATTAAAACAATTATTAATTTTCATCCTCCTAAATTAAATTGTGCTTAAAAATTGTCAACATCAAAATAATAGAAATTTTTATAAATGATAAATAAATATGTAAATATTATTATTTAAATAATTATTATTTAAATAATTATTATTAAAATATAATTAAATATTTTCTACCAAAATAAATAAAATAAAATTGCCATATTAATATTATACATATTATTAAATTAGGCAACATAAACGTTAAGGGTTAAAAATTAAATATATATATATATATATATATAAAAAATAAATTGCACAAAAAAATTATAAAAATTTGTACATATATGAAAGATTTTAACAATTTACAGAGATAAAATTAAAATAATTATTAAATTAGGAAAAAATATTATAAATGTAAAAAACAAAATTATGATAAAAAATCATTAATATTTCAGCTAGAAAGATAAATAATTTTAGTTTTTTGGTACAAAAATATAATATAAAAGTTGTTATATATTATTATCACTGTTATTATAAATTAAATTAAATCAACTCTAGAATATTGTATTTGTCCTCTAAATTGAAGTTGAAATAAAATTATGATATAATTAATAACTAAAAATAATTTGAATTTTGCAAAATTGAATAATTTAATATGATTTATTCCATAAAAGTCTCATCTGAGATCTTACTAGACTTTTATTATTAAAGCTTAATTTTTACTATCATATTTAATAACAATGGATTGTTACCGTCGTTTTCACGGTTTTCTAGCTGAATAACTATTCAAGATTAATCTCTAAATATTATGTGCATAATATTATACCATTCATGTATTTACTGAGTATAAACAATTCAGGTAATACATATTTAAAAAAATCGCAGTTATACTAAAAATAATTAAATAGAAAAAAAAGAAAAATTAAAAAAATATGTTACTATCAGATAAGAATCATAAAAATAGCCTAAAAAATGTAAATAAATTCCCCCAATACAAAATATTAAGAAAATTATAAAAATAAAAATTCGTAATATTATATTAAAATAAAAGTTAAGATAATAACTTTAAATTTTATGGTCTGCTTATTTTTAAATTAATATAAAAATACATTAAATTAGTCAGTTTTTTTTGGTTTTTATTAAATAATTTCATTAAATGAAATTCTAATTAAATATTAAATCTATAAAGAAAACGTTTACATTCATTTGGTGTGTTCAGTTTTTTTTTTAATTTTTACCCAATTAACAAAAACTTTTAATTATAATTATTTTAAATCATCGAATATGAATATATTATACAAATAAAAATTTTTTAAAAAAATTCTAGACATTACATTAAAAGTGTAAATGAGAAGTGATAAAAAAAAATAAAAAAGAAAAAACTAGCAAAAAAAATTAAAATATTAAAAGTTATTAAAAAATTTAATTTCTTTAAATCAAAATTTTGAAAAAAATAAAAAAATACATTATTTATAAACTATAAAAATTAATTTTAAATATTACTTGAAATTAATTAGATGAAAATGAATATAATAAAGAAATAAATAAGATAATTAAGTATATACAAAAAAAATCTATTACACCAATACCTCGCTTTACGGCCTAGATACGTTCCGGGAAAGTTGGCCGCAAAGCGAAAAGCCGTATAACGAATCGCAAACAAATATGTATATAAACACTTCTACTTACGAGAATATTAACTTTTATGTGACTATTATATACTGCAGCGGCAACGCATTAAAATATGTACATATTTTTTTCTCCATTTGTTCTTTTTTTGGGCCGTATAACGAAACATTTTGGGCCGTAAATCGAAAAATTGCCGCAATTAAAGTAGGCCGTTATAGCGAAAAGCCGTAAAAAGAGCGGCCGTATAGCGAGGTATTGGTGTATATAATAAAAAAGATATATAAATTATATTTCAAAAAAATAAAAAAATATAGTTTTAAAATAAAATGTATTTTCAAAAATAAATAAAAAAAAAGAAAATAAGTAATGGCGACGATTACGATTATTGAAAATATAAATAAATTGCAAATATTTAAATTAAAATAATAATTAAAAAATATATTATAATAAAAAGAAAAAAAATATTGATTTAAAATTTTAAAAAATAGAATGCTGTACATGTAAAAAAAAATATAAAAAATTAAAAAAAAATATGCAAAAAAGAAATATATATCAAATTTTTATATTTAAAAGAATTTTTTTTTTGTATTCCGTATATTTCTGATTTGGTAACAGAGATAGATTCACTCTGAGGTACTATGAACCGTCCGTTAAATAATGTTTTACTACTGTTCCTCTAAAAAATTACGCTGATCGATGCCTTGTCTGTTATAACATTGTAGTTTAAAAAACTTAAATATTCTTTTTGTGTGCTTTAAAGATAATCCTTCAATATATTTCCCAAAGCTGTGAATTAACAAATAAATAATGTCAGTATAATATAAAAAAATCATTTTATTTCTCCATGGTTTGTATTTAAATATTTTTCTTACAGATAATGAAATTTCATTTAAAACATAGACCAATTTATCAAATAAATTAGCAATTTGTAAATTGAAAGAAACTACCACATAAATGGTGCTTTCTCACGCAATATTCTTAAACCATATTTAGACCATTCTGTTGATGATATCCACAATTCAGGAGCACTTTCTAAACAAGACATTATTGCTGCACCTTTCCATGATGTCATCGATGGATCCATATCTTTTGTACTAGTCACAATATCAAGTTGTTCTATTTGATGAATAAAGAAAAACAATTATTTAAATTTATAGCTACGGTATAAATAACCTGTTCTATGTAAATATGGAATTTGTAATGCAACACGATTTTGTAACCATTTACCAATTCCAGTAAATTTCATTCCACCACCAATAACTAAAATACATCCATACATTTTTCTTTTAAGTTCTTCAGTAGCTTTAAACATAAAAAAAATACAATATTTCAAAATGATGAAACTAATACTAATAAATGTTACTTACGACATCTTTCAATACTTTGCAAAACTGCTTGATCTAAACCAACAATTTGTCCACCAGGTAATACAAATTCTTTGTCAGTTGGTTTAACATCACGTTCAACCTCTAAACTATCAACAACAATATCATCATCTTGATTATCATTTGCTATTAAACTACCATCAGCTTGTATTTGCTCCATTTGTTCACGAGCATTTTTACGCTAAATAAATAATTAATTATAAATTAATAACAAGTTTTGCGTAATTAAATAACGTACATTAACAAATTTTGTAACACCAGTTTCACGAATATAACCCGAATCGAAACAATCTTCAGAATCAGGTTGAGTTGTACATGGTTTTTGTACTTTGGCCAATTTTGTTTTACCAGTAACACCTAATAATTCTGTATGAAATAAACTTAATGGTGCAACGATACATTCATCACCAACTTGTATTGTATATTTATGTATTTTACCATTATGTTTAACATTAAATGTTTTCTCTTGTGAACCACATATATCCTAAAATATATAGTTAAAAAAAAAAATTGTTAAAACCATTTTAATTTATAATTATGGCTTACCAAATTCACATGACAATATTCTTCTTTCAGCTTTTTTAATAAAAATACATCTTGTGGTTTTTGATCGTTACACTGTTTATATGGAAATGCACATTTCTGTAAAAGCCAATAAAATGTTTGTGTTACATCGCCGCCTCCATAACCTAATTTAACACGAGTACTAGGATGTGATATACCATCTTCAACACATGATACAGAAGTTTTTTGATCACCAACATCAACAACACAAGCATATCCTAATCCAGCACCAAATGTAGCTGCAACATGATCCTGATATATGTCAATGAAAAAGTGGATGAGAAAAGGTGGACATTTTTTTTATTAAATTCCTATTACAGTTTCATTACCTGGACTAAGAAACAACTACCAAAACCCATTTTGGTAAGTAATAATGTTGTTAATTCTTTTAAATGACTTCGATTATAAATATCTGAAACTACTAATACAGCTTTATATTGATGCAGATCACTATAAAATTAGTTTCAGTAATTAACTCATTATTTTTTATTTAATTATATACCTTAAATTAATTTTCATTTTTTCAGATAATACATATTCCCAAATTTCTTGTATATCTGCTAGAACTGATGTAATCGAACCACCTATACCAGTGTGTATATTAAGTTCACCACGTTTAATTGGAAAGTGTAAATTAAATTGACCATCAGGATTTGTATTTATTACCTAATAAAGAAATATATAACTAGTTTATCTTTAAAAATATTTTAATATTTTAATTTATACTTCATCTCCAAATATAACTGTTTGATCAGTTTCTATAACATCTTTAATATTATCTTGTATAATATCTGGAGCAGATCTTCTATTAAATGCAGAAATTTGTTGGGGTGGTGTTGCGTATCGACGACGTCCATCCGATTGCAGGCATGATTGTAAAGTATGAGAAACCTGTAACCTACATTCTTCAAATTCCTGTAGCAATTCTTTAGTCTGTAAGAACACATACAATACGCATAGCTTTTGATATTAACGAAAAATAAACAAACCTTTTCAACCCCAATTGGTAATAATAGATCACGATGAACATTTCCACCCGGTTTTCTTTTTCTGGCTACAGCATTTAAAATACGAATTGGATTTAAATCAGAAGCACGGCCTATTCGCAGATTTAATGATCCTGGATGAATGATTATAATCATTTGAGCTTGCAATTGCTATAAATGAATTTAAATTAATTTTTTTGTATTAATTTATTAATATTAAAAAATTTTTACCTCAGGACATTCAACTGATGGCGCCATTTGTTTACAAATTTTTTGACAATACACAAAACATATGATTTTTAAATAAAAGTAGTTTACCGTTTAAATATTCTACGGCAATAAAAATTAGTACTCCATTTTAAGTAAGAAGAAATGGCATCTCAGTTTGGAGCGTAATTTACATATGTTTTCCAAACAATACCTTTTGACATTACCTGCCTGCATTTATTATTTACAATTAATAGATTCAAGCTAACATTTATTAAAATTATTTTACAAATAGTAATGTTTTTCTTGTAATTATGACTGAATTTTGTAGAATTTGTCTTGCGTACAATGACGAATTAATAACGTTAATTAAATCTAATTCAGGCGAAAATTTTTCAAAAAGCGGTGATATGTTTGGACATTCAACTGATGGCGCCATTTGTTTACAAATTTTTTGACAATACACAAAACATATGATTTTTAAATAAAAGTAGTTTACCGTTTAAATATTCTACGGCAATAAAAATTAGTACTCCATTTTAAGTAAGAAGAAATGGCATCTCAGTTTGGCGCGTAATTTACATATGTTTTCCAAACAATACCTTTTGACATTACCTGCCTGCATTTATTATTTACAATTAATAGATTCAAGCTAACATTTATTAAAATTATTTTACAAATAGTAATGTTTTTCTTGTAATTATGACTGAATTTTGTAGAATTTGTCTTGCGTACAATGACGAATTAATAACGTTAATTAAATCTAATTCAGGCGAAAATTTATCAAAAAGCGGTGATATGTTTGAGCAGTGTTTAAATATAATGGTTTGTTTATATTATAAATTGAAATTAAAAAAAGAAACTTAATTACGACCTTGATTTCAGCTTTTAACAATACCACAATATAAAATATGTATGGATTGTAATATTCAATTAAAATATTTCTATGATTTTAAAATAAAAGCCAGAAATGCACATGAAAAACTTTTAGAAATCTATCAAATTAATGAAAAAGATGTCCCCGATACTGGCCAAAATCCAATCTTTAATAATCATAATAATGAATCAGTTACTGAAAATGAATGTATTATTGAAAATGTTCAAGAAATAGATTCCATTATTAAAGAAGATATCAATGATTATATAAATTTAGAAAAAGAAGAAAATAATGACATTGCAAATGATTATGAAATTGAATATTTAGACCATGAAATAGATTTACAAGAATTTCAAGAAGAAATAAATGTAAATACGACAGAAATTAAGAAAATTGAAATAATGAATTGTGAGAATATATCTAAACAATTTGAATTAGATGAAGAATTGAACGATTTAAAAGAAAATAATAAAAGTTTAAATAAATCTTCAAATGATAATATATTAACTAATAATCATTTAGATTTAGACCAAAACGTGTATAAAAAATCAAAAAAAGGTATAAGTGAAAATTTTAAATGTTCACATTGTGAGCATAAATTTCGAAGTGAAAAAACCTATTTGGCTCATATAAATATGCATAATGGATTATCACCTTGGATGTAAAACGCAAATAGTAAATATTGTAAATAGTTTTATTTAAATGATCTTTGTTTTTTAGTTGTGAAATATGTAGCAAAGGTTTTCAATATCGTGTTAATTACAATTACCATATGAAAAATCATGAAAACAAGCGTTCATTTATTTGTACAATTTGTTCAAAAGGATATATATGTAAATGGGATTTGAAAATTCATGAGAGTGTACATACTAAAAAAAGACCTTTTAGTTGTCAATTTTGCAGTATATTTTCGAATAACTTTAATTAGTAAAAAATACTGTAATTGTTTTTTTTACAGATAAATCATTTCGTATTCGAAGTCATTGGAAACAGCATTTACAAACCCACACCGATACTAATGCTTTTGAATGTTTCTTTTGTAAACAAAAATATAAAAGTAGAGCAAGTTTAAAAATTCATATAAATTCAATACACAATAACATTAAATTTTCATGTAATATATGTGATAAAAGTTTTAATAGAAAACATCATTTAGTGGTAAGTTTTTATATTCAAATCTATTTTTTCAAATGATTTTAATACATTTTCGATAGGTTCATTTAAAAATACATGCAAAAAAGGAATCGCTGTAAAATATAAGTTTTATCTTAATTCTTAATTAACTTAGAACAAACCGTTTTATGCAATTATGTATTATTCATATCTAATATTATATTTAAATAAATTAAGAAAATATGTAATTTGTTTTTCATATTTCAACTTGGAGTATATTGTATAAATCAGATAATACTCAGAAGGTGGCAGATCTGGAAAATATGGAGGGTGCAGCAGTATATCCCATCCAAGCTGTAAAATGCTTTTGGCGAGTTACCAAACTTGTATGAGGTCTCACATTATCTTGTAGGAAAACTACACATTTTCTATTGATCAATTATGACCGTTTCTGTTTCGATGAATATGCTTTCGAAGTGCTTTGAGCCTTTTTTTTATGAATATCGGTTTTTGAAGTGCTTGTTGAGACGGTTCATCTTTTCTACTCCATGAGCGCTTGGATTTAATATTGTTGTAGATAACCCATTTCTCGCCCCCAGTAAAGATTCGCGTCAAAAATTGGTCTTTTCTTGACGTTTGGGAAGGAAATCACACATGTTAATGCGGCGGCACAAATTTCTTTCCGTAAATTAATGATCTTGTACGGTCGATAATTTAATATCTCGGCGATCTCACGAGTTTGCATCAATTAATGCCTTTATTGTGTCTTCAACTGGCCTAACGTGGTGCATCTGCAACATCTAAATTACCGTATCGAAATCTTGCACACCAGTTCTGCCAATACACCTTCACCATACACATCGGATAATTCTTTTCTTGCTTGAATAGCATTTTTACTTGCTGGAACAGCAAAAGCAAAATAGCATTTTTACTTGCTTGAACAGCTTCTCACTTTCCAGGATTCATAGGGCACAAACTACTGCGTAAATCTATATCAGCTGTCAAAATATATAATGATTATGCGGGTTAAATTGTGAAGCTGGCTGTGAAAAATAAAATTATGTCCTCTGTTGGGAAAAAAACGAAATTACGTTCCGAACAATCCTATAAATAAACACAATATAATATATAGATTCTTTTATAAAATAACAGCGTTTAAAAATTTGATTTTGGAAAAGTTTATTTTCTTATACAATATACTTCCATTTTTTTTTTAAATTTAGGTCAAATCAATTGTGAAAATTATTAAGCCATCCTAAAATTTATGAAATTCTATTTTTTTTATGTGTTGTTTTTTTTTTTTTTAATTGAAAATTTTGTTATTTTGGTTTAATATGCTAGCAATATTTATTTTTAGTTGGACTATTTATGTAAAAATTCGAACAAAATCAAACTCATTACAAAAACCACCCTTTCCATTTATAAATGCCCAAAACCACGAATTTTCCCGGAATTATATTATTGC
Source organism: Empis livida (assembly GCA_963932195.1). Classification (NCBI taxonomy): domain Eukaryota; kingdom Metazoa; phylum Arthropoda; class Insecta; order Diptera; family Empididae; genus Empis; species Empis livida. The sequence continues at coordinate 13,522,144 of OZ010648.1, forward strand.
CGATTGGCAGCCAATCAAAACGTTTTAAAAATATCGAAATTCGATATATCAAAAAAAAATTATGGTTGTGAACATTCTACAAATCGAACGCGGTGCCCTCTTGTTAAATTAATTTTTTTACGCCGCCGTAAGAAAGATATTTTTAAATTGAAAAATGTACGTGAGCCACTGCAATGTCATTTTTGGCGTTTCTTCTAAACTTTTTTATACAACTGCGATATCATATCATAAAACTATAATAATAAATTATTTAAAGCAATATATATAAAAATAAATATGTACAAAATATAATTTATAATGTACTATTGAATAACAAATTTTTTGAAATAAATGGCGAATATAAAAGATTCTTGTTTAATTTGTTTGACAACAAAAGAAAACGATTTTGATCCAATATTTTTAACAAATTCAGATAACATTTCCACAGATAAATCAGAATTAGCCTTAATGTATGAAGATGTTTTCAAATTAGAAGTAAGGTAATCAAATTATTTCTATAAATTATATTAATTAATTTTAAAATTTGTTTAGATTTATGATAATGATGATTTCCCACACTATATGTGTCCATATTGTACATTACAATTGAAACTTTTAAGTAAATTTAAGAAAAAGGCTATAGATACTTATAAAATAATTGAGTATCAGTTAAAATCTACCGAAAATATAGAAAATATTAGTGATGGAAAAACAAAACTTCCTGAAAATACTATATCAATTCTTGTTGATATTCATGAAGAAGAAGATGATGAAACAGAATTAATTACGACCACATCACCAGCAACTGAGACAATAATAGGCGATGATGAAAATGATGGTATGGAAGTTGTTATACAAGAAGTTCATTATGATGATTTCAATACACATAATATTAAAACAAATAATAGTGAAGACGAATTTTTGGAAGTGCAATTTCTTGAAAACGAAAGTATTAAAGATGAGGATGTTGCAGTTGAATCTGAACCAAAGGATGAAATATATGATGATATAAATTTATCAAATGTTTCTAACTCATTAATAGAAGAAGAAATTTATGAAGAATATACTGTTGATAGTTTAAAAAATGAAATTAAACCGGCTAAACAAAAAACTAGAAAATATACAAATAATAATACTAAATTTGACAAAAAATTTCAGTGCGTTGATTGTAATATTATATTTTTTCAAAAAATAAATTTATCAGAGCATAGGTAATACAAAATTTATTCTATAAAAAAAAACCAACCAACTAGAAAATTTTATCTTTATAGAAAAGAAAAACATCCACCATTCTCCTGTGATATTTGTGCAAAAAGATTCTTATCTCAAGACCGATATACAAGTCATATGAAAGTACATATGGGATTGCCGGGATTTAAGTAATTTTTTCAATTTTTTTTTGTTCCAGTAAATTTATTATTTTTAAAATTTCCATTTTTTTTTTAAGATGTAAAGAATGTGATAAAACATTTAATCAAAAACAGCATTTAATATATCATACACAAAATTATCATAGTAATGAACGTAATTTTCAATGTGATTTATGTAGTAAAAGATCTCTTACAATAAGTGATTTAAAAATTCATATGAGAGTACATAATGATGAAAGACGATATGAATGTGATGTTTGTAGTAAGTGAATTTAAAAATATATGTATAAGAACATTTTTGTAAATTAATAATTAATTAAATAGATAAAAGATTTCGAGCTCATACACATATGACAAATCATCGATATACACATTTCGAAAAATGTATTGAATGTCCCCATTGTCATATTAAATATGCATCACCAAGTACGTTAAAAATACATATAAGAAGTGTCCATGAAGGATTGTGCCCATATGAATGTAATGTGTGTCAAAAGAAATTTAAAAGAAAACATCATTTAAATGTAATTTTGTTTATGGTGTTATTGAAAGATATAAGTAATAAATGTTAATTTTTTTTTTACTTTTACAGTCACATTTGAAAACTCATAAAAAATCACCACCAAAGACGCGAAAAAAATCATTGACAGAAAATAATGAAGAGATAATTCTTTTTACAACTGAAATATGAAATTCATTACTGTGGGTAGAAAGATATTAAAATTTTCTTGCAATTAATAAACGAATAATGATAACTTGTTAATTTTTTTCTCCGTATAAGATCAAATATACTTTTTTTATATTTAAGCGAACGATAATCCGAAGGGATATTTTTGGCTATTAATATAAAATGGATATGTAGTAATATTTTATATTAAAATGTTTTTTTTTTTTAGTAAATCCGATAGCAAGGATAATTTTTTCTACTTTTTGTTATCTCAATACAAAAAGCATTTAGTGAATTTTAATATGAATTGCATATTTTTATATAGTGTTGTTTTTTAGAGAGCTGATTTCGGTTTTTGGGCAAGACTAGCAAGTTTAAATGTTCCATTTTGTAGGTATTAGGTATGCTGATTATCCTTTGAAAAAAAATGATAAAGTTATTTAATGATTTCCTTTACAAACCGTGCGCGAAAGGAATTGAAAATATATATTTTTTAAAAGTAAAATTTTCCATACTGTTAAACAGCATCTTTAATAACGGATACTAAAGTAAACACAATCCTTTAAAGACGATATATACTAAATAAAACTAGTTGAAGAAAAATTTAAAATAAAAATTAACAAATACATTTTTAAACATTAATTTTAAGATTACAATTGTATTATAAAAATTTTTAAAAGTTTATTTAATTGAATTAATTAATTTTATATTTATTCATTTAATATTATTTTTTTCAAATATTTAAATAACAAAGACAGTAATTTATTTATATAGTCCGCTTTTATTATTCTCTTTTAAAAATAAGAAGTACATTAAAAAATGAATGGTTAAATTCAACTTTTTCTTTAAAAAAAAATGTTTGTAAAAAATTTTTTATTTCTGTTTTGTCACAATAATCACAGCCGTGGGCACCAAACCTAAAACTTCTAATGGTTTTTCATAATCTTCATCAATGAAAACTTTACGTGGAAATGATGTCATCAAGTCAAATGGTATATCTGCACCTTGTTGAACTTGTATAAAAGTACGAACAGCAGATAATTGTTCTTTAGCACTAAACTTCTCTGTTAAGACAGCACCATCCTGTAAACGTACTTGTATTCTAGTTTCTGTATATTCTTTTTTTGTACCAGGCGTAATGGATGCCGATGCTTCAGTAGGAGCTACTGGTGAAACTGGTGATGTAGCTGAATTAGTTGGACACATTGCATTACCTAATTCAGCATTTAATTTAGCTTTTCGTGCTAATTTATCAGCTTCAATTTGTGCCTTAACACGTTCTCTAGCAGCCTTTTCTTCAGCCTTTTCACGTTTTCGTTGTTCTAATATTTTTGCCATTTCCATTTCTTCCATACGTTTTCGTGCCTCCGTCATATCCTTGCCAGATTTTATACGTAACTTTTCTCTTTCTAATTCATCCGAACGTTCTTGTATTTCACGTTCAGCACGTTTTTGTTTTAATTTTTCTTCAATTAATGCCAACTGCGCTTTTTTTTCTTCTTCTGTTAATGGTTTTTTTTCTTCAGTTGATTCCGAAAAACTACTATGCCCAGTTTTTGCTGCGTGAAACTGCATTTCTGTTTGATCTTTAAATAGTTTATTGCATTCATCACATTTTAATGATCTAGCTGGTGCTGTTGCAGCATCTGGTTCTGAATTAGCCGCTGATTCCGGAGCAGCAGCAGTATCACCTTCTGTTTCTATTGTTGCTGCCGGTGTTGTATTATCATCTGCATGAGCAAGTAGCCATTCCTAAAAATATATTAAAAAAAACATATTAATATATATATTTACTTGATTTGCATGGTATATTATTTTTCATACCATTGCAGGTTCAACTCCACTAAAATTTGTAACTTCTAACGCTTTTTCAGCTTTTTCTTTGGAAAATCCCATATCTATTAAAGTTTTTAATTGAACTTCTGCCATTTTAAAACGAATATAAACTAATAATTGTAGACAACGCCGAAAAAATTGATATATATTTTTTCCAAAGAATTCCTCTCACTTCAAAACAAAAAAAAACTCGAATGGTTTTTTCGGATATTTTTTGTCAATCACTCTTTTGACTTTTGACAATGTGATTTCCCGATAGGCTAACATGCTGATTGCCGATGCCAATGCCTTTCACAATAAATGTAAAACTAAACATTTGATAGGTTCGAACTTTAGAAACCAGTTACGGTTACGAAACTGATTCAATTTTTGTTGTTATAGGCTAGCGCCTAGCCACCGGTGAGAATAAGTTGGTTGCATTAGTTCCAAAGAAAGTTTAATTAAAAATTTTTCGTCAACAAATAAATTTTAATAGAAATAATTATTTATTATACGTATTTACTATCTAAAACAATTAATATTCATAGGAAATCCCTAACATAGTAGAAATTGAAAAACAATTGGTTCGTGTCCATTTAGCTGTTTATGTACAGCAGCGTTTCGCACAGTATTTTTAGGTGTAAGAAAGTAAATACATATATATCAAATTTATGTAATATGGAAATTCAGTTATTTAATAAAAAATATTTCAAAGTACATATAACAAAATAATAATAATATTTCCTTCAGTGTGAAGAGTTTTGTTACTTTGTTTGCTAACAAATCCGCGTTATATTTGGAAAGCTAATTTCTGGTTAAATTATTGTATTTAGTTTTTGTAGCAGTATAATATGAAAATCCTGATTCACACAAATATGTTCTACGCCGAAGCTCACAATGGAGATCGACTCTGAAAGGAGTAAAAGAACACGCATAGCTCTTCTGGTCAAAATAAGGTTATTTAGTAATAAATTTGCCCCAAAATTCTGCCAGGTTTACAGAATTAGAAATGGATTTTAATTGTAAGTCGAATGTTACTTTAACTAATTTTCACTATAAAAAAGACTTTGGTTAAGAATCAAATGAAAAACTACTGAATCAAAATTGTGATTAACGAAAAATCTAATATATAATTTAACATAATGGATAAAATATTTGAAGAACAATTATCGAATCCGATTAATTTTTTCGAGAATCATAATAATTATTAATTAAAATAAAGTCTCGCAGAACCCCTTATAAAAAGCCGCGGAATCACAGAGTTCCGTGGAACACACGTTCAACGCAGATGTACGGAATTCTTTCCTTAATCGGAATATAATAGTGCTTTCCAAATTTCCATTATGTATAACAACAAAAACGTCAAATTATTGAATTAATTTGCAACCAACTTCTCAAAATATAATTTTTCCATTATTACGAACACTCTCGGCGGACATATTTAATTATTTTTTATGAAATTTAAGAAAGAAAAAACTCAATAATCAAGTCAATTTAAATAGTAAAACGAATAAGAAAATTTTGAAATAAATATAAATAATGGTGTCGGCGAAACAAGGTAATAGAAGACGCGGTAGTGGAAAACAAGGTAATAATAAAAGATTTAAACCGGCGACACCAAATTCAAATGGTTTCATCAATAATCGTGCAATAAATGCAGCTATGTTTAACATTAGCCAAATGCCAGACAATCCCGGTTATGTAGATTTTAATGAACCTAGTCCATCAATACAGCAAATAAATTCAGCGAATTCAATGAATAATAGTGGAGGTGGTGGTAGTAATAATAGTGGTACTGGTGGCGGCGGTGGTGGTGGAAAAATTACTGGAAAAGGACGATACCGACGTAGTGGCAATGGTGCTAAACAGAGAAACAATCAAAACAACAATAATACTGGTAGTGGCAATAGAAATTTTAATGGTAATACAGGTATGACTGGAGGTGGTAATAGACGTAATGGGCAACGGAATAATAGTGGACCACCAATGTTGCCAACTAGGAATTTTCGTAATTCATTTATGCCACCTAGAATGGGTGGTCCCATGGGACCACCAATGATTTGCGGTCCACCAATGCCACCGCCACCAGCACCAATTATGAATGGTGCGAGATTTGGTCCAAGGCCATTTATTCCACTACCACCTTTAGTAGGTCCTATGGGGCCATTACGTCCACTACCAATGCGTGGTGGTCCAATGCCTTCAAGAAATCGAAGATCACTTCGTAATGGTCCACCATTATCTGGTACGGGTACTAATTCCGCAAATGGTGGTGGAAATGGATCAATGCGACGAGGTAGAAATTTAGGTAATAGAAAAAATATGAAAAATCGCAAACGTGGTGTTGGTGCATCTGATGGTGGTTCAGTAAGAAATGCTAAAGGAAAAAAATCAACACCAACTAAAAAAACATTAAAAGAAATTGTTAATCAGTATTCATTAGAAAAACCTTGGGTTACAGAGGAAATTAAAGCAGAAGCTAAAATTAAAGAAGATATAGAAAATCGTTTAAAAGGTAAAAAGGATGATCAGCTTTTTGCTGAATTCAAAGTACAAAGAGATAAATTTGTGACAATGTATGAAGCAGCTAAAAAAGAATATTCAGAAAATAATAAGAAACAAAAGGTGAGTTTACATTTTTTTCATAATAAATTACATAATTATACAGTTAACCAAATTGGTTTCAATTTATTTAGAACTCAGGATAAAAAAAAATTAATTATTTATAGCTAAAAAAAAAATATTTTTAAAATAAATTTTGGTTAATTGTATTATTGTATATTTATTTGAGCTTTTTTCACTATTTTTGAAATTTTGGCAGTATATTTTCTTTAGTTAATTATATATTTATCATATTCCCGAAAACTCGACAAGATTTACACTTAAAAATGTTTTTTAATTGATTTTTATGTATTTTCAATTGAAAGGTATTTTACTCCTAAAAAAGACCAAACTGTAATTGAAAACAGAAAATTAAGAAATCCATTCAAAAAATAATATAAAAACTTTTCAATGCCTGCAAATTAAATTAGATAAAAGGAACAAATATTTTTTATTGTTTTTAATATTTTGTGTTTATTTTTCAACTAAAATTTATAATGAAAAAAATGCAAATCAAAAAATCTTTCCATTTTAAGATGGATTTACGTATGAAAAATCTACTGCTAGCAAATATTTTACTAAATCTAAAATGGAATATAATTGTATTTCTTATCTTAATTAAATACATGAGAAAGAACATCAAATACTATTTTATTAGCAAAATTAGGGAAATTTCAGTGACGGTTTTTTTATAATTTATTATATATAATTTTATAAAACTATTATCGTGACTTGTGCTTTAAATATTAGATGACTTCTCTATTTTATATACAAATGTTACTATAATTGGAAAATAAATAGCCAATACAAATTTTATTTATATCACCAATAATATATATGGTTATTTAAATAATTTTAATTATTTCTCAACTTAAATAATACTCGAAAATTGATTACAACTAATAGAATGATTTTTTGATATGTAGTTCGTTGAAAACTTAATGTAATTGTTGTTTATTCATTCTAAACGTAATAATTAGAATTTTATAATATATTATGCTGCTTCTTTGGTTGGCTGATATATTGAGGTTGCTCTAACTTTACCTAAAAAGTTTATACTTCGGAGTCTATTTAAAAAAATGTAAGCTAAGATTGTCGACTTTATGTCACATATTTCATATCTACTCAATGAATTAATTATCAGTCACAACTAAATTTATTAGCGGATTTCGTGCTGTCCAGCTATAAAAGAAAATTTCTATTTTTAAACTCCATATTGCAATAAATTCTCACAGAAGCTTCATCGCGTCATTGTTAGACAAATTAAAATATTACATTTATTAAAATATTTTGTTGGCAGCATAATTACCAAACGTAAATCCAACTTTATGATTTTTTTTAAATACCCTTGGGATAACAAAATATTTTTGCAGGATATTGCGAAAACATTGACCGAGTCGGACAAAACAAATTCAAAACAAGATACAATTTCAAATGAAACTGTTAAGGCAGCAGCAGCAACTTAAATAAATATTCTATTTTTTCTTATACATATACGAAATATTTTTTTTTTTTTGGGAATTTAATATGTTTCATTTTGAAAAACATATTAAAATATGTATAAAAGAAAATATAAATAATAATTTTATAATTTAAAAAACAATTTGTTTTTGTATTGTTTGATTTAAAATGTAGAAAAATATTAATTTTTTTTTCAATCAACAATCAATCATATAAATCTCGAATTTTGAGAAATTTACAAAACAAAAAGAAATTAAAAACTCAACTGAGAAAAGTAAAACTTATGAAATTAAATAGAATTTAAAACTTATAATTTATAATAAAATGATACATTGCATAAAATGTATTTTGTTTTTTAAAGATATCAATTTGATTAAAAAAAAAGAAATTATTTATAAAAATATATAATAATAATAATAAATAAGAGTTTTTGTCTTAGATATATTTATATAAAAAAATGCTGCTTCTGTATTTTATTTTATTGATTTTTAAAAAGAACTAAATAAAGAAATATTTTAAGATTATTTTATAATAATTTTTATTTAATAAAATAATCATATTTTCGTTTTGTAATAAAATTATTACTTAGTTACGTAATTTGAATGGGATTTAAGAATTGTTTGAATGTAGAAGTCGGCGATCTATTATTAAATCTGAATTTTAACGAATCTCAATATAAAATAATTTTCACAACATTTTATTTAATTGGTTCTTAAATTAAAAACAAGTTTTCTGATTTAAATTTATAATAATTAATAATTTTTAAATTTCTTAAATCAGCTATTAATCTTAAATTTTTTGTTATAATTAATATTTTTACAGATTTTATGTTAATAATTTTTCTGTTTAAGTACTCGTAATTCATTTTTTATAAGGTACTCTTAATTGTTAAAACATTAATTTTTATTAATTGAATAATTCTGAAATATTTTCGATGCATTTTCTCAGAAGACGTAGATCTACTTTCAATATTAAATAACATTTTCATGGAATATGTCAATTAGATTTATTATTTTCTCTATAAATAATGTTGTATATCCTTAACACACGAATTCGGATTTAATAGATCAAATTTAATCGATCTTCTACTAATTCAACATTTAATTTATTTTGAATTAAAAATCCCTTCAACAAATGTTTTGATTAAAATTAAAATATTCCTAAAATAAATAATTTTTATTTTATAATTAAAATAACGAAAAAGAAATTTTATTTATATTTTATTTTTTCAATAAGTTAACTTGTATATTATTTATTTTGGAAGAAAAATAAATTATTGAAAATAAATTCATTAGAAATAATATAAAACTTGAAAAAAAAAAATACAATAATTTATTTGCAATTGTAGTCCAAGGATAATAAATTTAATTTTTCTGAAATTTTTTTAACACTTGGGCACAAATTCTTGTTATAATTGGGCTGAAATAAATGTTTGCAGAATTTTAACATGCACATCATAAAAAAAAAATGAAAATTGAATTTTTAAAACAGAAGAAAAAAACAATAATTTAGTCAAATATTTCAAATAATAAATAAAAAATATTTTGAGTAATCTTTATGCTCTAATAAAATAAGTTCTGGCAATCAATATCAATCACTATACTCAATTGAATAAATGTTATACATAAAATTACAGAACACAATTTGAAAATATTTTCTATTGCTGAAAAATATATTTTTGTTTATAGTTATTAATTTATGATATTAAACTTGTGGGTGGACGATAGCATAAAGGGTGATTAAATAATATAAAGTTTTACCTCAAAACAAAAAATAGAATTTTATATTTATAATAATAAATTTTTAAATTTTAGTCATTCACAAAAAACTGTCAATTATAATACCGTCCCTTGAATTATTATTTTTAGATTTTTAATTAAAACAAAAAATGATGAGGTTCTTAATTTTTTTTAACATGATTGTGAGATGAAGGGGTTGAAACTATTTGAAAATTATGTAATAAAAAGGATTAAATAATTGGGAGTATCTTTTCTAAAAACGCTTTCTATTGTAATATATTATTATATTTCATATTCTCTATTAGAAATTTAATTTGTAAGTTTTCGATTTTTAATCAGTATAATTAAATTTATAACTATGTCGTTAGGTATTATTAATATTTAGAACAAATGTGATAGTTTTTTTTTTTTTTTTTTTAGAAAATTTCATTAATTCATAAATTATTTCGTTTTTTTTTTAGTTTTTTTATAATTCATTATTTTCCTAAACATAATATTAGGGCCTAAACTAAGTTAATTATGATTAAATTCGGGGAAATTTACAGAGAAAATCTTATGTTCAAAATTAGTGTGACAAAATCTTCTAAAAATTAACAATTTAGTAGATTTTTTATTTTAATAAATCAAGAAATTTGTTCACAATCAACACAAGTTTAATATCATTTTTAAATATTTAATATTACAATATTTTCGATAGATATGTGTATCCAAATTTTTTTTTTTTTAATTAAACACTTCATAAAAAAATATTAAATTTATAGATCTAGAATTAATTCTTTTTCTTAAAACTACTTATTAATAGATCTGAAAGTAGAGTAAAGTAACTAATATACATAAATATATTTTTAATCGTATATTAATAAAATATAAATATTTGATAAAAATAAATGAATAATTTACTAAAAAAATATTTGAAACAAAAATGTATTAAAAACAATCTATATTATATATTCAACATGAGTTTTAAATACTCTCTCTAAATATAATTAAAAATAAATAAAACCTAATGCGAATTTATGAATAAAATAATCGCCACCAACATTTCATAAATGAATAATTTAAAACATTAAATAATTATGTATATATATATATTTATATAAATAAATATATGTATATATATATATTTATATAAATATATATATATTTTATTAAAGAGACTAATAAATAATTGCAAAAAAATCTTAACATTTATTTCATTTACTTATTTTTTATTTCAAAATGTCTGACTCGACTTTTAATCTCTTTAAAAAAATTTTATTATAATTTTTTGTTTAATTTTAATATATTTTTTTAAACAAGAAATTATAATAAATTTTATAATTTCAATTAAAATATAAATGGATGGTTTTCTTACAATTTAAAATAATAAAAAATTAAATGGTCTGGTAAGTTTTATCGAATTAAATTTCTGTAAATTAATTAATATATTCATTAATTTAGTTATTTTTATTTTGAGATTTTTTCTTTTTTATTAATATTAATTTGAATTGCATAAATAATTCTTTTAAAAAATAATTTAAATTACATATGGGAGCGGTGCCGATTTACGTCGATAAATTATGGTTTACCGATCCATTTTCATTACGAATTTTGAAAGAGTCGTTCATGTTTTTCATCAAATCGCACAAATTCGGTCATCATTAACTTAACCAAATTTAATTTTATGATGTTAAATTAAAAGAACATTAATTAAGCACTGAAATTTAAACTTTTCAATTTCTTTATATCTGAGGACAAACCTGCAATTATTAATTTGCAACATTTTACGTTGCGTCACATTCTTTTTGATACCAATTAATGGCGTAAATCGACGCACTCATTGTGTAATTAGTAGTTTTATGATAAATATAAAAAATCAATATTTTATTTGTTGGCATGTTTGTTATGCTCAAAAATATCTATTTTAAGAATAATTATATATTTTGAATTTTCTGAGTGAAACTATAGTAGACATCAGAACTTTTTATATGTACAATTATTATTTTTATACCATGGATTTTTGAACTTTCTCAATGATTTTTGAACTTTTTCAATGATTTGGATTTTTAAATTTTTTCAATAATTTTTTCCTTTGAAAAATAAATTTAAAAAAATTTTTTGTTTCTTTTTATCTATGAGTATATAGGAAAGTGAATTAATCATCGAGTTCTACTTGAAATTTGGATGACTTTCAACAAAATTTTTAATGATTATACTAATTTTAATAGTCTTTAAATAAAAAATACAAAATTTATTTTAGCAAAAAATATAATTAATGAGTTTTTAATTACTACTTTTTCTTAAAAATTTTCAGGCAGATGAAAGAAAATATAGGTATTAGCTTGTTAAAATTGTCGTTGGTTTACCAAAATGAATAAATTTGAAATTTAAAAATAATATAAATTAATGCTGCAATTCATAATTTGAACTTAACTGTGAGGTCGTGTTAAGTGTTGTATTTGAATCCATAAACAATTCTTTAAAAAATAAGGGAGACGATCTTAAGTCTAGTGTAAAGTAGATTTAAGAAAATATTATTAAATTAAAAATATCGAAATGATAATATTCTTAAAAGTCCTCTAAGTTGAAATTACATATTTTAATTTTTTTCTAATGTTTCTATAGCAGCTATATCGTTTAAAATAATTTTTATAGAGCTTTATTTTTTAAGATTGTGAATTCGGGCATATGATTCACAAAAATATATTCTATTATTATGATATTTGATACCAATTAATGACGTAAATCGAATTTTATATTTATAATAATAAATTTTGAAATTTTAGTCAGTCACAATACATAAACACAATACACTAGTCATACACAATACTGTCTATACTACATATTATGCGTATTCACTTAAAAACTTATATTTATTAGAGGTAGTCGCCAAAAATTAACAATATTCTCACAAATCACTATAAATCACAGTTGAAAAAGTAACTAATTTATTTAAACAGCCTTATAATTAGATTTTAAAAATTTCTACGAAAATATTTTATAATCTTATCAAAATTTCTTAAAAAGAAGTTTGAAATAAAATCACAACATTAAAAACAAAGCATACAGAGTCACACAAGTACGACGGAAATATTTTTACTATTATTCAACTAAAATCAATAACAAAAATAAAATTATGAAATTCTAGGTAAGAATTAATAATTTTGTAATTCCCATTGCTATAGTAGTAATTTGACACCGAATTATAAATTTGCAACAGTTTGCAAAAACAAAAATTGCAACATTTTGTTTTAGAATGTTATAAGAAATTTTAGATTTAAAAATAAAATTTATACAAACAGCTTACAAATACAAAAAATTTTTTTTATTTCATAATAAGATTTATAATATAACTTTTTTCCTACATAATATATAAAAAACATTTTCTTAAAAATGAAATATAAAATACGTTGGTTTAATTTTGATTTTAATACCAATAAAATGTAAGTACTAAATTTTGAAAATACCCAAATAGAAAAGAATACCATTATATAAATGTAGATTAATGAAAATCTATAAGAGAGTTTAAATTAACTAATATTATTTTTCATGTTGTTATTAATATTAATTAATATTTTATTATTGATGTGTACATTTTTCTCTTTTATCCTTTTTTATTTTACCATCCAATGATCCATTACCAATCGATGATGATGGCCCATCAAAACCAGGTGATGGTGGATAATCAAATCTAGGATGGTGTATAAAATTACCATCATTTCGATTTGATGATGATGATTGCAAATCATATAATGAATTTGGTTTTGGTAAAATCGGTTTTTTATTATAATCTTTAACATTTGGTATACTGTTGTAACCTTTAATGTCAATGGGTAAGGCATATGTATCATCACTGTCAAAAGTCTGTTCATATGGAATGTTTGGTATTGGACGTTTTGATTTTGGTATAGCACCATTACGATAATTATCAACAATATCATTTGTTCGAATTAAATCAACTGGATCAGAATATGTTTCCTCCAAATCATAATTATTATTTGTACTGACTACATTCGTATCGGGTCGATGATTTTGTATATCATTTGTAGCTGAATTAACAGTATTTGATTGATCAAGTAATTGTTGCTGTTGTTGCTGCTGCTGTTGTGATTTTTTCAAGCGATATTTTTCTTTAAGTCTTTTAGCTCTCTTTCTTTCTCTTTCTTGTAATAATTTAGCCAATTCTTCATCCTGTGCCTGTATGGCTAGCATACGATCTTTTTCAGCTAATTCTTCGTTCTGAGCTTGAATAGCTAATAACCGATCACGCTCGGCCTGTGTCATTTCTCTTTGTTGTTCCATTATTTGTAATTTCAGGGCAAATTCTTTTGCTGCATTTTCTTCAGCTTCAATTGCAGCAATACGTTCACGTTCAGCTTGTTGTTCAATTTTTTGCAAACGTCTAGCTATTTCTTTAGCTTTAATTGCTTCAATTTCTTCATTGCGTAATTTTTCAATTTTTAAATTTTTTTCCATTTGTTCGGCTAAATCACGATCTGCTTTTTCAACATTTTCTAAATATTGACGGTATTGCATTTGAACTTCATTTGCAACTTCTTCTTCACGTTTTTGTTCACTTAAGGCTTTTGGAAAATCTTCACGTACCATTGCATTACGTTCTTTATTACGATTATAGTATTCATTGATTTCTTGGGATTGAAGACGTTGTGCAAGAGCACCATCTTCACGTAGGCCCCATTGCTGACATGTTTTCTTTACATGACCTAGTTTTGGTAATAAATTTTCTTTGCTAGTCATTTTCCCTGTCCTTATTCTTTTATTTTAACTGGTTTTCCGATAGCCGTTTTCACTTTTCAAACCAAAAAAAACTTTACAGCAAAATATATTCAATCATTTATAAGGCAAATTGTTTTAATTTTATATATTTAAAATGATAAATTTAACAAAAACTTTCATTTATCAAAACAATGGCAATAATTAGGCAAATTAAATTAAATAAAGAAAACAAGAAAAATAAAAAGTGCTAATTTAATTGTTGGAAAGTGTTTGATTGAAAGACGTCAGATAATACTAATAAACCATTATTATTTAAATTACAGGTAAGTTATGTTTGAGTTTTGAAAAATTACATTAGTAGATTCGAATTTCGGAAAAATTACGGCTCTTGAATAATTATGTAAGCCGAAAGGGTTCTATCAAAATATCAATTCAGAATTCTAGTAAAAATTAATACTAATTTTATAAATTAATATAAATATCCGAAACAGGAAAGTATTTGAATCTAGATTTACGTTCATAACCAAATAAAATTCTAGTATAATCTGATTATTGTTTCCTCATAACAACTTTGCACTGCTTTTAAAATTGATATATGCATATATACTTCAGTAAGAATTTTTGGTTCTATAAACAGGAAATAATAAATTCTGGTTGTAGTAATCGGAAAAAAATAAATGTGAGAACGAAAGCTATAGGTAAAAAATAGCAGATCGAATTTATAAAAAAATCTGAAATTGTGATTGGTCATTTAATATCAACAGGTTATTAGGCAACAATATTAACCGATATTTTCAGAATTTATCATTTTGCTCATCGGGAAATTGCACAATTTTCAATGCTATCAACTTAACAAAAAATATTGAAATTGTCAAATTTTTCTTTGTGGAGAATGTCAAATTCACAAACTTGAGTTAAAATCCATTTTTAAAATAATTTAAAAAGTTATTGAAAGAAAATTCTTTTAATTTAAAAAAAAAATCTATCATTACGAAACCTGATTGATAAAAGAGATGTTTTTTAAAATTTTCACAAACATAGTTCCAGTAAAATTACAATTTTTACGAAATTCAAAAATTTTTCACTCCAAAAATACTGAAGAACCAGTTTATTTTCCCATTTTTGTATGGATTTTTGTATTGACATCCATAAAATTTACAAAAAAGACTCATATTTATATACTATAGTAGACGAAAATATGACTCATTTTTTGACTTAAAAAAATTGTTTTTGTTATTTTTTTGAGTAATTTTTTTTTTTGTATTTTTATAATTTTTTTAATCAATTCAATTGTCAAATTTCAACATTTCTTAAAACTCGAAAATATACTATATGTTATAATTTGTATAAAAAAATTATTTAATTTTCATATAAACTTAAGTTCTATTATAGAAATCAAAAAGTAAGAATTTTACCTATACAATTTATAAAATATTGTAATTATGAAATTCTAACCTGAAAAAAAGCAAAAGACAATGATAAAATCAAAGATGAATCAAATTTACTCGTCACATATATCATAATATTTTTGTTTACTTTCAGGAATGTCTTTTGTATCAAATTTATCCATAGCAGTGATTTGTTCATCAAATATGAATAGATCAATGGAAGCACATGGTTTCTTAGCAAAAAAAGGATATAAAATTCGTTCATTTGGAACTGGTGATAAAGTTAAACTACCAGGAACAGCAATAGATAAACCAAATATATATGAATTTGGAAAACCATATGATGAAATATATAATGATTTAGCTGCCAAAGATAAGGCTTAGTATCCTTTTATTAAACGAAACAAAATTTTTTTTCATTTAACCAACTAAACGATTCATAATCCTGAATCGTACATATTACAATAATAATATGTATTAATAACAAAAATTTAATTTTCCTTAATAGAACATGGATCTTTGGAAAATATATTTTTTGCACTGTTCATCTATAAAAAAATAAAATAAAATGAATAATAATTAACAAATTTATTTTCCTTAATTTAAATATTAATTTAGTTATACACAGAATGGCCTTCTTCATATGTTAGATCGTAATAGACGAATAAAAAAATGTCCCGAAAGATTTCAAGATTGTAAAGAAATATTTGATATTATGATAACAGTAGAAGAGCGTGTCTACGATCAAGTAATTATAATTTACAAAAAAAATTATCAATATTATTGACATTTTTTATTAATAAAAAAAAATAGGTTATAGATTTTATGGAATCACAGGAATCTGTTTTAAATCAACCTGTTCATTTAATAAATATTGATGTACAAGATAATCATGAAGATGCAACATTAGGAGCTTTTTTAATTTCTGATTTGATAGCAATGGTAAAGATAATATTATTTAAAATAAAAACAAAAATAAATCTAATAAAAGTATTAGAAAAATTGAACAAAAAAAATAACACAATTATTTTCAATTATTTTATTTTATTAAGAGGCAAAATAATTTTTTATAGGCTTCTATTGATTTTGCAATTGTAAGTAAAATATATTTAAATGTACCGCAAAAAAATATAAAGGTAAAGTCTTTTTTCACTTATAACTCACGTTAAGAATTTTTTTGGGAGAATATTATTCAACAAATTCATTATTTTGTCATATTCTTAAAATACTTTAACAAAGTATTAAAAATCTTGCACTCTGAATAATTGAGATGCAATAATATATTACTTTCTTTCAAATTGTGATATGATGGTACTCACCATGATATTCTTTGAAATAATTTTTTTTTTTTTTCAAAGCTAATTTTTTTGTACAAAGAAATAAGATCTTCATGATGTACATTTAAATTTATTGTAAATTATTTAATTAACACTATAAGTCTGTAGTAATATTATTTTGTTCCTCAAATTGTAGTTCTAATTTACAAATATTCAGTAATATTGTAATAAGAGATCATTCTAGATTAAAAGAACTAAATATATTTGAACTAAAAATCTAAATATTCACTAACTATTTGTAAATTTACGTCTTCTCAATTGATATTGACGATTGTAAAGTAAAGTAAAATTCAAATATATTTTTATTTAAATCATTACAAAATGTATTAACTGAATTAATTTTTGATAAAAATATCTTCATTTTATTTTTTAGATGTCTAGATCTGAGGATTTAGACAATGATATTGATGAACTTTTACATGACTTTGAAGCAACTCAACAACGTGCCGTATTACATAGTGTTTTATTTTACTGATATAAAGTTAATAATAATTTTATTGTACTTTCTATACAAATAAAATATATGTTAGATTTAAGAAATCATACCTATTTCATGTAAAACTTTATAATTTTCAATGTAATATTTTATTTTAGTTGTCTAAAATGAAAAACAAAAAAAAAAAAAAACTACACATATTATTTGTTAGAAATTGTGTTTATATTTAATCAAATATTGATCTTTGGAAAATATATTTTTTGTGGTGTTGATCTATATAAAAAAGAAGATACATATATACAAATAATAATAAAAGAAAAATTTATAATTTGTATAACTTAAATAAGTACATAAATCCAATAATAATTGTTATATATAAACATACTGACAAAGAAAAATACAATTATTGTAAACTTAAGTAATAGAAAATATAATTAAAAATTTTATAAAATTTTGACATGTGGAATAAAATTAAAGTTCTTAATTTAAGATATATTTGGAAAACTTGTTATAAAAAATGTTTTTTTAAGGGAAATATTTGTTTTTCGGAGTGCTAAGGTCGTAATCATTACAGAAGGAATTTTCGCGAGTCGTTGGAAGATTAGGGGGTATGTAAAAATGTTTCAATTTATCAAAACAAAAATTCTAAAATATTATCAACCCAACAAACAAACAAAAAATACCGGAAATTATATCTTTGAAATAACCGTAAATTAACATAAGTAATTTTCATCGAAAAATAGGTCCTTCTCAAACAAAGTTTTCGAATTTGTTCGCATTAACAATTAAGATCTTATAACGAAATCTTCCAAAATTAATTAACGCACTAACTAAAAAAACTATTTAATATATCCTGAAAAATTATGAAAAATTACTATGTGCTTTTCTGATTACGATTTTGATATATTAAGACTATCTACGAATTTATTTATTTATGACTTTAATTATAACATTTTTTTTCAAATATGTATTAAAAGTATTTCTTATCTCGGATCATATTTTGTCTGATAATCGCTTTTAAATAATATTTAAAAGATCTATCTGACTTAACTTTTTATATAATATGATAGTTTTTAAAACTAGTAATCAATCTTTATTTATATTATAAATATTTTTCTTCTTATCATTTGTATTTTATTGAAAATTATAAATGTAAAATATTATAATATAAAAATATGCGCATGATTACGCCTCACTAATTTTATCAGACAAAACTAATTTTATTTTAGTAGAGAATTTATTTAAATAATAGAGAATTTATTTTTATAATATTTATATTTTATATATCAGATAGAAGTAAATAATAAACAAAAATAATAATATAAGACAACATGCGGTAAAAAAATTGTCCAGTTCTATTTAAGAAAACTCCCCATGTTATGATTATAACAAATTATGGTTTATGCTCATAATCTTTATATTCTAATATGCATATAAATGTAAATTTTTAAGATAATTTGATTACATTAAAAAAAAAAAAATATTTACATGATACGAAAATAAATAGATAGCAAAAAATACTGTTAACGAAATCATCGTTACAGTCTATTAAAATAAAATATTTCTTTTTTTTTCTAGTAATCTTTACTCAATAATTAAATGCAATATTTACAGTATTTAATTACAATTAAAGATATATTTTTTTGATTTAATTTTCATTAAAAATACATATATAATTTTATTAATTAATTAGTATAACAAAAAAAAATCATTTAATTTAAACTTTGGTTAATTCGATAAAGAAAATTGTTTTAATAAACATACATTAAATTAGGGTGGTTTTTTTTCGTTTTGTTTAAATGAGTGAAATGTTAAAAGAGCATAAAGTGTAATTAAATTTATATAACTCAGGAATTTTATGATTATTTGCGATAATTAATTAATTTGATACAGAACTACAATAGAAATTATAGGAATTGAAAATTGTAGTTAATATGTCGCCTAGGTTTATGCAATATTATTCCTAATTCCTATATTATTTATAAATTTTCAGTTATTTATACATTTACCTTAATTTAAACGTTTTATTGTCCGTATATTAATAATAAATTATCACAGTTTTACATCATGCTGGTTCGGTATCTAATTCAATTCACAAATTATTTATTTATTGATTAATTTATGCTTAATAGAATTAATTTAAAATTTAATATGTTGGCTGCCATATATGACCGCCCAGTTATTTTTTAATCACCCAGTTATTTTTTAATCATAAAATATAATGATTAACAAGATTTTGCAAGATTTTGGTGGCGGTCAATGGGAAGCAAATTGCTATCAAAAATATTTCTATTACTATGCCATTAATAATATTTGGAAATGTGCTATTCTGAATAAATTTTGGTAAGTAAATTTTTTTTAGAAGTAATAATAATATTTACACAGTTTTATTTATATGCAACATTTCGTCAAAACAATCTTTTATTAAAAATGTTATTTTTTAAATAAAATTTCATAATTTTCTTGGAATATTATATTAAAATTGAGAGAAAAATTTCTAGAATTATTTTTATATTTACGTAAAAGATATGTTAAAAAGAGATAAAGGAGCGGAATTGCAAAAAAAAAATAAGACTAAACACCAAACAATCATTAAAAATCACTACACTCATTTTCTGTAATTTCTTGGATACATAATTGAAATTTTTAGAGAAATTATATATAAAAACTAAAGAAACTCCCCAATACAAAATAAATAAATTTTCTCTAACTAACTAAACAATATTAACAGAGTAGAAGCTATTTTTTATACTCTACTGGTAATGTCGTTTAAAGCTTTTCATATAAAATTTTCGCGCATCTCTCTTATCATCAGTACAATTCTAATATAAAACACATGAAGGTCGTCGTCGTATCGTTTTCTATACACAACTATATATTTTTTTTTTGTGAAAACCCCAGAATCATTGAGTATTAAAAATGAAAATATTATGTACATAAAAATTTGTTGGTACGGTTTTCTTTCGATTTTTATTATATAAAATTTAATAAATTGTCATCGAAACGGAACACTCTTCTCTGTTATTTTTTTTTTTTTTTTGTGTTGTACATAAATCTCTAGTTTTACATTACACCAGTTTCTAACCATCAGTTCATCTGAATGAGCAGAAGAGCATCATTATAAAATATAAAGTAATTACGGAGTGAATTTAAATAATATTAATAATAATAATAAAAAAAAAACAAGATTTTTAACTTATTATCAATATTTATCTCTAAAAAAAAAACATCTCATCCTTTTTATAAAATCTTGATTCTTGTTTTTTTTTTTTTTTTGTGGATAGAAATGACGATTCATTTTTCCCTTTATTGCGGAGGTGGTAATATTACGTTGTGGTTTTTCTATAATTTATATATTTTTTTTTGTTGGTATATAATAAAGGCAACAAAAATATTAAATTTAATTTATCTGCAGTAATAAAAAATTTGAAATTTCATTTGGCTTTGAACCGGATTAGGATTATATAAAAAGTTTGAATATCCTGAAATAGTATATAAATTTTTGATTTTAAAAATTTTTTATGTGGTTAACAAGTGAAAAAGTTTGATGCTAATAAATTGGATTGATTAGAATTAAAGTGAAAATTATTTAAAAATATTAATTTATTTTTTATAATACAAAATTATTGATCAAAAATTAATAGTTTTGAAAAAAAATTAAAAATAATAATAATAATAAAATATATATTAAATTAAATTTATTTTGGGCAAGGCCGGGTGATAATTTACTCCCCATATATATATTTATATATGTATATAACAAACATATACATACATTTAAATAGAAAATTTATTTTAATACAATTGAATGTCCTTTGTTGTTCCTTTATATATACAGAAATAACTGAAAAAATAAATATATATATATATATAAAAGGGATCGAAATTATTTTGTATATAAAATATTTGTAACAACCCCAAGGAACGTGTATAAATTTTCATATCAAAACAAGTAAATTTTTTTTATATATAACAGTGGTAAATAATTATAAACGTACAGACATAAAATATTTATATAAGTGTGTATTTATAAGGATTCTATATACGTTTTTTTTTTTTTTTGTTATTTATTTCATTATTTATTTTATCATATTTTTTTTTTACATAAAAATTCATATAAAAATTATTAAAATTCAAATTAGAAATTAACAAGATATTTTTATTAGTAAAAAAAAATTAGTATATTTAATTTAATGTAAAATAAAAGTGTTAAAAGTATAGTGAAAAATAAAGTTTAGTAATAACCATCAAGGTGTTATGAAAATTAAATTTTTCAATAAAAATGTTAACAATTAAATTTTAGGAAATTATTAGCAAAAATTGTTTTTTTAAAGTTTAAACTATTAAGTGTTTAAGAAGTGCTCAAGAACTATTTTTAATTTAATATAAACTGAGTGATAAGAAAAATTTAATAATTTTCCCCCCAAAAGCCAGACAACAATGGAATTAATATTAATAAAATTATTATTTTAAACTGTTTTACACAGGAAATATTATTAACAAAAAAATAAATTGAAATATGTCTTTAAAAAAAGACCTGTTAGTGTCATACAGTTGTGCTACTCTAACCTAACTTTATAAAATTCACGACATTTTTTTTTTTTTATTTAATATATTTTATGTTTTTCTAAGAAAAATTGAAAATATTTTAATACTTTTATTACTTAATTAAATAAGCTTTTAATTAATTACTTGACATCAAGAAAAATAACTGAGAATTAATGAGAATTAATTTAACTTATATACGGTATATATATATAGTCTGTACCATAAAATTGCTCCAACATAAAAAACATATTTTTATTTTTTTGATTGTACAGAATTTATAACCTTCAATTCTTCAAAAAAAAAATTTCAAAAAAAAAAAATGAAGAAAAGCTCTTTTGTTTTTATAAACATAAGTAATGTATATATATTTTCTTATTTTCATAAAATCAATAATATCCTAAAGGAAAAACATAAGATTTTTTTTGTAATATCTTTTTTTTTTTTTTGTTTTTCTCATTTGCCTTTCTTAAGATTTTCCGTTGAAATTAAGATAAATTTTTATGTTGAAAGTCAAGGACTTAAATCTGCAACAAAGAATAAAAAAACACTGTAGAAAAATAATGTAGTATATTTTAATAATAATTAATTTTCAAAAAACCAAAAAAAATATATATTCAATCATACTTTAGTTTAGTTAGGTTTATACGGAGACTTTATGTCTACAAAATATTTTTATTTATCTATATATGTAAATTATGTTTATTTATCTATATGTAAATTCTTTCAATAGATTTAATTTTCTGATCAACTACCAATACAAAATTTCGATTTTTCAATAAATTAAACAAACACGTACAAAATTTTATGTTGATTAAAAATGAAAATTACTTATATAGTTAAAAGCATCTTTGGAAAAATACCTAAAAAAAAAAAGTGTATATAAGTTAACAAAAAAAATCAATTCCTGAAATTGATATCCTATATTTTAATAGAGTTGTATTTTGTGTGTGTATCTTTAATACACAAACATATAAAACATTAATTTTTCTTTGAAATGACAACAAAAAAAAGTTATAAAAGGATAAATATTTTTAGCATAAAATTTAATAAAAAAAAATATTTATATTATTTTTGTGTAAAAACTTATGTCGCACTTGTTTATATTAGTAATTCAAACCTTTTTTTTTTTTATTTTTATTTGTTTTAGGTTGAAATTTGATCTAAAAAATGTTTTTATTATAGTGTGGTTTATAAATACAGTCAACTCATAAATAACAAGACTTTTTGTTTTATATTGCAAATTGAAATAATTATGAAAAATTCATAATTTACATAATATACTTAAAAAATTTAATTATTTAATATATTCGTACCGTAAACTTGTAAAATTTGATTAATTATCTTAATTTTTTTTAAGATAATTATTTTTTACAGTATGAAAATACTATTAATAGTGTCATAATGCAAAAATTATGAATCTAGGGTAAAAGAATATAAGTACATAAATTGTTTTTATAAACAAAATAATTAAGTGATTTTTCCCATTTTTTTTTATTAGTAATATCAAAGTTTGCAACGTCATGTTGTAGTTTTTATCTCAAAATATATTTTAACAATATTTTTCCAAAAAAATTAAAGTCCTTTGAAATTGTTGAAAAAAGTCATTAAAGAAAACTTAAAAGATTGTCTCTTATCCACTTTTCCAAACACTATATTACTAGGTCCTTTAAAATAATCGAAATATACTAATTATAATTATAATTTATTGAATTAAATAACAATAATTATTAAGATAATTAAATTCCCATTAAATAATATCATAATTTACAATTTATTAATTGTTCTTAAAACATATAAAGTCCTTAGCAACTTAATTAATTAATAATTTTAATACAAAAGTTTAAGAATTTTATTGCAACACAAAAATTTCTTAATTTTAATCTTATTTTTTTTTTTGGTCTGAGTGAATAAATTAATTTCAGTCTGGTTGCAATTAGGATTTCCCCATTTTTCTCGTCATTTTCTTTTTGATTCACAAAATATACATAAGTATACATATAAATATTAAAAAGTTTTTAAGGTATACTTTTAAATAAGGATTTTTTGAATGTCCTTCTATATCTTGAATGTATTTTGTAAAGGAAATAAACTAAAATGGTGCAACATAAAATCTGCATAAAATTAATTATGAGAAGAAAAAAAAAACATTTTCCTATTATCATTGTTAAAAAAAAACCTTCTCAAGTAATACTTTTAAATTAAAAAAATAAAAATAGTCCTTTTTCTTAATTTTTATGTAAGAAAACTTACCAAATATAAATTATGATTTACATTATATTAAACTATGTTTTGTAAAAAACTAAGTACATATTTTCGAAAAATCATAAAATAAATTTAAAAAAAAAATATTATTCTAATCTAAATTTTCACTTTGTTTACAAGAAGTGAGTTGTTGTCCTAAATAAGTTTTTTTTTTCTGTAACAAATATTTATATATTTTTTAAAAAAAATACAAAAACTTGATTTTTACGTAACCTACAAACACTTGTACATAGATAAAAAAAAAAAAGTATCCTTTTAGGTTTTTCCTTGAACTATATTTACAACAACAAAAATCATATATATTTTATATATTGCAATGACGAAGTTGACAACGACGTCACTTCTTTTTTATACATTATTATTTTTATATAATATAATATGTTAAATGTTTTGTGCATTAAACATAAATATTTATGATCATCAACATAAAAATATACTCGCATAACAATAGTCATATTTTTATTTATAAATTTTATCTATATTTTGTTTTTATGTTGTCACTTACCAGAAACAAGAAAAAATATGAATTCAAAATCATATAAATAATTATTTAAAAAATTTTATAACATTATTTTCATAAAATATATAGATTACAATTTAATTGTGGAGTATACGGTATTAAAAAATTAAAATTAAAATAATGTAATAGCGTGATGGGCAAAAAAATAATAAATATAATTTTTTTTTTTTTAGTAAATTAATTCAGCCATAATCTAATAATTAAAACATTAATTGAAACGTGTTCATATTCAGTGGAAAATACAAATTAATTTTTAAAAAAATTGTTTTTTTTTTGCAAATATTAAAATTGCAATTTATTGCAAATCAACATGAATATCATAAAACTAATAACTATTATTGATTAAACAAAAAAAAAAAAAATTAAAAATTGTTTGTTGAAATTATTTTGCATAAATAAAATCTATGAGAAAATAATTAAAAGTGCAAATTAGTGATTTTAAATAATTAAAAAAATAAAAACCCGGATATCAAAATGCATTTTAAAGAGAATTTAGCAACATCTGATGAACCGAAAGAATTAGATTGGCCATTTCTAATTAAGGTTAGTTAATTTGAGAAATTTAATTTACTAGAAATATTTCTTACTTAATAGTAAATTCTAGAAATATTTCTTAAATTGCTAAAAATATTTCTTACCAGATAGTAAAATTGCTAGAAAAATTTCTTACCAGATAATTTATAAATTTCCAATTGAATATAATTGCCTACATGAATATTGTTTATAAGATATTTTATGTTGAACTAGCATTTTAAAGTTACTGTTGATAAATAAAAATAAATAATGGCATAACATAAAATATTGCTTGTAAAAGACTTTTTTCCAATTTAAATGTTTTCAGGTTCAAATATTTTGTTATTGCATTTGAAATTAAATATAAATTTATTTTAATAGTCTTAGCTCATTCATAAACTACTGGCAGAAAACTGTCCGTATTTAATAAAATTATTAAATTTTATATTATTTAAAAAAAATAATTTCAAATAAAATGAACTTTATCACATATTAAAATAAATTATTTGCCGCCCTTAAATGGTACAGACATTTAGGCACTGGGTAATACAGACTTTACCCTGCTTTTGATAATTAATCTCTAGAGATCCAATATTACATTGTTGTATATCATTTAATTAGTTAATTTTTCCTATAATAAAACTAAATATAATTACATAAATAAATTTAATTAAAAATACAATCTTTATGTAAAACATTAATTTAATTATTTATTTTGAATTTGTATTAATATAAATTTTAATAATCTAAATAAAATATTTAATATTTATCAGTTGTAAAAAAATTAATTACTATAAAGAATTTAAAGAGAATATAAATTTTGTAATTAAATTTATTAAAATAATTACACTAGTTTTATTAAATTTACAAAACTACATTAAAATATTATCAGTAATTTTTTATATGACTGTAATAAATTGGAAAAACATCTGATTATTTTAATAAATCTATTTTTAAACTATTTTCTTCCAAAACATTTATTTAAACTAATTAAAGACAAAAAATATTTTGGCTACAATTTTTACATCCTTGTTCTAAATATTTAAATTAATTTCATTATGTGTACATTTACTCTATTATAAAAAAAAAACAAAAATTGCAACTTAAAATTTATTTTATTTGTTTTTATAATTTCGGAAAAATCCTTGGCCCTTTTTTTTTTCTTGCTGTTTTGGTAAAATTCAGTTGCCAAGCTAAAAAGTTTCATTGTCCTAGTTACGATAACGAAGACATATTGAAATGATTTTTTCACACACAAAAAAAAAAAACCAGAAATAGAAAATTTAGGACAATCACAACTATTTTTATTTTTTTTTCGAAGACGTGACAGGAAGTGAATTTAAGTTTTATATAACGATTCCTTTTTAAATCTGAAAAGGATAATGAAAATATTAAGGATAAATTAGTAAAGTATTGTTTTTATGTCTTCAGACACGTTCAGTTTAATAGTTTTCTTATGTAACAGAAATAAAATATAATCGAAAATAATACGTTATCTTCGAAATTATACGTTATCCTTTTTTTTTTTTAGATTAAAATCAATCTAAGGATATAAAAATATCATAAGCCAGCATTTTTCCTTTCAACTTTCTTGATTTTTCATGTTTTTTTTTTTACGTGAGGTAGTGAACACATATATAGTTTTCTTTTTTTTTCCTGATGAGGAAAATTGTTGGTACATTTTATGTTATTTGGAATATTAGAAAATATCCTTTTTTTTTTCTATACAATTTTTCTGATTTCTAAAAAGTTCATATGATTTTTTTTTTCTTTAACCAACATAAATGAGGGTAAATCGTGGTTTCATTTCATAGAAAAGTTTTTCTAGGAAACAATTAAATATAAGTTTGAGTGATTTTAAGGTTTTATGAAAATAATAAATTTTTTAATAAACGTCAATTTACTTTAGTTTAATTGTTTACCTAACCTAGTATAAAAAAAAATATAATTAATTTGAAATAAGAAAGAATTTTAAGGATGTAGATTTATGAAATGGTATTTTATAAGGAAATGTTTATTTGTTTCGCTCCAGAAATTATTTTTAATAACTGGATGAATTTTTATCTACTGAAAGTTTTTGACTTTAAAAAAAACAAACAATTTTCATAAAAAGAATATTTAAATTTTAAAAGTTAAATTTTAGCTGGATACAAAATATTTTTTTTTTTCCCAAGGAAAAGGATATTTAAACTATTATTTTAAAACAAACCTAAATTTCTACGTATAAATAATGAATTATGTTGCATTGAAAATTAATTGTAAATACATTATAATTAAATATAAGTAAGTTTAAGTTTTTCTTCGACCAGCAAAACCATAAAACTTGACAAAAGAAAAACGTACTAATTTCCTGCCAAAAGGACATTGAAGACAAAATAAAATATAGTTTTTATGTTTAACAAAATGAGTTTCACTATTAAAAATATTAAAATAAAATTTACTAAATATAAAACTCAAAATAATCACATTAAAAAAACATAATAAAATAAATTTAAAAAAAATTTTGTCAGACATGACACGAGACATTTTTTATTGCTGTTTTTATATTTCTGTGATACGAATATTAATTTTATGTTTGTACAGAGTGCATAAACTATAATATTATTAGTTACATACATTTCTTTTTTAGAATTTTAAATAATATTTTCAGTTCAGTGTACTCTGTAAATCAAAATTCATTGTCAATTCACTAAGCATAATCCAATAAATCATATTATTTTCGAAATTCTATAATTATTTTAAGAACATATATTTGTTTATTTTGTGCATCGTTTACATTAAAATATAATTTCAAACGGAAACGGAAATAATAGTTTAAAATAATTCATCTTCACATAAATAGAAAAATTTCACTATTAGTATTGATAAATTATTTTATTTTGTAAAATTATATGAACGAATCATTTAACAGACATAATACATAAAAAAAAATATTGTTGCACAATAGAAAATTATGATTAGTGAAATTGGACATCTGTCTTTTAAAGTTTTCAAATTAATAAAAAAAAAATAAAATTCTAAATCATTAATTAGTTTATTTTATATTTCTATATTTTGTAATTTGATCTATTAAAAACATATTGTAATAATTTTATATAAAAATGAATCATTTATAAAAGATTAGACTTTAATAAAAAAATGGTATTTATAGATTTATAATTAAGTTCTTTTTTATGCGAGCATAATTATATAGATTTGGTTGAGAGATCTAATCATCAATATATGAGTTGAAATTTATCTGATTTTAAATAAATAAAATATAAATATAATTTGATATGGTTTATAATTTCTAAAATTGTTAGCTGGCAGGCAATTTAATAAATTTAAATTTATATTTTAATTAAAAATTGTTTGTATTTTTACTGAATATGGGTAGAAAATTATATCTGGCAGATATAAATTGTACTTATATTATTATTAGTAATACGACTTACTGTATATAAAAACCTTCATAATATATACGTACCTTTGACTGATTTTTGGTAAATTCTGAAAATCCGTAAATGTGGCGAATTTTCGAAATCGCTAAAAACAACCAAGAACAGTAACGAAAAACATTTTAATGTGTATCAGACATTTATTAACACATTTTAAAAATTTTCCATATGCGGCGAATTTTCGAAATTCAATAAAATCCGATAGAAATACTTAAAATTGTAAATGCATATCTTGTAAACGAAGTTCGATGATTTATTAATGTGGCGAATATTCGAAAACTGCTAGTTTTTAGTCAATTTCAGACAAAAATAGTTCTACGATCTTTTCGAATTTTTGCAATACTAAAATAAAAGAGAGAGTGTGCAAAAGCATTTTAATACAAAGTTCACAGAAATATTAAACTTGAATTTATTAAACAATATTGTCATATATTCATATATGATTTTAATATCGTGTTAATTTATAACGTTCTAATAACAAATTGCATTGTTTTGCTAGAATTCATTTTGATCGTAAATTCTGTTTAAGCTGTTAAATTAATTTTTCTTATTTTAAGGTTAAAAATAAAGTAATTTACACTTTACCCTTTTCGTGTACCTTCTGAACAAACTACTTTTCGTGTAATTACAATAAACTAACAAACTACTTAATTAAGTTATATAAAATATTCTTTTTAAATTTTTACCACTATTATGATGCTCATATATTTTTACCACTTTCATGATTTTCTTCTATATTTATCACTTTCTAAATAATAATAAATTTATGTTTTTGTCGTTTATCCCAAATCACATGTCAAAATTATTTTTATAACTACATAAAAAAAAATTTAAATTAATTAGACAATGACCAGTCCTACAGTTCACCTACATTTTCGAAATAAAAATAATACATACTTATGTATATATATTTTTTGTATATATTTGATTAATTTGCGTTTATTGCTCTACGACACGGAAGACTGAAATATTTAAAAATATACTTCATACGTCTCCATCATCCTCGCATAATTATTATGTATTTTTTTTTTTATTTTTTAAATAATAGAATTCATCGAGCATATAAAAAAAAACTATATAAACTATTTAAATTTTTATTTGAAAATGGACATCTATTTTTAGGTGAATTTCCGGTATATAAAAATAAAAAGCCAGTAACCCAATAAAAACAATTTTTATATATTTTTTTTTATTTTGAATACTTTGCACATCTTAGGCTGCACGCGAAATCTTTTCTACATATTACATTATGTTCCACTTCAATTACAATCAATTTTAATGTATATCTATCTATAAAATTTTTACATTACGTTTTTTTTTCAAAAATTGAAATTTATTGTTAAGAAATTATAATAAAATCAATAATAAAATTTAGTTTTTTAATTGATAGTTTTCACTTTTCAGAAAATTTTTATGTTGTTATTATGAAAAGATTTTAATAAATTTTGTTTTTTTTTTGTTCTTAAAGAGTTTTTTAGTAACTCATAAAAGTATTTACGTGGTTTATTTTTTTAGCAAACTGATATACTTAGTAGAATTTTTTTTAAATTTTCAGTTTAATTTTAATAAATAGTTAGGTCAAGTTTTATGTTAAATTAACATTATTCTGAATAATAATAATAATAATACATAATAGTTTTTTTGTGTAGTAATTTTGTGATAAATATAGAATATTTTAATTAAAAAAAGTGTTTTTTACTAACCTCGGAATAAATTTAATGAATTTTAAGTATTTATTATATTTTTTTTTTTATATTTCAATTATAAATTTTCGTAATTTAATAATAGTATAATTAGTTTATTATAATTAAATTAAATTTGTGTTATTTACATAATATCAGTAATTTTATAAAATATTTAATGCTGATTTATATCTTGAAAATGTGCTTTTCTTTTATATTGTGAAACAAAAATTTAAAAAAAAAAATTAGTAATTTGGTAGAGCAAAAGGATATTTTGATTAATTGGAAAATTATTTCATAGAAAATTCCAATTAAATTTTTAAAAAATTGGTGGTAGTTTAGTTTGTTAAAAAATTTGGCAATCGAATAATATTAACTGTAATAGAGGGGCGTAAAGGTCCATAAAAAATGACTTATTTTTAGTATACAGTGTACAAAAAAGGATTACGTTTAATTTGTAAAATAACTTTGATAAATTTTGAAAACATAAAAGTAAATTTACTCAAGAACATTAAATAACCCATATGAATTTTTTAAATAAATAAATAATAATAAAATTAAAAATTAATAAATAAATACTAAACATAAAATTTTATTTAACACAACTAGAAATTTTCATAACAAATAAATGACGGGTATTCCCGTCATATATTTTTATATGAAAAAATTAAATGATTTTTTGACTGCTTCACGAAAATCTTAATGATGGCTAATGGGTTAACCAGATTTAAAAAAAAAATGGATTTAATTCAATTTCAAAATAATAGCATTAATTTTTAAATAAATCTACAATTTATTTTCATATTTTTATTTATAGAATTGCCTTGTACTTAAACAACACAAAATTTACTCAAAGTTTAATGAAAACTTTGTGGGTGTAAAATTTATGTAAAATTTATGATTAAATATTTTTGTTATAAAATATGTTACATTTTACATATACTAATTAGAATATCACATTTATTATATTAAATAAAAACTATATACAATTTGTATTACATTTTCAAGTGTTACATTATTAAATTCCTATTCTAATTTTACTATTTATTTGAACTTCTGTAATTAAACATGAAACATGAAAAAAACACCTTGAAATTTTCCAACTTTTATCGTACACTAATAAAAATATTTAATTAATTTATATCCAAGAAAAAGAAAATCTATATGATTACAATCTAAAATTATTTACCATAGTTTTGCTGTAATAACAAATTTTTTATGTAATTAATAAGAAGTTGAATTAATAAAAGTCTTTGTTTATATACCAAAATAATTGTTACAATCAAATACAAAATAAAATACAATTTAAAGGAAAATAAAAAGAAGGAGCTATTAAAATTCACATTATGATTTATTGCTTCATAAAAAAATATGATATTTCTTACTACGCACATATTTTATTTCATGCTATTATAAAGAAAACATGTCAGTCACCTGTGCTAATTTTTCGTTTTTTTTTTTTATAGAGAGCATAGAAATACATAAAGAACCTGTTATAATAAGGAAAACTTTTTAATATTGATGAGATATTTTTTCTCTTTATCCTAGAATTTCCTATTTGTACCTTTTTTTAAAAAAATTTTATCATAATTGCCATAAATAAACAAAATGTTGATACAAAAAAAAAATCTTTTAAAGAGTAAAATATTATTTAATTTTTTTCCTGCGTGTCAGCTCTGCGTATTCGTATAATATAATATGACAGAAACCATCATCAGAATTGGAATGTACTTTTTATGTTATTATGCTTTTTGCTCCATAGTTACTATAGTTTTTTTTTTATTATGTATAGTAAATAAACAAAAGGTTTTTGAGTCAGTTTTGTTGATGTAAGTACATGTTATCCTCATATGATTATGTTACCATTTTAGTTAAACTATATAAAAAGTATATAATACAAAGTTTATTAATGTAACTTATCGTCAGATTAGTCCTTTAGTTACAAGGCGACAGATTTTACGGTTTCTAATGTAATCCATTAGAAGGGAGCAAAGAACATCTATTCAAGATTTTTCCAATTTACTATGATGTAAACTGTGTTCGTAATTGGAAGGTTTTGACTGCTGGTTACCAGTATATTATTTGTCAGATTAATTCTTTGGTTAACCAGGCAACAGATTATCGCGCTTCCACAGATTATCGCGTATGCTACTAAAAGCGGGCAAAGAATTTCTATTCAAAACCTTTTCATTTTACTACGCTTTGAACTATGATCATAATTGGAGGTTTTTAATGCTGGTTTCCAGTAAATTTTAAGTCTTACGTTATTAATTTTCCTTGAGTATTCCAATGCCTTGACGATTAATATACGCTATGCCCGATTCATATCGAAGGGTTTGTCCGATTCATATCCAATTAATTCTTTAATTATTCTTGATGGATATGCTCTGTGGTTCATTATTTATTTATAAAGCATTACTTGGATTTTATCTATGCACATTCAATTTTTTCACCATCGTATTGATTTAATATAACATAATTACTTTTAATATTTCCGGATTTTTAAAAACTCCATCAATTTTTACATAGAAATTGAATTAAAATTGTCATTCCATTAGCTTAAAATTATATTTAACACTGAAGAATTGAGGTGACGATTTCTATATAATTCTAGTTTTGTGATGAATTGTTTTTTCAGGCGTTATTACTAAATATACTTTTTGTTATGACATTATATACATTATATATCTGTTATTATCTGGTATAACTATATATGGGGACTGTTATGTAGACAATTTTTTTATAGCTATATATTTAATTTCAAAATAAGAGAATTTCATATAATTACACATATAAGAAAGTTACAAAAGTATGATAGTCCAAAGAAAATTATTATAAAATAGTTTTATGATGATGACTTGAGGGTAATTAATATGAAAAAGTGATCTAAACTAATAATCTTTGAAAAAAAAAAAGTATGATTAAGTGAGTTGATTTTTTCGTTTCAAATTACCTTCTTTTTCTTAAACATGTGAATATTTTTCCTTTCATCTTGATTTCCTCTTAAATTTTTTTAATAATATAAAAAGTTAATTACAAAATTTACAAAATTTGTTTTGCAAAAAACAAAATATGTAATTTTACAAATTCATCGTCCTTTATCCGATTTTAATTAATCGTTTTTTTTTTTAGTTAACTTTAAGCAAATGTAATTTTTCCTCATTAAAATATTTTTCCAAGTTCTCAAATTGTCTCATATATTTCAACATGATAATAAAATTTAAAATAATCAATGACAAAATTGCATCGACATATACATAAATTGTCTTAAAAATCGTGAAAATACATAAATCATCGTGAAATTTCGAAAACATTGATTGCCTTTCTTTCAATATTAAATTTTTATTCTTGAATCTAATTTAAACATTATGGTCATTCAGATTTAATCTATATAGATACATAATGTTTATATGTATATACATAAAAGATATTTCATTTAAATGTAAACCGGTAGTGATTTGAACTACTAAAAAAATGATTTTATTAAAATGGTTAGATATTACTTCGTAATCTTATAAACACTTTATTACAATTATCTTTTATAGATTTTTATTAAGCATAAATTGAGGCTGTGTTCACTTAAAAAAAAAGAACTTGTTTGCTATATGATCACTTTTTCAATTAACATTTATTTAATCTGTAATTTATTTGTAAAAAGTCTTGCCTATTAAACTAAATAGTAAAAATATTGATATTAATTGAAAATTTAATTGGATTTTTTTTGGGAACATTTTTAATTAGTAAAGTTTTTATATTATTTAGTCAAAATCAATTGATAATTGGCGGGAATTAACAATCATATAGGTATGGTCAATAAAGTTGTGTAAAGTGTGTGGAGGTGCAGATCTGTGTGTCAAGTAATAAAATTAGTAAAAATTTTTATTTTATTTGTAATATACTGAATTTTAGTAGGAAATTTAATTCCTAATTAAAAACTGAAGTTTTCGGAAATTTATTACTAATTGCATTTCACTAATTTCATAAGAATCATTAATTTCATAAGAATCATAAGAATCCTTAAAGTTTATTTTGCAAAATTAATTTAAAATTAGAAATAATTAGTACTTGTTATTACTCAGAAAATTGAATATTTAAATAAATTAGCTCGAATATTATTCAAAACATATTTAAAAATGAATAAAAATTGTGATATTTAATAAAAATTTAATATAATCTGAAATTTTATAAAAGAAAAATTTTTATCCTGTCTCTTTAGTTTCATTTGAATTGGACATCAATGGAGAGACTATAATCCTTACATAATTGATGGTTTGCATACTTCAACAAATTTTCTTAATGTATAATAGTAGAATTTAATATAATCTTAAATCCTACTCCAATAAACCTACTTATATTTAAAAAAAAAAATGTAATAAAAACTTTTTAACAATTATTATCCTTTTTTTATACATTTTTTATGCAAAATTCATGCAATAATAATAAAATAATAGTTTAAAAGAAAATATTATTGTTTTGTCTAGACTTTAGAATCAAACATTAATTTATGTAAACTTATACAATTATTATCCTTTATTTTTCAAAAATATTAAATCTGAAATATGAACTTTTATATAATTTTTTGAAATTATTCATAAGGGGTAAAATTGAATTAAGTTTCAGAAATTTGTGGTCAATAATAAAAATATGAAAAATATAAAACTATGAAACCATAAAAAAATGTTAAATAGTGAATTTTTAACATGGTCTTAAAAATTCCTAATTTTATCAAGTTTTTGATTATATGTACATATTTAATTTTCATATATCATATTTTTTTTTTTAGATTTCTTAAAAAAAAACTTTTTTCTAATTTAATTTCATGTCATTTTCCGAAATTTTGTGGTACAAAAAATATCCATTTTGTGAAAATTTCTTTGTTGGTATCCGTGACACAATTATTTCTTCTTGTGAATTTTATTCTTTTTTTTTCTTTTAACTTATAAACCTATTTATTAGCATTTTCCGCAGAAAAAAAAGCAGTGAAAGTAAATGAAAGATATTTAAAAATGCTTGTGGCAGTTTTGATCCTTAAAAAAAAAAATAGAGGCAAAAAGCATAAAAAGCAAAAATATTCGTTTATGTATTCATGACAAAAGAAATATGATTTTGTAAAGTTTTTCAATGGCAAATTATATATAAAAAAAAACAAAGTTAATTGGAGTTAAAGGAGTTTGTTGAAAGAATTTATCCTCCTTAAAAAAGTTTTAAAGGGGTAACAGCTGCTATTAAAGGAGTAATTGCAGTAATTAAGGAATTAGTAAGAAATTACTTATATTTAAGATTATTTTACTCTAAAGACTTGTTAGCTTAATGTCTCCTCACTATACATAAATTTTTCAATTAATTTGGCAGCAAAATTTCATTAAATTTCAACTAAAAAATCCAAGTTGCATAATAAATCTCCAAATCAAACCTTTATCGTTTTGAAAAGTGATTAAATTATGCTTTAAATTTAAATATAATTTAGCTGACAAACAAT
Source organism: Empis livida (assembly GCA_963932195.1). NCBI lineage: Eukaryota > Metazoa > Arthropoda > Insecta > Diptera > Empididae > Empis > Empis livida. The sequence continues at coordinate 13,558,094 of OZ010648.1, forward strand.
ATAATTTTTTCCTATTTAAAAATCTGCAAAACTTTTCAAAAACTCAATTTTTATTAGTTAAAGAAATTTTAAATTTATTATAAGTTTTAAAAAATTCAAATTAAATTGGAAAATTATTTTTCCTTCTTTTTTTATTAAATTAAAATTACAAAAAAAAAAGTGCTTCCATTGCAAAAAAAAGTCCTTTCATTGCAAAATTAGTTTTCCTTGTTTCTAACAAATCTATTCAATGCGTATACTAGAGTATAAACTTATATTTTAATTGGAATCTTCTAATTAAACTTAAGAACCTTGCTATAGAATTACACGTAAATCAGATCAAAGTGAAATTTATGTTAAAATTATCTTCTACTAACTAACTTAAAAGAATTATTAAAAAAAAGGACTTATAACTTTTTTTATAGTTTTTTACTTCTGTAATTGTGCCATAAACATAAAGTATGATTTTCAAAAAAAAAAAAAATATGTAAAGGTTAGAATTGATAATACCAGTATTTTACAAGAGTGTGTAATTTTGAACTCATTTCATATTTTTTTGATGCATTATTTTATATTTTTTCCTGTAAATTTCAAAGGCAAGGTGACTTTCAATGACTAATAAAAATTTTATTCCAAAGAAAAGGATTTTCTTTTTTTTCCATTTTCTAATTTTTTTTTTTTAAAAGAAATTGTTTACATTTTAAACAAACTTTAATATACATAGTTATATATATTTTTTTAATATACTCTCTACGTACGTCTAGTCTGACGTTAATATAGAAAATTTAACCAGAAAAGATATAAACATAATTTTTTTTTAACCTTATTTTAAAAAGCTTTAAATAAGTAGAAAAGCTTTAAGGATATCTTGTGTGGTAAATCATCAGGTGCAATTTAATATTTATTAATATTTTTTTTTTTTTTTGCTTTAGCTATGATTTTCTCAACTAGATACATCCTTGTACAGTCATAAAAAAAAGGATATACAACTGCAAAATATTACGTCAATTAATGAGAAAAATTTCATTTCCTCTATTTAATAATTTTAATTTTTTTACTATTACTTATTTAATATTTTACCGCAGGATAAACTCATTTAAAAAAATTTATATTGAATGTATGGTTAAATTGAAAACTCTACCAATACTAATAAATTTTCAAGATTTTTTTTTTTTTTTGTAAATTCCGCAAAAACTATGCAAATATGTTGTAGGTTTTGGAAATTTTTTTTTATATAGGTCAGTTAACAATAACAAATATAAAATAAGTATATAAATTTCCATTTTATTTCCATTTTCCTTTTTAATTAATCAGAATATTATTTACAAAAATATATAAATGGAAAAAATAGGTCAGGAATTAGGACAATTTTCTTCATAGTAATTGAAATGAAAACAATAGATGGTGAAAAATGAATGGATACATTTTGGAAGGATATTCGAAGTATAGTGAAAAAGTATTTTATGAAAAGAAAATATCAAGATTATTTAAGGAGCTTTTAATTGTTGTGAAAATATTTACAATACACTAGAGTGTTGGTAGGAAAAATATATCAGAAAAAGGGAAAATTTACTTGAATAATCAATATTGTTAATAATTAGTACTTGTTATTACTCATAAAATTATTCTGATCATTAGTTTTGAACATCAAAGATTTTTTTTTTTTTGTTATCAACTTGTTCTAAATTTTTGAAGTGAATTTGGATTAAAAATGATCTAATTTCTAGACTATTTTATTACACTAAAAATACAGTGTCAGCTATATTATTTAATTCTACAAAAAAAAAAAAATATTTTACTGTGCAGAAGATAAAAATTCAATTATAGAATTTAATGGTATTTTAAGGAAATATTTGGCGCGCAAATCATGTCCAATTAATTCTATGAAATTTAGACAACGAAATGATTCTTGGCCAGTTCCACTAGACACAATTCCAGTCAGACAATTCCACTATCTATTTTTTAAACGCATTCGGTGTTTAAAACAGAGAATGGGATTGATTACAGTGGTACTGGTTTTCGTTTCGTAATAATTGCTGCAGTGGCATTATTTTTTTCCAGTATATATCTCTATTTTCGAGCGGTTACCAATGAAAGCAATGATCGTAATTATATTCAAAAACAATATTCCTTCAATTTTTCCATTGTAGTTTCCCAAACCTAATTGGTATTAAACCACTTCGCTAGCTGTTCGAATTTAGTTTAGCTGATATTCATCATTGGGCTGAAATTAATGGTATTTTAAGGAAAATTGTATACTGTAGCCCAGCTCCTGTGCATTCGGACTATTGCAATCTCAATTACATAAAGACATATTTTTGGATGAATTAAGCTCTTTTTCGTTTTCTTAGAAACAAAAATTAATTTAATTACATATTCAAAATTATTTTTAAATTAAAATGAATTTTATTAATAATTTTACAATTTATATATGTATATATATTTTTTTTACAGGGTATTATGGAAAATCCATCTTGCCCCTCAACATCACCAGATCTTCCAGCATTATTATTATGGACAACAACAGCTGTTTTTGGAATTGTTTATGCTTTGTTAGGTAAATTTTCTCAAATATACAACATAATAAAATAATAACATAATAATAATAAAATTTTATATTCAACGGTTCGTCTATAAAAAAAAATTTATAAATTCTTTTTAATCAATTTAAATTTTTTTAAACTTGAAAATATTTTTTTTTTTAGTGTCAAAAGGTTATTGAAATTTATTTTTATGATATTTATGTATCATACAACAAAATATCTAAAAAAAAAAACCGAAAAAAGAAAAGTTTTATTCATTTTTGTTTCAATGGCAAAATTATAAATAATATTTAAAAAGCATAATTGAAAAAAAAAGCATAGCAGAAAAAATTATGTTTATTTCTGGGTAATTATTGTACCACTTATATATTATAAGCTAAGCAATTTGATCTACGAATTAATTTTTAAATTTCTATAATCATTAGTTTTCATTAAAAATACTATTTTCATGAAGTCACAATAAAATATGAAAATTTTTCACTTAACATATTTTTTTTTTAATCTGTCATAATTAGACGGAGTTTTATTTATCAAAAAAAAATATTACTGTGACTTCTTTGAAGTGAATAATTATGTGAATTTAACTTTCTTTTAAAATTGGTCCAGTATTAAAGCATATATTCCGACAGTAACTATTTTTTTTTTGGTAATAGCAATATTATGAATTTCTGCTCGGTATGTGCTTTTGGAAAACTAAGTTTTACAAAGATAACTTCTATAAATTGTAAAATGTTGCACAAAAAAGTGAAATTAAGAAATTAATTTTTCATATATTTCTATTGAATCTAATATTATTCCTTCACTGGCAATTTGATATATAATCACAGATCTGCATCATAAATTTTTATTTATAAGTGTCTGTACAATTTAGCTCAGATAATTTAAAAATGAGCATGAATAGCTCAATTTCCAATATTATGAAATTTTAAGACAATTTCTGCAATTTGATACATTTGCTAACAATAAATTGCTGTTTCATTAAAATTTCTTTATTAAAGTGCCACTTAAATTTTGAAATCCATATTGCTATAAATAAATATCTTCTATAATTATAATTCTTTCGTTTAAAATGTGAGAAATGTTCAATTTGAATACAGTGACCACAGATAGAGCCTATGTATCACATCTTTTCTCTTGAAAATTATCATAAATTTTACAATTTCAACACATTTTTTTATTGCAAAATTATTTGCGAAATAATTGAAATAATTGTCTGGCACCAAAAGAAATTTTCATTAATTGAAATACATATTTATTTTGAAATGATGATAAATATTTTCAAATTGCTTCTTTCTATTTTTTGGTGTAGTTTTTTAAAGAAAGGAATAAAGAAAAAAAAAACATAATAAATTCTATGTAATCTGGAACACAGACATTATCTTTTTATTTTTTATAACTCAACCATCTTTAATAATTACAGTATATTTAAATAATTTCCCTTTAAAACAATATAAATTCAAAGAAAATTATATATCGTCTGGGGACCTGGGTAATAATAAATTTATGTTATAAGAAAGTAGAACACTTTTTTTTTTAAAAATTTTCTTTAAGTCAATCATATACAAAAAATTACAATGAAATTTTCCTTAATGCTTCTTATAAGAAAAATTTCATTCTTCATTATATGATCTCGGAAACAAAAAAACAGATTACTTATAGGGTAAAAGATCCAGTCCTCTATCCTTTACTTTTCAACAAAAAAAATTATAAACTCTAACCAAAAGAGATATTAAACAGATTTTATTTTGATACTTTATAGAAAATATGTTGAGTAAAATTTGATTTTCTATAATCCAGGCTCCATAAAAATTATTTTATCTCATATAATAATTGTGTTAAAGTGAATTAAAAAAAATGCAGGAAAAATGGTGCTCTATATCCATATTATAAAACTTATTTGGCTAAACTTCCAAAAAATTTTAAGCTGAAACTACATTCTAAAAAAAAAACCAAAAATTAATATTTTATTTAAGAAAACCTGCCCATATACATCATTCTCTCAGAAATGATTTTGCGAGATTTTTTAACGTGTTTAAAATATCATGCCATTGCCATATGCTGTCACATGAGAAAGCCCAATTTTAAATGATTTTAAACGAGTTTGTCTGGAAACTAGAAATGGATGGATGGGGAGTTTTAACGAGTTTGTCTGGAAACTAGAAATGGATGGATGGGGAGTTTAAACGAGTTTGTCTGGAAACTAGAAATGGATGGATTGGGGAGTTTTACCCTATCACAAAAATATTTTGATAATATTTTCACAGCTTTATTTATTTCTTTTAAAATAATGTGCAATGTTTGTATTTTTGCATATGCTATGTTTTTTTTTTCAATAAACTTTTGCACTTATTTGAAAAGTGAAAGAAACAAAAAGAAAAATCAAAACATACAATTTAATTAAATTTCAGAGTTTTTTTTCTCTGTGTAAAAACATATGTTTTCATAAATTACATATGTTGATTTTTTTTTAATGTATATATTTTCAAAGAATTTAATTTTAAATGACAATTTTTTTTTTCTTTTTTTTTAATTTATGGTTTTAAGATTGTTACATAAAATTTAATTTATGGTTAAAAAACGACACCTACATACATGACAACAAGAAAAAAAATGCATAAAATAATTTATTTAAAAATGTCCTTATGATAAATTTTCAAGAATTTCTTTTAACAATTTTTCGAATTTTTTTTTTGTTTAGATATATATTCATGATTTTAACATAAATGTATGTGAATAATTAGTTTTGTTTTTGGTAAAATTATTATTGGTATTTTTCCAAAAGTTCAAACTCAGTATGATATTATGTATAGTTTTTAAATGGCCACTAAATATGTCACTAATTCGTGTCTATTGACTATCTTAATATTAAGTATAATCAATTTTAGTGGAGAATAATTTGTAAACACGCACTCATAATAGTTAACAACTATATACATATATAAATAGACAGTGAAACTACAGTAAAATGAACTAACAAATTGAAAAAGAAAATAATTTAAAATCTTTTGGATAAATTCAGATTCACTTCAAGGTAAATGAGTTAATTTTGTAAGATTGTTAAAGAGTTATATTATTTTCTGAAATGTGTGACATTAAGTCAAAAGTTACAATAATAAGTTTTCGACAGTATATAAATTACCTATCAGAATTCAACGCGACAATAGTGGTATACTTATTTTTTAGAAGAAAACTCTGCTTCTTTCAGAAATAAAGGAGCTAATTTTTTATCAAATATGACTGTTATATGGCAATTAAAATTTATTTAATTGCCATATAACTGTCCTATTTAATAAAAAAATTAGCTATCACGGTTAAAAACTGTGATTATCGAGTTAAAATCTGTAATTTATGTTTCAAAATTGAGTCAATTGTAGTTGCTTGATTTTATTATTGTTTATGTGTTATTTTCGATGTTTTTTTAAAGTAAATTCTCAACTGTGATCATCACGTTAAAACTACCGTATTAATATTGAACATATTCGACTATTATTTTGTAGTGATCACGATTCCAGATCCTACCAGATTCCACAATGTTTAAGCACAAAGTTCTTTGAGAATTTACTGTAAAAAAACATCGAAAATAACACATAAACAATAATAAAATCAAGCAACTACAATTTGACTTAATTTTGAAACATAGAATACAGAATCTAGTTCGATCTAATTTCATTTTACTATTCTCCATTTCAACATCTTCTAATTTAACAAAAAAAAGAAACTAATGACACAATGATATAATTTAACATAATAAATAGGAGTGGGTGGGATATTTTATATAAATTGAGCCTATCCTGCATTTTACCCATCCCTATTATTATTATTATTATTATGTATTAATATTTACAAAAAATCATAGACATTTCTTTTTGACTTTTCCAAAAGGATCATCGTACGATAAATTAAAAGAAATTTATTATTTCCCTTATATCGTTATAACCTTACAGCCATACTTTACGTCAATGTGTAAAAAATTCACTTTGATAATCTGCTAGACATAGAAAATAGGTGATCACCTCAACACGAACTATTTATTTCTACCTTTTAATATAAAAAAAAAATATATTTGCGTGTTTTGCGGAAATCTCAAAAAAAAAATATATATTTTAAATAATATACCATAGTCCTAAGATATATCAATCTGTCATATTTTATAAAATATATCTATAAAGTTTAATCTCTAAAAAAAAAAATTACCTTCATAATTTGATAAGTTTTTTTTCTTATGATTTAGGTTATCGATGTTTACGTGCTATTGGTTTTCTTAGTGGTTTATTAGTTGGTGCCAATACAGTATTTTTATTACAAGATTTAAAAATAACATTACTTGGTAGTCCAGCTGATTCAGCATTAGCAATTGTTGCTGGTTTAATTGGAGCCGTTTTAGGATCCGCACATCCAATTGCATCAGCATTAGTAAGTGCATTTGCTGGTGGTATATTAGCAGCAATTGCTATGGCAGTTTGTGTAGCAACAATGCCAGATAATGAATTTGGGGTAATAATATTTTATGATTTTAATTAAAATTTTTATTTCAAATTTTTTTTGTTTTACGTAAATTAAATAGGCTAGAGAAATTTATGTAGCTATTGCTGGTGGTGCAGTTATATTTGCTGTTTTAACATTATGCTGTGTTAAATATGTAACAATATTAGCTTCTAGCATAGTTGGTACTGCTATGATTATGACATCTGTAGATTTTTTTATGCATGGTTTAGATACAACAGATTGGGTAAGAAATTATAATAATTATTGAAAAAAAAAAATTGTGTGAATGAAAAAGAAAATAATTCGTTTTTTTAAATTTTTATTTTATGTTGTATAGTTAATAAATATGAAACCAAATCCATCACCACCACCATGTTGGGGTGGTGTATTACTTTGTTCTTGGCCAGTAGCTGCTATAATTAGTGTTATGGTACAATGTTTTATTACAGGATGGCGTGTTGATCATAGAAAACGTATGCAATATAGACGGCAACAAGTTCAAAGGACACGAGCTAATTCTAGGCCACGTGAAACACGTGAAGAAGCTAGACAACGAAAATATCGATATTTATATCAAGTACGAACAGCTAGAGGTGATATTATTTCACAGGTATATATTTATAAATTCAAAATAACATAAAATTATTTAAAATATATTTTTTTGGTTATAAAAAGTACGATAATAATTTATAACCGGCTAGGCTGGTATATATTAATTAAATTTACGATATTATGAACTTAGTATATATTTACATTCGGGCTAATTCTTATTTATATTTCAAATCCTTATTTATATATTTTCTGTTCCTCGTTTAGGAAAAATTTCATATTTACGATATTATATACTATATCTACAATAGTAATTCATGACCGTAACGTAAAATTACCTTTAATTTAATTATTTCTATGCATATAATAAAACTATATACGTACTCATATATAAAAATTTTGGTATATTTTTAATTAAATTTACGATATTAATAAAATTACATATATTACGTAAAGTCATGATGAGTAATAATGATATTATTCACAATTTATTATCGAAATTTATATTTAGTCTTAATAATCATATTATGATTAATATATAACATTATATTTATTTTAATTTACTAAATTATAAGTAATTTACGATCTCTAATTAAATAAATAAAATTTACGATATCATTGTTAATTAATTATCTGTACAATTACATACATATATTATTATAATTTTAACATATAGTAATTAAAATATGATATATGTGTAAAATATGATAAATATGATTTTTTTTATTTTAGAATTACGTATCAGCATTACAAAAACGTATACAACCTGGTATGGAAACACCATCAGAACATTCAATGAAAACAAGTTCAAATGAACGTAATACAATGCGTAGTGATAGAACACATTTTACAAACATTCCAGATTCTGATATTGGTGATAAAATGGAAATAGTTAATGAACGTGGATAACAAATAAATCATTTTAATTAAAAAAAAAAACAACATAAAAAATATAATAAAAACTAAAATATATTTAAAGATAAAATTAATTTTACTAAAATAGTGAAGTGATAAGATTACACAAAAAAAAAAAAAAATTGAAAAAAAATATAGAAATATATTTATTTAATTAAATAAAATTAGAAATTAAAATTTTATAATATGTAAGTATAAAATATATATATTTTTTAGTAATGTAAGTTTCAAATAAATAAGAGATTTTGTAAATTTGTGTAAGAAATAAAGATTTAAAGAGTCGAATAAAAAACAATTCTAAATGTAAGTTAATATTAAGTTTAACTTACAAAACAAAAAGACAGTAGTAAAGCCAAAAAAAAAAAAATCAATTTTAATAAAAAATATTTGAAAACATTTTTTTTTATAAAAGGACAAAGTTTAAGGACATAATTACGAACTGTAGTAACATTTCAAATTATACTACTAAAATTTTGTCAATTTTTGTTTTATATTGCGTTTACAATGAATGCTTTTATTTTGATATTCTGAAATATGACTTTTTTTAAGCAGTAAATTAATCTATAATCTCAATTTAATAAGTTACCGAATATTATGTATGTGCCAAAATAGCACTTAACCAATCATTTCGCAACTAGATAATTCAAATTATACGATATTACTAGCAAAAAATTACAATACTTTAATTTTTTTTTTATATGGTTCCGACATGTCAAAGCGTTTCTAAAGTAAAAAAAATTTATGATGTTTAATTTTTTCTTAGCTGAACACCTAGAGTTTTAATTGAATTTATTTTTAAACGTGAATTGTAATTAACTCAATACAATATCGTATATTTCGACTTTATTTTCTCCTGCGTCCATACAGCGAAATAAAAACGTTCATTGTAAAGTAGCTATTAGATTTTATTTTTAAAAAAATTATAAATATTTAAATTATTTTTGTTAAATAATATTTTCTTAAAAAAAAATTAAATTTTAAATTAAACTAAAAACAATATTTTATTGTGTGATTTATACGATAATAAAGACAAAAATATACAATTTTATGACAGTTTGTCTATTTTTTAAAATTCCAAATTTTATTTTATATTTTTTATAAAAATTAAAACAAATTAAAAAATGTTTTAAGTTTAAAAATTATAAATTGTTATTTTCGTTTTTTTTATGTTTTAAATTTATATTAATTATTTTAAAATTAAAAATTTGTAAATATACGATATTAAAATTATTTTTTATTATTTCGATGGGATCATTTTAAAATCAAATTAAAAAATTATTAAAAAAAATTAAAATTAAATAAATAAAATATTATTAAAAAAAAAAGAAAATAAAGACATGGTTTCTTTAAAAGAAACAAAATCCTTAAATAGTGTTTAATTATTAAGATAAATAAATTGTTGAAGATACAAAAACAGAAATTGTAAAAAAAAGATGCTCAAAATCTGTTTATACTTAAATCTTATAAAAATTAAAAAAAAAATATTAAAAAATTATTTTTATAAAAGTTTGATTTTTTAAATATATTATTTTTTTTTTGGGTTAGTTAATATTTTTGCAAATAATTTATTTAGGAGATTTTGGAATTACATCACTTAAACTATTTGTGAATTGTTTAATTTTAATATATGTTTCGCTAAAAATTTTATAATTTGCCTATAATTACTAAAATAATAAATACAAAAAGTACCAATTTTCGTTATGGGATTTTCAACTGAGCTAATTTGCTGCCTAAAATATTAATTTTACTATTAAACTGAGAAATGTTAGGATAATATTAACTCAAAATTAATTTACATATAAGATCATTTTGGTGGCCAAGTTTTTGGTTTTGGCACATACCATTTTTTTTCAGTGACAATACAAGCAATTGATACCCTAATAAATTATTCACTTTTACATCTGTTTTTGACAAACCTTAGTCATATTAATAATGGACCCTGAGTTTTTTTGTTGTTGTGGACTGCTACAGCCATCTGCTACCGATTTAACGATTATCTAAAATAATTCAAAGAAATTTTGCAAATATTTTTTTGAAATATTTTAATTTTTATTTATGCTCCTGTATATATTTATACTATTAAATTGCATTAGAAATTTTTGAGAATTTTGAGAAAATTATAAATTAATTTTAATTAACAATTTAACGTATAACTATAAAGTGTGGTAGTTGAAGGAATATTTTTTAAAATAAAGAATTTTTCATGGGACCTGTGATAAGCTATGACTTAGTTTTTAATAGTTTAAAAAGTTTGAGCCATACATTTAAATTACATTAATTAAATTTGTTCATGAGGTCTGCAATTAAATGTCAAAAAAAAAATTACACATAATTGTTGGCCTGTATATGATATTTTTTTTTTTTAATTCAGTTACGTATATTTTTATGGACGTAATTAGTATTCAAATAATTTCAATGTAATTATTGGACCAAAAATTATTTACTATAAAATTTAAAAATGTTTTCAAAATTAAATTTACAGGATGAATTCAAATTCAAATATCCTTTTAAAATAATCTATTTATCTCATAAAAATGGTTCAATTAAATTAATTGAACTATTTTTGTGAGATAAATAGATTATTTTAAAAGGATATTTGAATAATATTTCTAGGAGCTTTACGATTGAAAAACTTCATACAACAAACTTTTTAATTTATATTTGAAATTAAATTTCGCTAAACTAATAATCCAATCATTTTTTTTATAAAACATATAAAATTTACCATAAAACATAAATAATCTAACTAGAGAGCACGCTTAATAGTACAGAGAGTAGAAAAAGTTTATATTTGTTTAAACAAAATTTATAATTTTTTAATTCAATTTTTTTTAAAAATTTTTACTTCATTTTTATTAATTTGTAATTTCTATAATATGTAATACAATTTATATAGATAGATGTTATATAAATAAATTTAAGTAAAATATTTAAATAATTAATTAGAAAACACAGTAAAATCTAGAAATTTCAAATAATTTAATTTCAATTAAAGGAATATAGTCGAGGAATAAAAAAACTATATATAAATCAAAAAATAATATATATAAATTTTAAAATCAAAAATAAATATAATAAATTTGAAATCAAATTTTTTAAAAAAAAAACTATATTATGTATAATCAATATAAAATCGTAAATATTAAAAAATATGTAAAAACATAAGAAAATTAAATAAAAATTCTTAAATGCCCGTAAAAAAAAAAAATTAAATAAAAATAAAGCTTCCAAAAAATAAACATTTGTAGTCCACAAAAATAAAAAACTGAATATTTTGGTTTAATAGATAATTTAATTAAAAATAAAATTCCTAAATTTAATGAGTGCAAAAAAATAAAGATAAAAAATTAATTAAAATTATATTAAAAATTAAATATAAATGTAATTGCATTTATATTTTTGACAAAACATAAAAAAATTTCTAAAACTGCCAAAATTTTAAAAATTAAATCACAAAAAAAAATTTCACACAAGGCACAATAATATTCCAGGAAAATTTATATAAAAAAATAAAAAACCAAAAATATATTATATGAAAATTAAGGAAAAATTAACACGTTAAATTTATATATAAATTCTAAAATTAAAAAATTATAATATATACTTTTAAAAATATAATTAAATAATAAAATCGTCCTCAAATGAGTAATATAATTAATTTTTAATATATTTAACATCAAAAATTGCTCAAAACAAAAAAAAATAATATATTTCTAAATTGGAAAAATAATTATTAAATATTATAAATATTAAAAATTTTTCTTATATTTCATAAAAAAAAGAAAGTGCAATATTTTCTTCTTAGAAGAGATTATAAAAATTACCCAAATATACCAACATTTAATTAAGATATACAAAAAGGAAAAATAATTACATAAAATCTGCCATTTGAAAAAATTATTAATTTTTATGTACACATTTTTTTTATATATACATATATATAAATTGCACATTTAAAGAAAATATTTATTTTACAAATATATTTTCTAAATTAATATTTAATTGCAGAAAATTTATACATTAATAGAAAAATTGGAATTTAAAATATTATTTTTTAAATTATTATATTTTTAATAATACCAAACCTACCGATTCTACATTACGAAACTTCACTATTTGGACAGTGTTTTCTATTTTCTTTTAATATTTCATTTAATATTTTTCACTTTCACTGGAAAACTTAATTAATCTTTAACAATTAATTCGTTCTGTAACCAGGTATGGCATATGTTTTTGGTATGAAATTCTTGGGCGCCATATCTAAACCCTAATAAAAAACTGCCCTAGTTAATAAACTTGGAATTCTTTACATTTGGCTCCAATATACTTATCCCTATGTGGGAAAAAAATTGAGCTTTTACAAAATAGTATTGTTTTCCCAAAAAATGTTTTAAAAAAATTACCACATTTTCATTTTCAAAATCTCTTGTTGAAAATGAAAATGCGGTAAGATTAATTTTTTCATGATGAAAAAATATAGATTTTTTTTTGAAAAATTAATTAAAAGAAACCCATGCTCAATTGGGTTTACTTAATTGACTAAGTAGTATAGCGCCTCAAAAAATTTGTCTCTTTATTTATTGAAATATGTGAATATCCCGGGTTTTCATTTGGATATACCGTATTATCAGTTTTAGAAAGATAAATATAATTTTAATTTTACTATCCAAAATCAATTCAAAAGGTATATTTGATTATTTTATATACAAATTACAAAGTTCCTTAAGTGTGTCGGATTCGTAATATAATTTAGTTAGAACAATATTCTGCTATTTCAAAGATATTTATTTCGGTATGAAAGTTTTAGAGAAATTAGTGAAAAAGATTTAAAATTTTTAAATTATTAATTTAAAAAATAAAATAAAACTAAATCAAAATTAATATCAATATTTTGTAATAAGGTTTCAAATATATCAAAACGAATGTAAAAAAAATTTGCGTATTATTTTTTAAAATTAAATTTATTTAACATTATAATTTTAAGAATAATTAATTTGACGAAAATTTTACGATTTTTATTAACAACTTTAAATTTTACAATTTTTACAGGTAAATTTTACAATTTTTTATTTATTTAGAGTGTTGCAATTTCTACGAATTAATTAATTAATTAAAGGCAAAAATATATTTATATAAATAAATAATTATTTTGAATTTTTGTTTAATGTAAATACATAATTTTTAATAAATTTGCTGCATAAAAGACAAGTGGAAAAAAATAATGTAAATTGTTATAAAACATTAATTAAGAAATATAAATGAATAAAATAAAAAGAACATAAGATAAATTATATATATTTATGTATCATAAAATAAAAAGGTGTCTTTATTATTTTATTTTAAGTTAAGTGATGTACGAAAAAAATAAATTATTTTCAAACGTACTTCCTTAAATGAAAAAGTTATTTAAAGAAGTACGTTTAATAATTTATTTTTTTCGTAAATGTTAAAATCAAGAATTGAAAATTAAAACTCCTAAGTATATGCAACATTTACTAGAGATTTTTGGCAAAAATGTAATGATTGTGCGGAAGTAATATTGGAAATAATTTTAAGTTAAGGACAAAATATTCTCCTTAAAAAATAATGTTAAGTCACTTATTTGTTTCATATTGATGGATCGACGCAGTTTAGTTTACTAAAATTGTATAAACAAAAAAATTATGACACTTTAATATTTTTTATACAAAGGATTTTACACCAATGATTTACGAAAATAATAGAATTCAATAAACTTTTATTTAATCTAAAGTTTGAAAATTTAATTAAAAAATTTAAACTACTCAATGATAATTGCATTATTTAATATATTCTATAAATTTGTAAAAACATTTATTTTTAATAATTAAATTTGATATGTTGCAGGTACTTCTCTTTGTGGAAAATATAATGATTTAGTTAATTGGTTTATAACTCTTGGCACCATACATTCATTATTTTCATTTCTTTTATATGATATATCACGCATAACAATTGTCATAATATCAATTATATGCAATCTATCACCATATTCTTTAACTTTTTTACATATAGTTTGAATAAACCATGTACCATTTTCAGTATGTCGTACAGATGCAAAACGTGGTATTGTTGAAATTGCTGTTATCATATCATAAAAACCAGAACCATTAACTATTTTTGGACTATCATATTCATACGGGCTTAACTTAAAAAAAGTATAATGATTTAAATAGATATTTAAAAATAAAGAAAAAAATATTAACTGTTATAGTTTTTTGCATTGTTGAACCTTGACATGCCTGAATAAATAATATTTTTGGTTTCTTCAACAATTCATGTGATTTAGCTATTACATCTTCAATATCTTGTATAGCTAATGGTATACTATTAGCACCATAAACATATCCTTGTATTTAAAATAAAATTAATTGAAATTTTAATCTTTCATTATGGTAAACAAATAAAATATACCTTCAATTCCATGAGATAATATACAAATTATAACAGAATGAAATGCTATAGATTTTCTTGTAACTTGTTTTACAGCATCTAATATTTCATAACTTTTTAAATTTTCTCTAACATCTGGTATATAACCAAGTGGTTCAAATGTAGCTTTTAATGCTTCAACATCTTGATCGGTACCTTGACGACATGATAATTCTTCTTTAGCAATTATACTCTAAAATACAAAAGCAATTTAAAAAAAAAAATCAATATATAAATTAAATCATATATGAACTAACAAATAAATGTGGATTTGAATCTCGATAAAATGATTTTTGATTTATTATTAATATAAAACCAGCTGATTCTTTAGTTATCCAATAACGTTCATTAATTACATTATCTATGCCATTAACATTTGATACATTATAGTTTAAAAAATTTCCATCTGACGATGATGTAACTGCAGCACTATCACGAACGTTGTGTTGTTTTTGTTGTTGTTGCTGTGGTATTGCACTTGGAATTGATGTTGAAGTAATTTGTGTATTTGGTATTTGCAGTTGTTGGTGTTGTTGTTGTTGTTGTGCATGTACCATTAAATTATTCTGCTGTTGTAATTCATTTACAGGTTCAGCTTTTGTAAATGATCTAACAACATTTTCAAGCATTCTTCTTAATTCATATTTATCAATAATTTTTAATTGTTGTATTATTGGATCAACATTACAATTTTGTGATAGAGTTGGATTTAAACGATCCCATTGACCAATATTTATAATACCAATTGATAACCAATGTAATATAAAAATTTCAAAATATGATTCATCACTAAAATCTAATTGATTTAATGGGCTAATTGTTCTTTTAACTTCACGTATAATTTGACCAGATTCAAATGGTATTAAACGTTCACATATATTATATAATGCTTTTAATATTGGATGGATATATAATGATGCTTCAGGTACTAATGGTAAAAAACATAATTTCAGTTCAGATATATTGAAACCAAGTTTTCTTAAAACTTTATAGGCCTACAAGAAAAATTAAATTAAATTAAAATATTTTCAATAAAATACACAAATAATTACTAACCCTAATTACTGTAAGTGCTTCAATTAAACAATGCTTCCAATTAACGGGATTGATTTTTGTATAATCATAAATTATTCCATTATAATGATGATTTTCACGATGCAAGACAAGTAATTTTTGTAAAATAATTTTACAATTAACCGGATCAGCACCAAATAATAAAAATCCAATTGAAATCTTTAAAAATTAGAGAGAAAATAAATAGAAATTAATTTTTTTTCTGATCAATATTTAATATATTTACTCTTTCGTAATATGCCAGATCCTGTTCAAGTGATTGCATATCATCAACATCAAAATTTTTTAATGTATCAAGATAATTTCCATTAATTCTTGCTCTTTTCTTTGGACCAAGTCTAGCCATTATTGCAAAATTTATATTTATTTTTGGTGTATTGTAAAATATGTTATATTTAACAAAATTTTACGTGGTGTGCAGGTGATTCCCAAAAAAATATAATTCTAATTCGCAATCGCAAAGTAAATAATATCCAACTGTCAAAAGGCCAAAAGTATTTCAATAGTGTTGTCGTTATATTATTAGAGTAGATTTATTTGTCTGTTTTTGATGGTACTTGTTGATATGTATTTGAATTGCACGTTCGTGAATACATAATATTTCATATTAAAAAAAAAGAATTAGTGTAAAAGTCCTTAATTTATTTCGGTTAACGCGATGCTTTCAGACAATTCGTATTGTACTTACAGATTTATTAAAATTTATTTATTAGTAAAGTTTTTGCTATAGTTGATATTACACGGTAACTCTATGATCAGCTGTTAAGTATAATTTCATATTTGTGCGTCAATCAAAAGTCAAATAAAGTGCAATAAACAGTTTTTTTAAGATCAAACGAATATTGTTGATAAATGTCTATTTTGTAATGAAAATTTGAAAAGTTAAAAATTTAACATGAATAAAATTATCATATATTAATGAATAAATCAGGTAATTTATATAATTATAAACATATTTTATTTTATCGTAACCTACCTCAAAATTTATTCAAATTGAAGATGAAGCAATGTATTTATAATTAATTTTGCGCGGTATTTTCTAAATATCTTAGTACAGGTATTAATTTTGTCTGGATTATAATCTCTTTTGTCTGGGAAATAGAATTAAGATAAGAATATTTTATATTAAATGATAAATCGAATTGTTTTTTTTACCTGCGTTTATTCATAATATAAAAGTCATTAACATGCACATAAATTATTATTTAAAAAAAAAATAAAGTTTATAGTTTATTGCCCTCAGTTAATCTTCAAATTTATAATTATTTTTATCAAAATAATATTTACCCACTATTATTTTTTAGTAAAACAAAAATAAGATATTAAAACTAAAAGCTCCCATTAGTTTTAATATCTTATTTCTTAAAGTCGCTAGTTTGAAGTTCAAATTTAATAAATATTAAAAATGCAACTTATACTATGTCTGAGGGAAAAGTTAAAAATATAATCACTTTTTTTTTTATGAAACGGGGTCAATCCTTACAACAACAAAAATTTTTTAAATAATAAAGAAAATATAATTTTAAAGTGTTTAAAATTTTGATCATTTTAAGAAAAGTAAAGGGGTCCTTTTGTAAGTATGTACTTTATACAGAAATTAATTTTAAATTATAATGAAATTTGATAAATGTTGTTTTTCAATTAACAAAAAATTCCAAGGAAAATAATATTTAATTTTGAAAATTTATGTGACGAAAATTCCAATTGAAATTTTATTGTTTAATCATTTCAAATTTTAAATATGCTCAGTATTTTAGTTTTTCTATAAAATTTTTAAATCAATTGTTATCTAAATTAAATAAATTTATGAATTTTTTCTTATTAATTTCTGTTTTTTTTTTTAAAAATAAAATTGCTGATAATAAAATAATCATAAATGTATTTGTTTAATCGACATTTTTTTTATGATTATATTATATGTGAGACATTTTTATTTTCTTATTATTTTTTTTTTAAGATTAAATTTTAATTTAAATTGACTTTCATTAATCACAAAATAGCATTCGAGCATTTGTTTTTATAAATATAACATTTCCAAAAAAAAATCGGACTAAAAAACTTGAAATTTTAATTAATAAAGTTAATTAAGTAAAATAACGTGGATTTTTTAATAGCTTTTTTTCAAAATTTAATTATTTGTCTGAATTTATTGAAATTGAAAAAAATATTTTAAATAAAAAAAGAAGGAAAATTGTGTAAATATTTTTTTTTTTACATATTTTATAAAAGGAAAAAATGGATATATATACGTCGGATAGCAGTGATACTGATTCACGTGAACAAAAAACTTTAAATTATGGACGAATGGGATTAGTAACTGCATTTATTGAGGATGATATATTATCAATGGCTGGTGATAAACGTGATATTGAAACAATTTTATTAAATCATAATCGTTTAACAACAATACCAATTATTATACAAAAATTTATAAATATTAAAGTATTGGATTTAAGTTCAAATAATTTAACACATTTACCAGAATCTATTTGTCAATTACCAAATTTAATAACATTGATTATTAAAAATAATTTACTTACAAATGAATCATTACCAAAATCATTAATTATTGATGGATCAAATAAAGGTTTTTGTGGTGCTGGATCATCATTAAAAGAACTAAATTTAAGTGGCAATAAATTAACACATTTTCCAGATCAAGTTTTAGAATTAAAAACATTAAAATATTTATATTTGGGTGGCAACAAAATTACTGGAATATCAAAAGATATTTGGAAAATGAATGGGTAAGTAAATATGACAAAACATCATATTTTTTGTCAATAAAATGTGCAAAATTTTAAATCAATATTAAAAATTAATTGAACAAATAATTTAAAAATAAATATTTAAAAAAACGGCTTAATCATAATTATATTTTAGCTATAGTAACTTTTTCGTGAACAGATTAGATAAAAAATAAATGAATTTTTACAACCGGGCTAGACAATTAAATTTTAATATATTAAAAAATATATATATACCGTATATGAATTTCTGATAAGATTGTTTTTAAATAATTAAAAATTTTATCTACGATAGCATACAACAGATATAAAATTATTATTATTATTTTGATCTAGATTAATTTATTTATATTTAGAATATGTATTTATTTTATTTTAATTAATTTTAATTATATAATGCTGATTTTAATTTAACCATTAATAAGCATTATTAATATTAATTAATTCATATTTTCAATTTTATAATATGTATAATTAAATGTCACTTAAATATAATCTTAAATATACTAAATTTATCAGTGAGCCGGGTGAATTATTATCATCTTGTGTGATATTTTTTTTAAAGGTTGTTAAAGTTACTTGTTTTTCCGTAGTATATTTTCAATATACTCGTATAGTTTTTTCATTTAGAGGCCATAATCTATTATTTAAAACAATTTAATTTCATTAGAAATATCAAATATGTGTTTAGCTTTACCAAATATTCCAAATCGTTATCTAACTTATATTATTAAAATTATCAATTTAATGAAATAATAATAAATGCAAGACAATAAAATGTAGACAAGTTGTACAGCAATTTATTTATAATACAATATAACAAAAAATATGAAAACTATTAGTAGTTATTAATTGGTAATTAATTTATTAATCCATGTTGTTCGATAATTGATAAAAACATTTAAATAATTGTACCTATTTATTAAAGCGTAAAATATATCATTTATTATTACTGATTTTTATTAACATACACAGCATGATTTGCAAATTCATTTTAGGAATAATAAAATAATTTCATAACAAAAAAAAAACCAATTACAAAAAAGCTTTAACATTAATTCTGCGATATTACTGAACTGGTACTTAAAATACCATTATTTTTTTTTGTGAATTACTAAAATAATTTTTTTAATGTCAAATTATCTTTTACAGATTACAAATTTTATCCATTGGTGGAAATTTATTAACTGAAGTGCCTGAAACACTTGGAAATTTAAGTCAATTACAAGCATTAGTTTTATGCGATAATTTGATTGAAGTTTTACCAACTAGTATTGCACATTTAAAAAATTTGAAATCATTATTATTACATAAAAATCGTTTACGTCATTTACCAAAAGATATTGTCGAATTACAAAATTTAACTGAGGTAAATTTTTATTTAATTTTATTTATATTATATTTTCTAATTAATTATTATTAATTTTATTTACAGCTAAGCTTAAGAGATAATCCATTAGTTGTACGCTTTGTACAAGATATGATATTAAATCCTAGTTTAATGGAATTAGCTGCACGTGTTGTTGTTCGTGAACCTACAATACAATATGGACCAAAAGATTTACCAAAAACTGTAATTGATTATTTAAGTATGGCTAATTGTTGTGTAAATCCAAAATGTACTGGAGTATTTTTTGATAATCGTATTGAGCATATAAAATTTGTTGATTTTTGTGGTAAATATCGTGTACCATTATTACAATATCTTTGTTCATCAAAATGTATAGAACCAGCTAGTAAAACATATAATAGACAACATTCAGAACCAGGTGCAAGTGGTTATATGATGAAAAAAGTTTTATTGGGTTAATATTATATTTAATTGTAATCATAAATAATATATTTTTGAATTCTGATAATCAAAAAAAAAAAAAGCATAAATATTAGTTATATTATATATTATGTAAAAGGCTTTAAGCTTTTGTGGCTGTTTTGTATAAAATTTAATTATTCAATTTGTGGAATAATGTTTTATTAAAATTATATATTAAACATTTTTTTCCAATTTATTTAAAATTTAATAGAAAAGAATATATTTTATGATTTATATATAACAAATTCCAAAAATTCCGAAAACAATATTAGCATGAAAGTTTCCTGAATTAGCCATGAGGTCGATCTAAAATTTCTTGGAAGTATTTCCTTCGAGCCAGTGGTGCTCTAATACTAATGAAGAATTTATTCCATTTGGCGAAATATATGTTTTT
Source organism: Empis livida (assembly GCA_963932195.1). Classification (NCBI taxonomy): domain Eukaryota; kingdom Metazoa; phylum Arthropoda; class Insecta; order Diptera; family Empididae; genus Empis; species Empis livida. The sequence continues at coordinate 13,579,043 of OZ010648.1, forward strand.
TGAATGCAAAAAAAACTTTTTAAGATCAATAATGGCAGTTAAATATTGCCATCTATCGGCAAACTTTCATTTTATAATTTAAAAAAAATTTATCAAGTCATAATGTTTTCCAATACCAAAAATGTCAAAATTTTGATGTCATTTATTACCAACCCAACAAAACTAAAAACAATAAAAATAAAAACTCATCCCTGCAGCAGTAGTGCCAAATATATAGTTTAAGGTTTTTTTTTAGTAATGCCAGAAGTGAAGAGAAAAGGTTAAAAAATAAAAAACCGAAAAAGAAAGAAGAGTGTTCTGTGTAATAATTTTTTTTTTATATTTTTTATTATAATAAAAATCTACAATATTTTTTTTTTTGAAAATATTACAAGAAAAGAGAATTTTTTGTTTTATGTGTTAAGTGTTAATAATTATGAAAATATTTAATATTAATTTTGAAAAGTGAATTCTAAAAAAAAAAAAAGAAAAAAAATTTTGTCAAAAAAAAAACCACTGTTCTAAATTTTCTTTCATCCAACCAAAAAAAAAAATACAAATTTTTTTTTTTTTGATTAAAAAGTACTAAAAAAACACATAAATTTCAATAAAATTTTTTAAAGAAAATTTAATTTATTTAATACAATTTTCCAAATTAAATAAGAAAAAAAAGTATACACTTAAAAAAATCGGATAAAAAAAAAGAATGAAAATTTCTTATAAAAATTAATTTTTATATACTTTTTTTTTTTTTGTGGTAATGACATGTTAAAATGAAAGTATATAAGTTATAATATGAATATGTGTGTAGTGTTGTTGTTTTAAAGAAGGTACGAAAGAGAAAGTATGATACATTTTTTTTTTTTTTTATAATGGCGTTTTACATATTTTGTCTTCTAACCACAAAAAAAAAAAAATACTTCAAAATTCATTTCTTCTTTCACTTTGAATACGGTTTTCTGACTTTTCATTAACATGGCAAATAAAATTTCCAAACTAATTTTTTTGTGATTAAAATTAAAATCATTTTAATTATATGAAAAAAAAATCATAAAATTTGCTTTTCCTTCCTGGGTGTAATAGTTTTTTTTAATATAAATTTAAATTGACAGTATTTGTTTTTGTCTCTTTCATGTGTCAAAATTAATAAAATAATTCATTGTCCACCATATTTTTTTTAAATCAAATATTAAATTTTTTTGATTGCATTTCAAATTAATTAAAATATTTTGGGGGGAAATTAAAGATAAAAAATTGTAATTATTAAAATTAATAATTTAATATGTGTACATATTTTTGTAATAAATTTAATTGCGGCATTAACTTCTCAAAAATTTTGAAATAGTATGCGTGTACTATATTGCAATAAATTTCCCAATTTTCTATGCATAATTTCCCTATTTTTTTTTAAAAAAAATATTTCTTTTATACTTTTTGACACTAGTAAATTTCCCTTAATTTAAAAAAATTTTGTGTTTTGCAAATTTTTTTTTGGTGTTGCCATTCTTTTGCTAATTCTTAGTGTTTAATACAACAAATTGTGAAACGTTATCACACAAATTAAAGTAATATTTTGAATTTTGTTCTTAATTCGGTTTTTATTAGATAACTTCAGAAATTTTTAAAAATTAAATAACCGCCTTTTATTAGTTACAGTTTTGTCTACTGTCCAATTTTCATAAATTTCATTATATATTTTCAAAAATATCATGACTTGTGGACAATTACAATTTTCAAACATATTTGTTCTATAGAATCGTATATGATTCAGAAAAGTTACGTATACACTAAAAAGTTACGACCAATTACTAACTCCTACATTACGATATTCAATATTATATTCATTTGTAATTAATTTCTACCAATTTCGAAATAATTTACTACAAAATACATTTTGTAATTGGAAAATAAAATCAGCTGATAAATGAAAATAAATTTTTAAATTGTTTTTCGACAACAGTTTTTTTTTTTTCTATCAAAATTAGCAAAAAAAAAAAAAAAAGGCGGTGTAATTAGTCTTACCACACTAAAAGAAAAACTTAAATATTTCCCCGTAAAAGAAAATCCCAGTAATTTTTCAATACGCCTGCGTGCATTTTCAGATGAAAAAAACTGCAGAAATAAACGCACACATAAAAATATTTTTATGATTAAACGAAATGTCATTTCGATTTTGTTCTGGCATTGGTGTGTGTGTGTGTGTGTGTGAATAGTGTGTTTGAATATGTGTAAAATTTTATATGTTTCCATCTATCAATTTTTTCACAATCGCGGAATCGGTAAAATCAAAAAAAAAATTAATTAATATCTACAACAACCAAAAAAAAATGTTTTAATTTTACAAAAAAAAAATTAAATAAATTAAATAGATTTTTATCAATTTTTTTTTTTCAAACATAAATATATATTTTTTTTACATATATTTTCCATTTTCACAAAAATACAAAAAAAAATTAAAAATCGAAAAATGTTATTTGACATTCGTATTGTCAAAATTTTATAAAAAAAAAAAAAATCCGGAAAATTTTTTTTTTAATTAAATCACAAAATTGGGTAAATTACGAAAAAATTATCTACTATTTTTTTTTTTCTTGATTTTCAATTTTTTAATTTTCTTTTTTTTTTTTTTGTTTTGTTTGTGTGTGTAATTTTCAATTAAAAATACGGTAAAAAAAATAATTTTTTAATTTTTTTTTGGATAGAAATTTTTTCCATAAAAGTGTAGAGAAATTCGTGAAAAAGAAGTAAAAATTTTTTTTTTTTGTGTGTGTGTGTGTGTGTAGTGCTGAAAAGAAAAACTTGGAAAAATAATAAAAATCTTTATAAAAAAAAAATAATTTTCCCTTTTTGAAAGAAAAGAAAAAGAGTGTGAATATACTTTTTTTGTTTTTTTTTTTTTTTATGTGTTCTGTGTGTATGTGTTAAATAAGGGGGTTTATCCATAAAAAAAAACGGGGGGAAAAATATTCATAAGAAAAAAAACTATTATGGAATTAATAAATTTTTTTTTTTTTTGACATTGTTTGACATGCGTGAAAATTGGGTGAAATTAAATGTAATTTTCTTCACATTTTCTTAACAAAAAAAAAAAAAAAAAGGAAAATTGATAAAACTATTTTGACAAAAATAATAAGAATTTTTTTTTTTATTAATTAATTATTTAATTATTTATTTTGACAAATATTTTTTATTTTAGTTTTTTTTTTATAAAAAAAAAGAAAATCTTTATGCAAAAAAAAAAAATTCTCTTTTCTTACTTTTATGTTTTTCTTGTTGTTTTTTTAAACATAATTTAATTTTAACATAATTTAAAATAAACTTTAATCAAAACATAAAAAAATTGTGAACTAAAAATTGTGTTAAAAATCTTAATTTGAAAGTGAAAAAATTTTTTTTATTTTTATTTCAGTGTGGAAATCAATTATTATTATTTTTTTTTTAATGTAAAAAGAAAATTCAAAAAAAAAAAAAATTAGTGACTAATATATTGGAAAAAAGTATATTTTCATTAAATAATTTTAATTATTTATATAATTTTATTCTAGTTTTGTGTGTGGTAAACGAATTGAATATAATTTTTCAAATTGCGCAGAATTTTCTAAATTTCTTACTGATTTTAAAAAATTTTTTATGGGTCATAAATATCCTTCTTTTTTTTTTTAAGTATATGTATTTAAATTCTATTTTATTTGAAATGCTGTATTTTTTTTTTAGTAAATGTTAAATATTCTGCCGGTTTTTGCCGCATTGCTTAAAACGAATAAAAAAAAATATAATAAAACATGACCGAAATAATTAGAAAGGTGATTAAATTATAATATCACAGATTTATTAAAATTTTATACTATGAAAAAAGATTTTTTTTGGAAAAATTCTGTATACTAAATGATAAATTTTATATACTTGTACATATTTTATGAAAATATCAAAATTTCCTTTGATATTTCTAATCAATAAATTATGTTGTTTGCACGACAAAATCAAATAAAATTATTTTATCGAAAATTGATAAAATTAATTTTGTTAAAATTTTAATTATATTTTACAATATTTTTATGATTAATTTTAGTACACATATTATAAATTGTTCAAATTGAATATAAATTACTATAATTTAATTCCATTAATGTGACACATTTTTGATATCTTCAAAAATTTACATTATCTTTAATCCTAAACATTGAATTTATTAAATTTTACGCATTACTACAGAATTTTTCACCTACCTACACAAAAATAATTTTATATTTGTAAGACGCAAAATTACCAAAATTGCATGCCATGCGTACAAAATATTACTTAATTTACTACAATTAAATAATTTGTCTATTATTTACTTGCCAACAAATTTTTTACTTATCAATTTGGCTAGACGATATTTTAAACTAAAAAAACATTATTCTCTAGTGTTTTAGAATTTCTGATGTACTGTCAATTAGTTTAGGATAGATTCTTCCAAATCGTACCATTTTTCAGTGTTTCAATATTTTTTTGTTCAGTTTATATTAGCAATAAATTTAAATTTTTATGCTTTTCCTAACAGGAAAAACTATAGATTTCTTAACGAATGAAAATATTATAGTATTATTACAAAAATTGAAATAATAAGAGATACCAAGTGGTACAATTTAAGAAGTAGTTTTTAACTCAACACTAAAAAAATTAAGGTTTTGGACAAAATTGTACCGATACAATCTAGAAAAACTAGTTCGAATTTCGGCTACTTGAGTCAATTTTAAATTTCTTTAAATCAATATTTAATTACAAGGCTTTTTAATGAAACAACCGTTTAATATAATAGTGTATTGTCTTTATTTAATTTTAACTCCTAGAAACCCTTAGGATAGTCCGGATAAAAATTATTGTCCAACCTAAACCTGAACGTGACAATAAATAAATTGCACGTATAGGCAATTAAGTTTAAATGTTGTAAATAATGATAAATACAAACCATTGAAGCCATCCCCTAATAACAAATGTCTCATTAATTAAGCAATTAGTTTATTAAAGTTATTACTCCACTATAAAGAACTTTATGGTTCGGAATATCAAATTAGTAGGTTCAAATTGCAATAAAATGTTTAGAAACATTTAGGCCCTATTTGTTGAAGAAGAAGCAGAAAAAATGATGTAATTATTGTTGCAAGTTTTAAGGTGATATACGGTTTATAAGTGATATATTTTTATAACAGTTCTAGCACAATCTTCCATTATTATATATCAATATTCAATATATTTAGCTGTCAAATACAAACAAATGGTACAATTTCGGCTACTTCCACCTATATAAAATTTTCATATATTTATCTTTGAAATATTGAAATTTTCCAAGAATTTTTCTTTTAAAAATTATTTGAATTTCTATAAAATTTCATTTTTTTTTTATGTAAAATTCCGTAGAATTGAATAATTTTAAAAAAATTGATTATTAAAAAACAAATATGTTTAAATTGGGTCAAGTGCAAATATTTATTTCACTCTTCTTTTTTTTATCAAAATTTAATTTTTTTTTATAGATTTATAAAAAAATTACCTTGTATTTTATTTTATTAATTTATTTGTTTTTTATTTTAATCAATTAAAACATAAAAAAAAATGTTTTTCTTTTCTATTAAAGGAAAATTTAATTGAATGCATTTATTTTATATGAAATTGTCTGTCAGTTGATAAATTGCTGTTCCATATAGTTTTTAATTAAATTGAAGGTATTTATATAAATAATAGTAAATTAAAATGTTTAACTGAAAATATAGTAGAGAAGGGGGAAAAATTAAATGAGTGTAGATGAACTTTTGTGTCTGAGAACATAAATTTTTGTTGTAGAAAATTTGTAGAAAATTATTTTGATAGTTTTCCAATTCTAATTAATTTTAGTAAGCAATTGAGACAATTTTTTTTTAAAAATCAATATTCAAAATTTTTAAACTTCGTTGTCGGTGGCTTAGTAGTAGCAACCAATCTACACTGTACACTATAGTACGCTTAATACTGAAATCATTTCACGAGTACCAGTAATAAAATTTTACATATGTTTATGTTTTTTTATTCATTTAGTTTTGTGAAAATTAATTTCTGAATGCTTTAAATGCTTTAAAACTTAACAACAAATTTTTATATTCTTCAAAGTATTTCCTTGGTAAATTTATTACCAGGATAATAAAAATTCTTTTTTTTTTCCCCATCCAAATCTTACAACATTGATTCAATTTGAATCTAAATTTAATATTTGAATCTAATTTGTCATAAAAATATTGCGAATGATTTTTATTTTTTTTTATAGCTATAAAAAATTAATGCTGATTTAAATACAGTAACTAAAATAAGAATTTACAGAAAAATATACATAAATTCCTTTATATGTAATAAAAGTATTTGAGAGTATAATTTTATGAAAATTAAAGATTTCTTCTTAAATTCTCCTCTTTATGCTTAATTCTTCTATAATAATAAAATTTCTATAAAAAAAACAAAAAATTTTAATTTCTATGTAATATGTACATAAAACATTAAAAAAAATATATATTTTCCCAAAATAGCATAGATATCGACCTAAATATGTATATAATAAACATTAAATAGATACAAGTCACACCAATATATTTTTTTCGTCTGCAATTACTCAGAAAATGAAACGAAAATATTAAACTAGAAATGGTTTCCTTCTCCTCGAAAATATTAACCGACGTAACATAAAAAAACAATTTGAATAATTAAAAAAAAAATAACTTCATTTTAATTATTTATTTATAATTAAAGGAGTTATAAAAAGTTTATTTTATTTGAATTTTTATGATATTATTTTCCTACTTCAATGTTTTCGCTGTTAAAGTAATTTTTTTTTTTTTTTGTCCATAATATAAATTAGTGAACTGCTTCAAAATTCATATTTAATTATATAGTTTCAAGAATTCTCTTAACCCTTTCGGTGCTAATAAACTTAAAGAATTTTTCCATATGTGCAGAATTAATTTTTGTATATATTTTTTTTACGTGAACTATGACTGTGGTTTTTATGAGACGTCCAAAATCCGTTCATAACGTATGCCATTTTATGATTACATATAAAAGTCCATTACACCCAAAAGGTTAATAATAATTTTTCTAACCATATGTTTTTATTTTTTTTGAATAGTTTTTATGTTGTTATTTTATGGCTCCCAATAGTTTAGAAAAATAAATTTATGTTGTTGAAAAAATTCAGTAAATTATTTATGAATATTTTTTATATTTTGCGTATATTATTTAATTTATTAGAGTCGAAAAAAAATATAGTTTATTATTGAACGATAAATAGAAATTTGATTATATAAATCTATCCTTCATCTTATATTTAATATATGATCATTCAAATTATATTGTTCCTTTTGCTTCATTAAAATCATGTACTTGGCATGAAACAAAATATTTGGAAGGTCATTTTCAAATTAAACTCAACATTTTTCAAGCCAAAATCAAAGTTTATTTAAATTCATCATTTTTCAATTGAATATTCAATTGAAATTCAACCAAATAGTTGAATTTAGTTTGAAAAACATTGAAATTTAATCTGGAAATGCCATAATAAAATTAATTAATGAAATAAATTTCGTTTCATTTTAAAAATTATGACCATAGAAAAGTTAAAATCAGTGATGCCAATATTTAATTTTTATATAGCATTTTAATAATTTTTCTAGACCTTTAATTTTGCTAGATCTTATTTTTCCATATTATTGATAATAATTTTGTAGTTGTCTATTTTTTTTTCGCAGTTAAATAGACTTCAATAAAATTTTGTTCATTATAAATAATATTGTGCAATGCACAATAATAGCTAGTAGCAAGACATTTATACAATTTATAGCTTTCAGCTATCGAAAATTACAGGATATGCTATTTCCGTAAAGAAATTTCATTTGATCCAAATTTCAATACTTTCTATTTTTGCATTGCTCATATCCAAATATATTTAATTTTAATATTTCCTCTGTAATTCTATGACAAGTTTTTATTAAACTTTACTTAAGAATAAGCGATTGTTTCCATGACAAATTAAAATCGAATTGAACTCGAATTAGCTACCATGGAAAAAGGAATTGAGTTTTCTTAGTTTTAAAAATAAAAACGTAATGTTAGTGCATGGAAACACAGTAATAAAAATTTACTAATTTTTGTAATTTTAACATAAGACATTACTATACTTAAAGCAAGAGTATCCCAATAATAAGTGGAAATTTAAATTTGAAATAAAACACTTCAATTATTACTAATAATATTTCAATCTAAACTGGTCAAATGGACAAAATTTACATCATAATTATTATAACACTAAATATAACTAATATAACACTCTATAAAATAAAAACTTTTAGCCTAAATGTATTTTTAAACAGTTAGAACTTTAATTTGCCGCAACTTCTTTTTGAGTAAAATAAGTAGAAGTTAAAAAAAATGCATATACTGATGTTGCTGCAAATAAATTCCTTTTGTTGCAAACGAATTTGTGTTTGCTACAAAAAAAAATTTGATCGTTAAATTGTCGGTTTCTGCAAATACGATATTATTAGAAAATTTTAATCATTGAGAGTTGTAACACAGCTTTTAATGCTAGAATTATTTGAAGGTTAGTTCGGATACATCTTTTCTTTTTTAAAGAAAGTAAAACTCCTTGGTCAAAAGATACGATCTTGTTAGCAAATTTTGATCACCAAACCTAAAAAATAACTCAACTATGAAGTTTTTTTATAAGCATTTATATAATTTTTGTAAAATTACACTAAAAAGTTAAATTAACATAAAATTTTCTTAATTAAATTGATTTCCACACAAAATATTCGTAAAAAATATTTTCATTTTCTTCTTTTTAAACATACAGGTAATCCTCGTTTAACACGGTACTTTGAGAACACGGAATTTGTATAACACTGTTATGTGTAGCAGTGTTATACAAATTCCGTGTTCACTGTTATCGTATTTTTACGACAATCCTTGTGTTATACAAATTACGGAATTTGTATAACACAAGGATTGTCGTAAAAATACGACAATCCTTGTTTAACGCATTTGTTATAACAAAGTATTTAGTCCAAAAACGGCATTTAATAAATAAATCGGTTACTACCAAGAAAAACTTATATTCATTTAATCAAATATAGTAATCGTTATGAATTATTAAAATTAAATTATCAGTCATTGCAAATAAAATTGTTATAACTTAAATTATTAACATTCGTCCAACACGAATTTTCGACAATAGCAGTGATCAAGATTGATTAAAAATTAATCCACTGATTAATGAATTTCTTTTTGTTATAACTTAAATTATTTTAAATGTCAGATAATTTTTTTCATAACATAAATTTTTAACTTTATGTTCTTATTATCATTTATTTTTTATTATAATATGTAAATTATTAATTTTGTTTAACACGGTTATAGATAATACGGAATCAGTAAACCGTATTAAATGAGGGTTACCTGTATACATAACATAAAATTTTTTTTTTTCTAAAATAATTATTTAATTTATTTATTTTTTTTTCTTTTATTTTCCAGAAACTATATTATTTTTTTTTTATGTAAATGTAATGAAAAATTGAAAAAAATAATTACACGAAATTTTCAACAAATCATAATAAAATTTTTATAAAAAAAATAAATAATTCAAATAATTAAAATTAAAAAGAATTATCCTTCCAACAACAACAGAAAAAAAAACAAGCATTACATAATTTTTTTTTTTGTTAGTAATTAAATAAATTTTGTATATGTATTAGTATACATAATCTGCAACATAACAAAAAAAAACTAATTTCAAAAAAAATAATTGTTTTTTAAAAAAAAAAAATATAAAAATATTTAATTAAAAAAAAAATTATATTAAAAAAAAAATAATTTTTATTTTATTCTTGTTTTTACATTTTTTTTTTTTTTTCATGAATTTTCGTGAAATTAAAAACAAAATCAAATCAATAAAAAAACATAATAATTAAAATAACGTCACGTTTGTTTGTATATGTTTATTAATTTTTTTTTTACATAAATATATATGTATGAGTAAATTTGGTAAAAATTGAAAATTTCCAAAAAAATTCCAAAAAATTTTCATATTTTTTATTTTTCTTTCCTTGTGAATGGATCAAATAATTAAAAAGAATATTAAAATAATTAAATTAATTATTTTCGTAAATAATTTCATAAAAATAAAAACATAAATTTTATAAAATAAAAACAAAAAAAAAAATAACATAAAAATAATTAAACAAATATTTTGTATTTATGTGCGTGTTTTTGTGTGTGTGTGTGAATTAAAAAGAATAATAAAAAATCGGGGTTTTTTTTTTGTTTTTTAAAAAAAATTAATTAAATAAATTAAAATTTTTTTTTTTTTTTTTTGGCAAATTGTCGATGACACGGTTTTTTTTATTGTTGTTGTTTTTTGTTTTAAAGAAAAATTAGAGTTTTTCCACCACAAAAAAAAAAAAAAACTACTAAAACAAGAATTTTTTTGTATATTTTATAAAAATAATATATTTTTTTTTTTTTTTTTTTATATCTTGAAGAAAATAAAACAAATTCATTAAAAAATAAAAAGAACAAAAAAAAAAGATAAAAAACATAATAAAAATTAAAAAAAATATAAAATAATTTTGAAAAAATTATCAAAAACGGCGTCCGAACGGGATCGTCCTTCATTTAATTCTGTTAGGGATAACGCCATTATAAACCCAAAAACGGAGCACGCTACCGGTGACGACGACGAAATGAGTGGACGTCCGAGGACAACCTCATTTGCTGAGGGCACTAAGCAACCACCTAATTTAGTTTTAGGCGGAATGAAAATAAGCAGTAAGTAAAGATTTTACATATATTTTTATATTATTATTTTTATTTTTCAAATCACTTTGAATTTATTTAAATTATTTATATTAATTGTTGCTTTTGTGAATCGCGTATAATATAAGTACATAAAGATTATTAAATTAGCACATCACCTAAAACGTCACGTTTACAATACTGACATTTAATTATATCAGTAATACTTTCGTCAAAATCTGTCAAAATATGATATCTACATTTCTTGACATTTTGACATAACCAAAACTTGATACAATTTGTCAGAAATAAGAACTGCGCTAAATTTCGGCGCAGGCACGAACCAAATTCAACTTCTTCGGCGTGACGAAGAAGTTTATAGTTTTAAGCAAGTTTTTTTTTATATTGTCCAAGTTTTTAGAATTAAAGACCACAGTCAGTCCTTTATCAGTATAAAAATAAATTTTCTGTCAAAGAATGTGTCAGCTAAAACCGAAATTCGTCAAAAATATAAAGTGGTACAAATTAGTCTGCGGCCAGCAAATTTAGTCTGCTGCAGTAAAAAATCAGCGGATATGTAAAATAATTTTAAACCAATGAAAAATTAGTTAGTCTAAAGCCGATATTTTTATTTTTGCATTGATTAAATTTGCAAAACATGACAATCAAACTTTCTAATAGACTATTTACGATGAAAATAATTTCATATTCATAATTTGTATTTAAAATTTAAAATAAATTTGAAATACATATTATGTTTATGAAATCTTGATACTATTTTCAGTATTTGCGCAGTTATGATAGAAAGAAAGCATTGAAGTCGTGCCGAGTTATATTAAAAATTAAAAAAATCCAAGTCTTTTTTTTTTTTTGATTTTTAACGCCATCGTTTAATTTAAATAACCTTGTTCTGAAATCGTCAGCTGAGTGATGTTTTGATCCATATTCTTTTTTAATTTACTTAGAAGTATCAGATCGAAAGTAAAAAATCTTTACAATACTAATTTAGACGGAAACTTAATTTGTAACCATCACTTAAAAATTAGAAAAATACGTGTTTTACAAAAGTCGCAGTGTAAAATTGTACTTAGATGAAATTTAAATTTGTATTTAAAAATTACAAGGTTCAGTGTAACTACTTTTCGTTAGAGAATTAGTGAACTAAAATCCTTCATTGTAAACGCTATAGAAAGCTTAATTCACAGTACGGTTAACAACATAATGTTAAGGTGATATTCTACGTCAATTACACTTTAATAACACATTGTTAGGCATGATATGAATAGTGCTATAACTGAAACAAATTCTACTCAAATGATATTTACATTTTTTACACGAAATATATTTTCTACAAATATTTTTTATTCATAATATGATTATTTATCTGGATTACATATCCTACAGAAAGTAACTTTATTACACGAAGTACATTCCCTGTACATTTGGTAATTGGAAATTTGTATACTTTTCAATGAGAATAGGATTTTAAGATGAATCATAATTTATTACATGAATAACGACATATATTGTGAATTTGTGTAACTTCGTTAATTTAATTTATGGCACGAATAGGTTACATTAAAAAAATTACGTTTGTAAGTGTTTTTCTCCTTTGTAAAGATTACGTTACTTTTTTTTTTAATCAATCTTAAGCACTGCAATTATAAATGTTTCATAACATAACCTAGAAATTTTAAAATTTTTTTTACAAAATATTTTATTACAACAAATTGAGTATGATTTTGTTTACAAATCCGATTACAAATTTTGTCGTCATTCACATAGCATTAAATATTACGTATAATTTAAAAATATAGCAAAATAAAAAATTCAAAAATGGTGAAAAAACATAAATAAAACAACAACAAAATTAGTTTAAAATTTAATAAAATTTTAATATTATTTTTTTGTTATCGTAAAATTTTGTTGTACAAATAAAATGAAATTCAAGAAAAACAAAAATACAAATAAATCTTTATACGCACACTTGTATAAATTGAATTAAATGTATAATCAGAATAAAAAAAAAAAATCTGAACTCAATTATTCAGGTATAATGAACGCAGGTGAACTTTTATTTCTATATTATATTCGTACACTGTTAAAAAGAAATTTAATCTATAAATGAAATTGAATAATACTGTGAATATATTGAAAGTCAATTAGTTACTCTAAAATTAATCCTAAAACTAAGTTTAATTTCTTTTTTTCTTGTTCTAAGCGAGCTAGCCCAGTGTCCAAACCTAGGCCTACCATTCATTACAGTTTATTGAAATTTACATCTAACTCATTTTTAATATATCGTTACCAAATCATAAATTTCTTTGTTGTGCAGAATTATTTAATTGCTATTTTAATTGCAATTTTGTTGGTTAAATATTTCAAATATTTTGCCAAAATATTTTTGAACAGTGAAGAACTTTAACCTTTGTCTCGTGAATATTTTAATTATAGATTTTTTTTTCTAAATTCAGCTTTAATTATAAATATTCACTGTCAAGAAGAAATTTGAATTGGAGGACAACATGTATGCAATTATATTAAATAAAGTAATAATTGTTAAACATTTTTAATCATGCCACAAAATGTTTCAATCAATTTATAAAAAGTTGGTTTAAAATTAACTTCGTAAGGTGAAAATAATCACGAATTGCTGAATTATTGTTTTTATCTCATTCACTTACGTAAATGTTTTGGGTTTTCTTGCACAACAAGCTATATGTCAGTTTTTTTTTACGAAGTCTCGTTTGTATTCCTCCATAAACTACACTTTGTTGAAAATATGAAATTGAATCTACAATTTTAGTGATTTCTTCAAAATTATACAAACGGTACTGGTTAAGACTTATGTGATAATACCTAAATGATATTTGACCATTTGTTAAGGATCATTAATATTTAGAATAATTCACGACTAATGCTGTTTGTATTTCATAATTGGTTATTTTATTTTAAGCTATGGTTTTACTTTCCAAATTAACTACAAGCAAAATTGAAAATATTGCTAATATCGGTAGATTTTTCGTACTGAATACATTCTGAAAACATACTTAATATCATTAACAGAGATAATGCTGGGAAACAGTACCATTAAACATGACAGACGAGATGCATAACTATACTTAAGATGTTAATGATCATTAAATAGTCTCGTTCGTGTGTGAAAGGTATTAGTGATATTTTTTATTTTATAAATTTGTTTACAAAAAAAATTTAGACCATGGTCTATGTTGTCAAGATCTGTAAACACTTTTACCATATTTTATCAATGTGTGCTAAATTTTATCATATAAACAATATTATGGTGTGACAATTTTTATTATAATGCTTTCGTTATTTTTTAATTTTTTATGTTTTCACTTAAATATTATATTTAAGTTTATATACAACAAAAAATATATTTTTTTCTAGTATTAGTTAAAAGGTCATTTGGATGAAATATTAAAAAGTTTGTAGCATAAAATTTATTAAAGCAAAACATAGAAACCTAAAGAAATACAAATGGAAATAAAAAAAAAATTATTTCATTTAAATTTTCTATTTTTAGCCAAATAAAATAAAATAAAATGTGTCTAAAAGGTCCTTTTTGGTCATATATATAGAAATTCTCTACAATAACGTCACCAAAAATAATTTTTATTATAATTCAAGGACAAAATTGAAGGAAACCATTACCACCGATGACAAAATCATTTTTTTTTTTCTTTGTATAAGATTTTTAAGGTTAAGAAATTTTTGTTGTGCGAGAAATCTGAATCACTTTTTAAAATGATTAATGATGAAATTTTCACATTTATTTTATTTTAATTTGTTGGCGTTTTTTTTGCAAAATAAATAAATATAAAATATTTTAAAAGTTTTTTTTTGTTTAATATTCGCGCATATAAATAATAATAAAAAAAATTGTCATAAAATTTATAAAAATCTCGTGAGTGTGAGTATTGACGTCATATCTGATAATTTGCACGATATCATTTGAGTTTTGATTTGAATATAAGGAATAAACGTCATAAAATATTTTTGAGGGAATAAAAATTTTTCTAAATTATGATTTTTTAATGTAAATTCTTGTTAAAATTTATGTATTTTAGACTGTTTGTCTGTTTAAATGTCTGCTCGTTTGTAATATTACAAAATATTAGTTTATATATTTTACAAAATATTAGTTTATGACCCAGTTAGACGGTTCGGTATTAAATAATCTAAATTAGTTTTTCCGTTTGCGCGGAATTATCATCTACTGTTTATATTTTTTTTACGTCAACTATGGACGCTGGAATTGATATAATCTCAACAGTGTATATGATCGTGCGTACACTTCTAGTGCTCATTTAATCGGACGTGTAAACACATACATAGCGCTGTAGTGTACCAATTTATGGACGATTAGTGGTCATTTGATTGGACGAGTAGAATTATCAGAGGAAAGTTTTGATGGATTAAGAGTCAGAGCTGAGACTAAATTGACTTTGTACCGTAATCAGTACAGTGCTTGGCACCTGTTGTATGCTCTCATTTTTATCGGACACTGGGCCGAAGTTCATTTTAATACAAGGCAAGATCACATACTGCAAGAATGTTGCAGAATACTTACAGCCACAACAAATTCAAATTGAAAAATGAATTAATATATTCTATTAAAATCGAAGATACGTCTGAGAAATGATGCCAAAAAACTGTCCGGAACCAAGAAAGATTACTAAAGCCAATGAGATTCGTAAAATTTGTAGGTTATTCGCTAGCCAGTATTTGCACTTATTTTCCATACGAAAAATTATACAATTTATCATTTTAATGTCTCTATGTTTGACCATTCGGAGCTTTGTATCCTAACATATTTTAATCTTAATTTATTTAAAATCCAAGGTAATAAGATAAGTATTTGAATACGACGAAAGAAAATTATATCTGGACAAATTAAATATCGGGAAAAATCTATATCGAAAAAGCCCATAAGTATGAACTGACTACACAGTTGTTCTACTGCGCAGATCTTTATTTAATTCTCTTTGTTCTTAATCTGTTTTTGGAAGGAATTTAAACTCAAATTTTTAATTAAAATTAAATGTTTTCATTTTAAAAGAACCAAAATAAAAAATTATGAGAATGTGAATATAGTTTGAAGTTATTTATCCAATTTTATATTTATGCTTCGAAGAGTATTAACATAATTCCGTCATAAAAATTCCGCATTAAGATATTTGTTTAGAAAATTGTTATTATTAAATTCATTTTTTTTGTTTTTAACATTCTTGTCAAAATCTATCGGAACAAATAATTAATTTAAATGTCTTGACATTTGAAGACTGAATTAATTATGTTCTTTCAACAAACCCATTAATTTGTTGAAATTTTATTTAAAATATATAACAAAAAAAATAAGAATTTCAAAACAAAGAAATAATAAACTTTAGATAAAGAAAATTCATAAACAAAAAGAAAATTCGATATAAACTTTTATTGAAATCGTAAAATATATATGACAAAGAATTTTCCTTTTTATATTCATTTTTTCCTTGTTTATCATATATCCTTATTAATGTTTGTTTTGAAATTCTATTCCTTATTTCTAAAAAAAAAAAAAACTTTCAAGATAAAATTTATAAATAAATCAATATTAAATGTCATTCTGTCAGATTGTTATTTGCTTAACACTTTAATTTCTATTGTAAATGTTTAAATTACAATTTTGAGATTGGGATTGTCGAAAAGACTTTATTTTTTTTTAGGTAATTGGATTTGATTTTTGTTCATAAGCAATTAAATTGTTAGTTGCGAAAAACGGCTTTTAAAAGCTTCAAAGTAAATCCAAAAGTTTTAGAATCTCCAAAACGTTTTGGGATTGTCGAAGAAACTACATATTTTTTTGTAATCGGATTTGATTTTTGTTCAAAAGAAACACTTAAATTATTTGTTGGGATACATGACGTTAAACAGTCGTTTGGAATAAGTAATTAGTAGAAATTGCGCGAAAATGGAAAATGTGTCATTATTTTATATGGATGGGTATGGAGCAGACGTAAATAAACATTACAGTCGTTTTCGTAGTCACTGGTGCATTAGAAGAAAATCAAGATGCTATTGAATGCATGTTGGAAGTGTTGTTCCGTAGAAATAATTAGATTAAAGTTTCTTAATCCTTTTTGTTATTAAATTCGACTATAAATTTTTGTAGATAAATTTTTTTTTATGGAAAATTTCCTTATCTTTATTATTACTATTTAATTTTTTTTTTTATCATAAAATTATAATATTTTTTTAATAATATTGACTTAAAAAAAATCGATAACTTTTTTTTCCAAAAAATTACAAAATTCATATAATTTTTTATAACGATAATAAAATTTCTGAAAATTATTTATGTTTCGTAGAAAGTAATTTTATTTTTGGCATAAGAAAAATTACAATAAAAAAATATGGTGAACTTAAGAAAATAAGAATTTATAATAAGGAAAATTATATCTCAAGAAAAAAAAAACAAAAAACTCAATTTTTATGACGATATAATGCAGTGAAAATTCCCTAGCCAATTCTTAATCAATGACTTAATAAAAAAGATTTTTCTTTTTAGTTGCCAACAAGGATGTAACGTACGTGATGTTGAATCAGTTTATTAAAAATTTGACCTAGTTTAAATTTTTTTAGAATATGTATTTTTTTTTTTTAACAAAGTTATATTGTAAAGTTTTTGAAGAATTTCACTGATCAGTTTTTCAAAATCTTTTACTAGTTTTTTTTCTTAATTAGTTAGTTTTTGGAATAATTAGTTTCGTGTAAAGTAATCAAAATACACTTTAATTATAAAATTAGTTCAAAAGCCATACAATTCGAAGATAACTAGGCCAATCCATTTAAATAATATCTAATTTTTATGTCGTCAATCTGTTCATTTACTAATTTTACGAAAGTTTTCGTTAGAATTTCTTGGATAAGCTTATTTTTTTTAATAAAAAGATAATTTAACATATCAAATGTACACAGAAAATAATGTGATATTTTTCCTTGGAAAATTTAACAGACCATAAAGAGTAGAACTAAGTAGCTAATACCATATATCAGTTTTCATTGAAAAAAAACTCGCTCCCTGTCTTTCTGATTTTTAATTTTTTATTAGTATTTATTTCGCCAAATTTCAATCTATTAACTTTTATTTTGTGTTGGTATTTGAAAAAAACTGAAGGATAATTGAAACTGAAAATAAAACGAGTTCAAAAAAAAAACATAGAAACACCAGTTTAATATTTTTTTGGATGACTCGTTTTTCAATGAACCAACATGTTTTGAACGTTTAGTTTTCTGTCAACATTTAGGTTATAATGGACGGAATTCACTCCGAAATTAGTGCAAATTTTGGTCAATTATATTAGGTCAGTGAATTTTCTTCTCAAAGTATATTCCATAAGTTTTCCAATTCAGAAAAATTTTCATGCTTATGAAACTATTACATTGTCTACTTTCTTCTGCAGTTCTTTTAAAAAATTTAATTTTAACTAAAAAAAAATTAAGTGCTAATTTTTTTTATAAATAATATATCACAATTTATATAAAACTCTGCTCTATATATATTTATTTTTTTTTATGACCCACTAATCTGGCCACCTGCATCGTTAAACATCATCATATGTTGTGCTAAATTTCATTTCAAATAACAAAAAAACAAAACAATATTAAATTATTGCATCGAATGAAATGTTCGAGAATGTTGATGAGAAGAAGGGTTCGGTACAATAATGATGATTAATTTTCAAAATAATTTAATTAAATCTTTTGACGAACAAAATAAAATATATAAAGGAAAAAAGTAAAATTAAATTGCGGATTTGAATTTTCATCACTCGCGCGCAAAAAATAAAAAATAACTGAATTATAAAAAGATTTATTTATATTTCTTTTAATTTGGATGATAAAATATAGTGTTTAGTTTATTTATTTTAGAATTTTTCTTCATTTTTCGGATAAAAGGATAAAAAGAAGAAATTTAATTAAAATTAGTTTATTTTAGATTTTGAAAATTATTTTTTTTGTGGAATAATTATTTAACTTTAAATCCGTTTTCACATCATTAATAAAATATTAAGTGAATTAGCTTGGAATAAATTTAAAACACACAAAAATATATATATTTTTTTTAAATATCTATATTTAAATATTATGTAAAATAATAAAACAAAAAATAGTTTGTTTTTAACAATAGATGGCATCTGATAAATATTTATAAATTTTGTAATTTATTTAAAAAATTATGTTTTCTGGCAGACTTGAGAAAATCAATTTTTTCAAAACTCTTTTTAAAAGTTTTTAGTTATTTTGTGATATATTTCAAGCAAAGTGTTTTATGAGAAGTTGAACATTTAAATATGGACTAAGTTGAAATTCCGGATCAATGAATTTCAACATGGAAACATAGTTAATTCTTCCTCAAATACACCATCAAATGATGCCAAATTTTTCTGATTATTACTAATCCTTTTATCTGATTTTGGGGAAACAAAAATTAGGATGTTTTTGTCATAATCTGGGAACCAATATTCTGTAAGAAAAATATGTAAATTTGATGAATTTAAAAAAAAAGGTTTAACTGAGGCAAATTTTGTGGTTCAAAGTATACTCTGAGCTAAGTAACATTAATCGTTTAATATAACATTGCGTTCTATTAAAATTTTCTAGAAATTAATTCAATGTCAAAAATTATGAATAAAAATATTCAAAGTTTTAATTTCTATTTTAACTTATTGTGGCTTTATAATATTTCTAATCATAGTTTTAAAGTTTTCTAAATATTCAATGACGAAACAATTAATTCTATTTTATTGCTATGTTAATAAAAAGTTTTTTTCCAGTAACTTAAAAATGAATTAAACATGAATTGAATTTCTATGCTGCTGTTTTATTTTTGCGTTGTTTGTTATTTCCATAAAATATAAACAAACTATGAAAAATGTTTTTATTTTTATATTTAATTAGTTTAGGAGTGAATGACCCCATTTAACTTTATAATTACTTCAACAATTTCCTATTTCCTTATAAATTTTTGCTTGTTATCTGTTCACACTTCAAATTCTGTGAAATATTTTCAAATAATTTAAATTTTAGAGAAAAAATTATACTTTTTTTATTTTTATAATAAATTGAACATCAAAAGGAAAAAAAAAATTGTTGACCTATTTTTTTTTAGCTGAATATAGATTCAAAAAAATTGATTTAATATTATTCTAATCAAGATTTGACTGTATTCAGTATTCATATAATCATAAAATATGTAAGACTGAAAGCGTCTTATTTCGAATGTTTTTTTGATGACTCGTTTTTAGTTCAATTTTCTGTCACATTTTTAAGTTCTTTGCCGAAATTGTGCAACTTTTGTCCTATATTCGTCTCTTTCGTCCCTCCCCGAATTGTCAAAAAATTTCTCAAAATACGTATATGACAGTTGAAATTAAAATTTCAAATTCCAAATTTTGAAATTTTAATTCTAAATTATTTAAAAACGTATTATTATTTAAGATCTATACATATGGTCTGAGTACTAGAAGGAGAAGTACTAGTGTTGGTTGGACATTTGTGTATCGAATTTGTATGGAAAAAATATTTAGAGCGCTTCCACATAATTTTTTAAAATATTTTTCATAATTAGGCTAAATATTTGAATTAAAGTATGGGCAATAAGACTGTTCTGACCCCTGCTAGTTATCCTAGAAGCATTATATCTGATTTCATGAAGTCATTAATTAAACCAGTACTTTCAGTTACTTTCAGTACAGTTGTTCCAATTGCTGTTGCATTCGATCCTGCAAAGAATTCATCTTTGTAGTTATCGAGGTAGTTTTGACAATACAGCTTTGTAGCTAATATTCTGCCATTTCATTCTAGTATTTATAAAATTTATATAATTGTTTCACTGTTAGTTCTGAAATAATTCAACTAGAGTCAGTACGGATATTCCACACACTTGAAATATAATAGACTGCTAGATATACAGTGTGTGTGCTAACCAAATCGGGTTCTCATGACCTTTGAAAGTTGATCTTTTCATTTGAGTTTTCTAATACGGATTTTTTGACAGTACGTTCTTGGTGTTTTTAAATGATAAACTGTAGAAAAATGGTCATTTCCTAATTAAATATTTATAAGTGAAAATCTTCAATAAACAAAATTGAAAAAATAAATATTTCAATTTTATATTTGCCAAAAAAAAAAAACCACCAAATTCCTTTTTTTTTTCAATAATGTATTTAACGCAGGTGGAAATTATAAATTTTCTTTTCTATTTTTTCTAAAAGGTAAAAAAATTATTTAAGTCTGGTTAGTTTAATGGGGGCGCTAAAATTTGGATTTTTATGATATATTTTGATAATTTGCCAAACCAAAAAAAAAAAAATTCAGTTAAAAAAAACTTTATTTAGAAAAATAAAATATGAAAATTAATGAAAATTAGAATTTTCATCCAAATATTTTTTCTGTATCATTTTTAATACTAAATGTTTTTTTTTCTACGTGCATACAATATTTTCCTTTTATTCGTGATCATAGAAAATATTTGTGTGGTATTCCGTGTAAAAAAGAAAATTTTT
The DNA here is from genome assembly GCA_963932195.1 of Empis livida. Taxonomy (NCBI): domain Eukaryota; kingdom Metazoa; phylum Arthropoda; class Insecta; order Diptera; family Empididae; genus Empis; species Empis livida. Next base: position 13,600,387 of record OZ010648.1, read on the forward strand.
TTGATTTTCATTTCTGTGAAAATTATAAATTATGACTGCATTATTTTTTTTTTTTTGGTAGATTTAGTGCTGTGCATTTTAATAATCAGACAATTGCGGAAATTTGAAATTTGTTTTTTTCTAACATAATAAATTTTCGACTAATTTATTTTTGGATTTTGATTGGAATAAAGAATTTCTGCATTTCTAAACTTAAGGAATTTTATGAATAATTTAGTTTCGGTAGATTTTTGTTTTTTAGCACTCGGTTTACATAATCAAATAATTTACAAGTATTTTGCTTTTACGCAGCATATCTAATTATGCTGTGGACGAGAAAATAGAAATCCAATTTCATTTGTAAACTGATGAAAACATAAAAAGGAAATGTAACAAAAAATATTTCATATACTAATTACTAAAGGATACAAGTCAATATTCTACTATAAATTAATTTCCTGTATAATTAAATTCTTCAAAACTTTTAAATAATGAAATTTGGTAAATTTCGTTTGATGATTTACCTTAAAAAAAAATTTGGATTTAGATATTCCTTAAATTTAAAAAAATTATTTTATGTTATATTCAATTACATGTTTGATTGGATCCTTAAACATATTCTTTGAAAATGTTATTACATTTTATACACATTGCTTCATTAAAATTCACTTTTATTATATATTTATCAAAAAAAAAATGTTATCATGTTATATTCTTGAAAACATTAAATTATTTTTGACATAAACTAAACAGCATATTATATCCCTTTTAATTAAAATCAATTGTTTTATACCCTTTATCAATATTATTTATATATACATTATTATGTATTTTAATCCTTTTTTTACATCGTACGTCATTTTTTGCTAAGCCTCTTTGACTTTTCCCCAAAAAATAATTATATATGAAAATATGTTTTGTATTGAAGTGGTTACCTTCTAGCTATATACAATTTACATGAATTTATATTATAAAGTTGTTACTAACATAATGGTAATTACTTCATGTAATACACGCATGACTAAACACTGGGTATCTTAAGTTAGGCAATAAATAAGTCAAATATTATGTTTGTCCTTTCGTAATTAAAATTTATTGATTAATCCTTAAAAAAAAACTATTTACTTGAAATTAATGGCATCTGAGAATAATGGCATCTGAAATTAATGGCATCTAATTGGAATCCGGAAATAATCTTAAAAAATCCTGATTTCGTTTTCTAGTTAGCTGTCTTACAAGTTGTGTTTAAAATTCGAAAATTTTTCGATGTAAAAGTATCGAAATTGTAGGCAACTGAGTAATATAATTCTAGAATTATAATTACCGATTTGTTTTTTTTTATAAATATGGATGTCTAAAATTCGAAATTATTAAAATTCGAAATTACCTGGACTTTACTGCAAATTTAGTAAAAATAAATTTGTTGCTTAGAGAAAATAGAACTTAAAGATGTGTAATGTATCAGTAATTCAGTAAGCTAGTGAATTTCGATCTTCTACTTAGTGAACTTTTACTAATCAAATAAATTCCTATAAATTTTAAAATTATTCATTTTATGTGCCCTCTTCACGAACATAATTTTTCTAAAATAATATATTTTTTCGCGATTGGAATTTGAACGTATTTTGTTGAAAATAATATATTGATATTGTTTGATAGTTTTGACAGCTGGCAATACCAATGCTTAGAAATTTATTTACATAATTTATGCAATATAATGTTAACACAGTTCTTCATTAATTTTTTATTTTAATTAATATTCGACAAACCGAAATTTTCCATAAATTGAAAATTTTGCGTTACAGCATTTGACTGAAAAAATTATGATCGTGAAGAGGGCAATAGTTTTTCGTAAATTAATTTTTTTTAGGTTAATGAACATATAATTTTCTATACATTAGTATGTTAGTATTTGTGATCTTATGACTTATTTTGTTAAAAATAGCATAAAAAATTAATATTACTAACAAAATTTTTTTTTTTTTACAAAATATTATTATCGGAGACAACTTGTAAACAAGTAACTTAAAATATCTTAAATCTATTTTCTTTTTTTTTCTTTCAAAAGAGAATATATTAATCATAAGATACTATTTTTACATATTTTTTTTTTATTAAAAAACATTTGATTTTTTAAATAATAATGTAATATTATTCAACAAAAATATTTATCTATAAACACTTTATTATGTTTTTTAATGTTGTTGTTATACTAAATGTAAAAAAAAAACCGAAAATATTTTCATTATTAAAGAAAAAAAAGAAAATTATTGAAAAAGGAAAAACTTCAATTGAAAATTAATAGAAAATTATATAAAACATAGAAAAAAAAATCAGGAAAATATTTTTATACTTTACCCAAAAACATATTAACCAAATGTCGTTGCTGTTTAATTATACTAAATTATTTAGATACAAAAAAAAAATGTTGCGATGCAAAAATAATTGAATTGAAAATTTTTATGTTTTTTTTTTTTTTTTGATGAAGGTCTATGCTATTTTTGTAATCAACTCTTCTTACATTGAGAAATCAAAAATTTTTCATTATCAACCTTAAACGAAATATTTTTATGTCTGCCCTTTAATATTTTTATGTCTGCCCCTTAAGATAAAAAAAAAAAATACAAAAATTTGTTTATAATTGTCTACAATTTTCATTAACATATAACAGAAAATTAACCAAATTGTAATACAAAGATGTTAATATAATTAACAAATTAATATTATTTATCAGATATTTTTTTTTTAAAAATCTTTAATTATTTAGATATATTTTAATGTGTCGTCGTGTTTATAAAAAAATATATATTTTTTTTTTACATTTAATAGCTTTTTAATTGACTTAGTGAAAGATTTATTTAAATTTTATTATTTTATGATATATTTTTCGATTAATATTAATATTTATTAAATAAATTATTAATATTATGGGGTGCTAACACGAGATTTCTTTTATATAGCAAATAATTTTACATATTTGCTTAAGTTAGGGTCAAATGATTTATTTGCTGGGTCTTGGCAAGACCAGCTGTCATTTTTTTAATTGTTAAAAAAAAATTATTTATGTTACTTGTCTGATCTAATGGGTGTCCCAAATTGAATGCCGGATTTAATTTCGTGTTGATTTTTTTTTTGGTTTTCCTGTTGGCAACTATGGTTTTTTGATAAATGTCATATATGATTTAGTAAAAAATGGAATTAATCAAACGTTAAACAGACGAAGATCGCTTTATTATCGTTAAAATTTATTACGAAAATAGTGAAATGATCGATCTTCACGAAGTTTCAAAGTTTTCAAAAATCATCTTTAGTGACAAGCCTGACAAGGCTCATTTTAATGTTGATGGATTCGAAAATAATAAAAATTGGCAGATGTGGAACTTGGAAAATCTTCATGACATAAAATAAAGTCAAAAGCATCCTCAAAATGTTACTGTTTGTTTGCTGCAGTTTTTGGTTCGGAGTAAACATCCAGTCCCGTACAAATTGACCTACAGGCTATTAGGCGGCCTGTCCATTTTTTTATTTATAGCCAAAAAATGAGAATATTTTCCTTTAAATTGTGAGCATAGGATTTGCTGGGATTAAGAAAAGGAAAGAGTTAAATTAACAGGGAACGGTTCACCTTCTAACTCATATTATAATTTGAATGGAACATATGATGTGTAAACGAGTTTCTCAACTATACTGAAAGTTGGGATTTAGTGAAATTATTGTGCGATGAAAGTTGGGCTTTAGTGAAATTGGGCTTTAGTGAGATTATCTCCTCCTCCCTAAAGCGAGGGAGAAGGAGATAACAGTACGAAATATTGTTTTTTCTGTTTCACATCCAGTATATAGTGTGTTCCTGTTCTACTATTCATAAATTGGAATCCTCTTCCTCTGGCTAGCGTACTAAATGAAAATATTCTACTGACCCCATATGCTCCATGAGCAATAAAAGGAATTGGTAGAAGTATAGTATTCATAGATAACAGAAAATTTAATATTGTATCACCTGAATGTTCAATTTTCTGTTGTTGAAACAAATAGTTCGTTGATGAGAGATTAATCGCTTCTGCTGCACATGGTTTTATTTCTTAAAATTCTAGTTATATTTTTTTTCCCTAATTTCGAAATGAAAACTTGGCAATTTTTAGTAAATTAAAATGACATTCGTGTTACCTACTTTAAATCTTTCTCTAAATTGTCTAAATTTTGACGCATGAGATTGGAAAATAATTTAGTTTAGACGGATATCTCATTTAAGTCATCTTTAATATTTTTATGAACCATTTACAATTTTTTGAATTTTTATCATTTGGAAAAATTATAATTTTTTTAATTACATTTTTGTAGAATTTAAATCAGAAAATAACAAAAAATTACTAATTATAAATATTTTAGTGATATAAATCAGTTTTTTAATATTTCTTTACTGCTTAATTCATTTTTAAATGCATAAACATGAACAGGTGGTTAATTTACCGTTTAATTTTAATTAGATTGTAGACCAACCATAATAATGTTCATCTTTTTTTTAATGTTTTTTTTTTATGTGAAAAGAAAAAACAATTTGTTATAAAGTGACATATTTTTTGTACTTGTGTGTACCTTGTTATATTTGTTTTTTCAATTTATTTAACTTAAAATTATTCAATTATCAGCGGTGTAACATAAATAAATTTTAAAGGGGAAAGTGTTATATCAGGATTCATAGTAAATTTTAGGCTTAGATACAAAACTATCTCTTTTAGACGACAAATTAATCTGAACGTTGACGAAATGGGCTTGTAAATTATAGATGGGATAACTCAATGGGGTATAGGGCTACAAAACTCGATTGAGATTCGCCAAACACAGGAAAGACTAACCGTGAATAAGGAAGAAAATTCTGAGTATGAACAAGCAATCATGTAGTTTACGAGTCGCTATTGGAAATATGCTTTTAAAAAAACATGCCTCATGGCTTAGTTTATCCGCAAAATCTTTCTGTAAATGCTGCGGTGATGAAGACAAAAGTTGGAGCACCTGCGATGTAGGTGTCCGGCAGTCAGATGTAGACATTTCGGTAACCATTTCCTTCCAGATCTTTCGGAGGCTGGTACGTTGCACCATATTATTACGACAAAAAGAAAATAACAAGCGGATTAAAAGGGCCTAAGTAAAATCTTAGTCAAAGAATACTCCAAAGACTTCTTTGCCGCTTGTTATCAATTAATTTCTATTATCATTTAGAATGTCTCTTTGTTCATTTTGGCTGGTGCCAAGCAAGAATAACGCGACTCCTTGAATTCCAATTCGGAGAAATTTATATGGATTCCTGGCATACTGGTCTTCATTTAAAGTCGAGTGTTCCTAAAACCAAAATCGATGCCTCAGAATAGAGTCAAATACCCTGTTCAACATAGTACGCTATCAACTAAGACATAACCGGTCAATTTCACTTTAAAATTGATAAAAATGAACTATAAAAGTGTACGCCATTGTACAAAACTTTGAAAATCAACCTATAAATTTAATAATAATAATCTAAAATAAATCAGTATTTTTTTTTTTAGCCTATAAGCATCCATTTTAAAAATATAATATTTACGCAAAAAAAAAAAAAACCAACACAGAACATATTAATTTATTTATTTTCTTCCGATATTTCGCTACAAAAAAGAAAAAAAAAAGTAAAGGTTGTCGTTCATCAACACAGTATTTAATGGACATTTGCGAGTGAGATTTATGTTGTCGGGGAAAATTAGATATATAATAAATAAATATATTTTCTCTGCTGTGATATTATTCTAAATTATATAACTAAATCATATTTTTTTTTTTTTGGTTAATATTCTTGCTTTCGATAAATCTTCCGATAAGTAAAAAAAAAATTGTCAGTAGAAAAAGGAGAGAAAAAAACCAAGTATAAAAATGGAAATTAAAACTTTAATTACATGTATAAAAATGGAAAATTTTCAATATGAAAAATCAAATTGTGAAATTATTAATTTAAAAAGAAGTGATAATAATAATAATATATCTCCCGGTGGAAATTGTATTGATAATATTGAATCAGATGACGATAGTGAAGAATATGAAGAAGATGATGATGACATCAATGACGGTGACGATTATGATGAAGATGAAAATTTCTTTGAAAATCGAAAAAAATATTTAGAAATTGATGCAAAAAGTATTTAGTAAAAAAAAAAAAAAACCATTTTTTCTTTTGTAAAAAAATGAAAATTTATAAATTTTCCCTTCACATATATGTTTTTTTTTTTTGTGAGTGAGTGAGTGAGTGATTTTTCCGGCATTGTAATGTGTTCTAGATTCATAAATCTTATATATTTATTTATTGATGTATATTGTACAATCAAATAAAATTCAAAATAAATTTATCCTAAAATAAAAAAAATCAAATCAGTAAGTCCTTCGTAGTAAGAAAATATCCTTTTTTTTGTTGTTGTTGTTGTTAGTTATATCCTGATAATAATCGAATTGAATAATAAATTAAAAGTTCAATCAATTTACGAAGCGAAACGCAAAAAAAAAAAAACAGAGAAAATGGGAAATAGTGTATTATCTTAAAAATAGTGTGAGATTTATTTTAGCACACAAAAAAAAAAATCATTTTTCTTTTAGTCCTTTTTTTTTGTGCAGGGATCCTTTTGTTACGAATATCCGTTTATTTTGTGTGTATTTGGGTGTGTGTTAGTTGAAAAATCGTTTGCAATCGTAAGCAGTTTTCTTTAAAAAAAAATTACAATTTTCTTTCCTTTTTTTTGTGTTGTTTGATTTTGTTCCTTTTAATATTAAAAAAAAAATATAGATCCTTTTATTTTATTCAAGAATGGATTATTCTCAACGATTTTTTTTTGAATTTTCCTTAATATATTATATTTTTTATTAGTATAAATCGAAAATTACTATATCCTAGGGAGTTTTAGTAATTCATTATTTTGCCATTTTTTATTTCCCATTTTTTTTTGCATACTTGTATGAGTTTTGGGGTTTATTGGGGATCTTTTATTTTTGGAAATCCTTGTATAGAAATTATATGTAATAATTGGCTTTAACAGCAGGACTATTTAAGAATTTTTTTTATTTTGATTAGAATTACTCTGTTTTTGGTGTAAGTTTCTAAAGATGGAGTGATTGTGATGGATCATATCTAATTCAAGTGATTTTAAAAACGTTTATTGACCTATTCAGTGTCTGAAGTAACTAAAGTTAGCTTAGAAAATTTTAAATTTTTTTATTCCTCAATTTACTTCTGTTTATAATCGTTATGGTGATTTTGAAGAAAATATTAATATTTGTGTAATTTTTAACTAAGAGAAATAAATTACATTGCTTGCAAATACAGATTTCATACTGTTCATAAATCTCGTTTAGTGCAAATGCCGATTTTTCATTAGTGTATTCTTCCTCTTTACCGAAGATATCTTTCTCGAATATTTTTACGATTCATTACATTTCTGACATGTTTCATGGCACTTTAACTAACTTGAGGATTGTCCTATCATTGTGATTGACCTGCCATACATTAATCTGAAGAATTTACTTTGAAATTAAAAACTTTTAATTTAAAAAGATCAATGACATTAAGAAAACATGCTCTGATTCATAATTGTTACATTTAATTCTTTGTACCTTTTACATTAAAATTAGTGTAATTTCTGTCCATAAAATAATTATAAAACCAATTGAAATTATCTGAACTGCAATTAGCTTATCTTGATCATTTTAACGTGGTAAATGTTTCATCCCCCCTCTAAACGTATCCAGTAAATAATTATTGTGACTTATTTTAGTGAGAAATTTAAAAATTCATTACTACAATTAAAAGTTAATTAATTATATTAAATTAAATATTTTCAGATCATAAATTTTTATTAAAAAAACATATTAAATAATGTTGTTATATTATTTTGTGTTTCTTTTTATGTAATATTCATATTCGTATAAATTATCTTTTTTAAAAAATTAAAATACCACAAAACATATAATTAAAATATGCATTTCCTATTAACAATGTTTCTTTCATTGTAATCATAATATATTTAATATATACCACACATGCTATCACTTGGTAATTTTTTATCGTGCTTTTATAAAAAAACATTTCATTTTATTTTAATAAATTAAATAATTAAAAGTGAAATTAATGTGTGCAGAAATTTAAGTTATGGTCAGATAAAGAATTTTTATATAAGGGTGAATTTGTTACAAAAAAATGTGTTGCTGTCATTTTTATTTGTTGAAAGGAAAGAGATAGTAAATTTACATAATATAATATTTACTATCTCTTTTTTTTACATTTCAAAAAGGCATAACTAGATTTTTTTTTGCATTTTAATTACTAAATATTTCCTTAGGGAAATTATTGGGATTTTATATAGTACCGCACCTAATTACATAATAATGAACTACGTCTTTTTTTTTTGTTTAAAACATTATTAATGATAGTGAGTTTATTAGGTTATGTTTTATATAAAGAATTTCTTCAAATTAGTTTGTCTTGGCATTTTAATGACTTGTGAGATCTCGCTACTAGTACACTGAACTGGGACCAATGAACTAAGTAACTTAGATTATTGGCTGCAAACCACTCACTCTGAGCAGACTTCGTAATTCTGCTGATATCGATGAGCTGAGATTTGGGCTATTCATCGGAGAACCGTCGGAATACTATGAACTACCAAATTCGGAGTGTTACTGTATCTAGGCGGTGTGTTTCAGTACTGCCAAACGGTTTAACTAAAGAGAATATTTTAAGAATCTACCTAAAGCACAGATCTAGCATACTGAAATGTCAAAATTATTGTTGCCAATATAAAAGTGTGCCAATTTATTTATAGAATTATTTATTTTATTATTAGAAGATATTAATACAAATTTACTAAAATAACTATAAGTTTTCGAATTTCTCTAATCTGTCAGATAGCAGCAATAATTCTGCTATCTCTTCCAAACAAAATTTAGTATTAAACGAAACATTTTTTTTTTTTTGTTATGACAAAGTCATGTCACATTTGTTTTAAGTATTTTTACTGATTAAATATTCTTTATACATTTTCAATTTTCCATTTTTTTGTTTGTGATTTTTATGAAATTTTTTTTTTTTGTTATTTTAATAATAGTAGGACACAAAATTTATGTATATATCATTATTTCTTGTCCTTAGGGTTTCTATGACGTATACAACAGATAGTTTTAAAATCATATAAATGTTCTATATTAAACTAATATTTAAAACATAGTCACAAAGATTTTTGTACCATTAAATTCATTCTAAATTCATAATTATTTTAATTAATTTTTAAATTTATGATTAAACTCAATTATTATTTTGAAATCAATTAAATTAAATCATAATTTATTTTAAGAAAAAAAACCTACTCACAAATAAATCTAATAAATAATAAAAATTTTCAATCCTTTTTCAAAAAAAAAAAAAATAAAAAATAAGAAAAATCCAAAAAAAGGTCATCTCTTTCCATCACAAAGTAAGTTCCCCATAAATAAATATACATTTTTTTTTTTATAATCCTTGGAAAAATTCACATTGGACAATAATAATTTTCTTTAAAGTAAAAATTCCTGAAAACTTTTCTTCAACTAAAGTTTTCCAAAAAATACGAAAAAAAAATAAATAAAGAAATAAGAAAGTTTTTTTTTACTTTTCGAGTTGCTCTTTTTTTTTTTCTCGTCCTGAATTTAAAGGAATAATAAATTTTCAAGATGAACAACAATAACTACGTTACATAAATTTTGTATTTTGGTTGGTGTGTGTGTGTTTTTTTTTGGTAAACCATTTTAACTTTTTAACCTTTAATTTTAAGATTTTCTAAAGAAAAATATAACTTTTCTTTTTTTTTTTTTTGGAAAATTGTAAAATAAACTAAAATTTTATGTTTTTTTTTTTGGGTAAATTATTTATTTCTATGGTCATGTTTTTGGTGTGGAGAAAAAAGCTCTCAACCACAAATTATCCTTTATTTTTTTTTTTATAACATTTTATATTTAAAATTCATTTTTCTTGTGTGGTGTGTGTGGGTAAAAAAAAATCCTTCTTTGTTTAGTTTATAAGTAATTTTTCTGGTTAATTTTAAACTAATTTAAAGATTTTCAAAATATAATTTTCTTAATGGTTTTTCTCTACTTTGTAAGAAAATTTTGACCTTTTAACCTCATCCAGAATGAAAAAAACAAATTGAAATGTTTTTTTTTTTTTGTGAATTAATTAGAATAATTTTCTTAAATTTATTTTATAAATATTTATGTGTTGGGGAGAAAATTTTTATAGAAAATTCTTTTTTTTTCTTTGTATAATTAGGAAAATTTTATAATATATGAGGTTTTGTTTTGTTGATGACACAAACATAAAACATTTTAAGTGTATTTATTGAAGAGAGTTAATTTGTCAGAAGTTTATATTTGTATATTAAAGAGCTAAGTTTCTACACTACAATAATAATAGCATAATTGAGAATATTATATTAGCTATATTGTGGTTTACAAACTTTAAATAATTTAAAATTAGTTTATTAGTTAATAAAGTCAAATAGAGTTATTTGAAAAAATTATAATTGAAACTTTTTCTTCAATATTCCGAATCGAGCCTAAACCTCTGACTAAGTTTCTAATCAAAGAGAGCAACATTACTGTCCATGTCACTGCAGCTATTCAACTTATTAAATTTAACTGATAACTCATAAACTACTTCTGAAGTTGTACAGTTCTATGTCTCCGACGGTTCTATAATATATCCATAGAGGTGTCTAAACCGTTTAATCATCAACGCCTCTCAGGCTTCATAACAGAACAATGTATGCAAGTTGAGGGTGTGTATATATTTTTTCAGACCGTAATTTTCTGTGAGGAAGCCGCCTGCGGAATCTACCACGAACCGACGTTCAACTAAATTAAATTTTAATGACGATTCAATAGAAATCCATTAACCTAAAACTATATGAGCTTATTTTGCTAACCTTACTTTTATATAGTTTCGATACAGAAAAATTAGTGAAGAAACTGGCAAAGCCCTAGGCTTTGCAATAGTCAGAAAGTTGTTGTCGAAGAAATTGTATCAATTTTCCAAGCTTTAAAATTATTTAAACCTCAATTTTATGTCAAGTACTAGTTTTAAAATGAGTCTTATTAAAACGACTAGTATAAATCAACTAACAAATCCTGTTCGATTTCCATTTAAGCTTCTATCTTCAACCTTGTCAGTTTATTTTTTATGTGTTAGCATTTTTCCACCAAATTATAAAATTTATTAAAACGTTCGTCGCCAAATTTGTACCATATTCACCCTTATTTTGATTATTTTTGCCACCCTAATTGGAAATTTTATTACGTTTATCCAATTTGTCCTGAATTTTGTAATTTAATATCTCTACAGGAAAAAAATATTATAAATTAAATTAGTTTTCAATATTTCACAATAAAATCTAATTTCTATCTGGCAGTTATTTTAAATTATCTTTCCTTAAACATTTTCCAATTAAATTTCATTGGAACATAAATTTTTCGTAATATAATAATCAAAAATTATAAAAGTCTGCATTATTTCCTTCCTATATCTTTACGTTGTTATATATGCTTTTCCGTATTTCTTATAATTTTATTATATCCTTATCCGTTCAATATCCTCTCACAATATACTTGAAACAATATTTCTACATGATAGTATTTGCTGTTTAATTAAATTTCAATTTTAAACATTTCTCATTTTCATATATTTTTTAATAATTTTCTATTTGTATCCTTTAAATAAACACAGAATTTTCAAATTTTTCTTTTTTTTATGAATTAATCAAAGGACTAACATGAAAATATATTCTCTGTAAATTTAAAATGCTATTAAATATTAATTGCTTAAATATTATTTACTAGCTTTTCATCACTGTAGGAAAACTCCTGTGCAAAAAAGTAAAAAAAAAAAAATGTTGCGCAAATAAAAATGTTAAAAGTCTATTTTTATTTTTATTTTTTGGTCTGATGTGTATCCTCTTTAAGGGTGAACCAGATAAAATTAAAAAAAAAATAAAGGATATTTCTCTTATTTGTTTTTACTATACATAATCATTTACCGAACAAAAAAAAAATAAAATAAAATGAAAAATTGAAAAGGTTTGGTGCTTTTTTTTTTTTTGTAGGATAAAAAGGAAAAAATAAATTGAGATAACATGAAAAATATTTTAAAAATTGGGTCACAAATTATTTAATTTTTTTTATTTAAAGCTTTTTGAAATAAAAACATAAGTGGACGAAAAAAATATGTGAAAATAAAAAAATAAGTCCAGGTAAAAATAGAAATAGATGAAAGATTTTCGTGGAAAATAAATATCAAAGGAAATTTTTTTTTATTAAGTACGTACAATCGAATTGACCTTTTTTGGATGAAAATTTTTAAGTCGTTACATAAATTCTAAGTAAATTTAGATTATAAGTTTTTTTTTTGATTGGTAGTAAAAAAAAGACCAACAGGTGTATAGACAATTGCCAGGTTAAAAGAAAGAAATTTCAATTTTATATTACTATCTAATAATAAAATGCATTAGGTTAATATGATTAATAGCTTGATATTTTTTGTGATACTTTTAATAGTATTAAAAAAATCTGTCTGATTGATGACAGCTTGTGGCTTTCAAACTTCAGATTACAGAGTATTAAAATATTATTAAAATTCAGGATGAATTTGCTTGTCTAGAAAGTTAATAAACATGAAAGAGGGTCATTGTCACGAAATTCTGAAAATAGTCGTCTGTTAAATTCTTTAAAGTGAAATTGATTCAGAAAATCAGCAACAATTTTAAACTGAATTACAAAGTTTAATTTAAGCTTTTTAGATTTTTAAGAAGTAGTAGTCGATATTTTCTAGTCAGTTGTTCGGATTGGTGCTTCAAGTAGTAATAATTCATATTCAAACATTAGAATTTTATAGTGAAGAATCTTTTAATTGCAACCAGCTTATGGCTTTATTGGTGAAACAGTTGTTATTAGCAAGTTATCATTTAGCAAGTGATTTCGACCTTTCCCATTTTTCCCAATCTTAAAATTACATTTTATTGTAGTTTTATTACTGGTAATAATTTAATGCTGAAAAATCGTTGCCTCGAACGCCAATTGAATTCAGTATCTATCGGATCATAGCGTAGTGCACTATTCCAAAGACACGATGCATTTATATGAAAATACTATCTAGTTAGTGAAATATTTTGCTTGTATTACGGGAATAGTTTCAGTTTGCAATTTTACAATTTACAATTCCGTCGAAATTTGCCAAAACCGATTTATTATAAAACAAAACATCGTGTTTTCCAAAAATTTAAAGATTAGATGACTCACAATCGAAATCAGTTTTGGAAAATTTCTTCACCATTAATATTTATATTTTAAATTTAAAATAATTTCATACTTCATTATTGTTATATTTCAAATTCTGCACAATATTTATTTTAATTCTCTTCAGCCTACTTGCAAAAAATATGTTTACCCCCACCACTGTCACATAAAAATTAAAATCAATAAATCCTGACAACAAAAATCTTCTAAAAAAAAACAAAATGACAACATATTATAAATAATTTTTCTTGCTTTTTATTTTTTAAATTTTTTGAAATATTATTTTCACAATCTTTGTTCTTCTCATTGTTCCTATTCGTTTTAAATTTTTTTTTCCGAAAGTAATTAATTTAAATTTTCCATTTTCCGACAAGTATATTTCTATCTTTTATGCTATGTTTTTTTTTTTTATGTTCTACATATATTTTTTATCTATTAGTATACTTAAATTATCTTGTCAAATATTGCTGAAAAATAATAGAAAGAAAATATGTAAAAATAAAATCAATATTTTATTTTCTTACACAATTTTCTTTTTTTTTTTATTCTAATTTATTTATTTTTCAATATTTTCATATTTTAGCACATAACAAAAAAAAAAATATGATTTTTTAATAATATCCTTGACAAAATATACAAAAAAAAGCACCAAGGTTCACATAAAAAAACCTAAATTTTTCTGTTTTTTGTGTGGAATCAGTATCTTTTTTTTAAATATTTTTTTTTTTATTGATTGGTAGATTTTGCTTTACCTGAAATGAAACCCTCAAGGTAAAAAATATGCAAAAAGAAAACTTAAATAAATTGAATATTTTTTTGTAAATTTTTGTTAGAATTTAAAATTAGTTTCTTTTTCATGCTGCATTGATTTTTAGGGCGTTTGTTTTCCATAATAAAAATATTCTTATTTTAATTCTTGGCTGACTTTGTTAGTCTGTCTGTTCGTAAATAATTTCATAAATTGTTTGTAGACCGCGCTGTAGTCTGCTAGCATTCTATAACACCTGGACTTAAGAACTTTGAATCATAGATAATCAGAATTGTCTGTTAAATAGTTTTATCGACTCTTGTCTGAAATTTGGCATAGTTTCTCAAATTGATAATAAACTCAATTTACAATAAAATAAACCTTTCTGCAAGTCTAGTTTCCAATATAGGTAATTATTGCAGTGGATATAGCACTTGCATTGCAATCGAAAAGTCCTGGTTTCAATTCATTAAAAACTGGTAAAAAGCATTATTCAGGATTTTGGAATTTTGGTTAAAAACAATTCTCTATTGGCCTCAAATTAGTGACCATGCATTGTAACGCAGCCCGCATTCTGTAGTGCAGTCGGGTTTCACCTAAATTGATTTACATAAAAATTGCTTAAGCATACATGATTTGGAAATAAACCAACCTCCATATTAGCTAATACCAATCGTCAAGTTTCTGACACTAGATACGATGCTTCAGAAAATATATTTAATTGTAATGTAATTAATGATATTAAATTGACACTTCTCACTGAAAAAATGTAAAAATAAAATTGTAACAATTATATTTCTTTCAGGGCCCACAAAAAAAAACCCATAATTCCAAAACTATTACACAATTATGTTTACAAAGTTTTTTGACACAAAATTATTATTATGTATTTTTTGACATTTTTAAATTAATAAATAAATCTTTATTTTGCACCCATGTCGTTATGTTAAAACGACACAATTTTTTTAAAATGACAATTTTTATTTTGTTTAAAATTGTGTTAAATATTTTTTTTTTTTTTGTACAAGACAGAAAAGAATTTTAATTAACATTTTCAATATAAAATGAAAATTGCGAAAATGTTTGGAAATTGTAGAAAATTGAAATAAATCTATAATTAATTTAAAAATAATAATCAAATTTGTAACAAGTTCAGTCTTGTTAAAAATTTGTTTTTGATAATTTAGTGACTGGTATTTAATTAAAAAAATTTTAGTTAGAAATCTTAATTTTCAAATCATTAAAGTGGTTTTTTAATATAAAATGATTTTTAATGCAGAAATTTTTGAAAAATCTATTTTAAAAATTTCTCTTAATTTTAAAAGAAATTTAATTTTATTTTTAGCAACATTTTCACAAACGATATGACACACGTTTTAAAAATTATATCTATTCTATAAAATATTCAATTTTGTGGTTGACTTTAAGAGTTCAAAGATATTATAGATATAGTATCATAGTGGCTAATAATAATATTGAAAAAATATTTAAATTGAAAAATATGTTGTGATCATTATTTTCAAATTGATCAATTTTTTTTTGGTTAAATGTTTTTATAATTTAATTGGGAGTTCAAAGTTTTGTAAATAATATTTTTTAGTGAAAATTTATACAAAATTTTATAATTCATAATCAAACATGAAATCGACCATACTACTATTTCCCAACTATTGGTATTTTTCACATTATGAAGGCAATTTTTCATTTTATGAAGGCCATTTTCCAATTCAATTTACAATAATACCTTTGTTACTGTGTAATGTTTCAATTATAATTATAAATTTTGTTTAATGATAATTTAATAACAGTCATTTATCTTGTTACTGAACACTATGCGTAATTACGTTCTTAGAACATAATTAGTATGAAATATCCACCGATACTAGCGTGCGCCTTGTTAGGTATTAGCAACTTGGATTCAACCAATCGATTCAAATGTCAAATAAAACGGCAATTATCAAATACAAACATCATTAGTCGTGTGTTATTTAAAATATTAATGATAATTACTGGCCAAAATTACACTAGAATTACACTAAGCTCTAAATTTCTTGATTATGTTCCACATAACCTTTTGCTCAATTTGCTACTTGACTCTGGATGAATTTCATAGACCATCGAGTTACGAAATATTCCAATTAATTTTCATTTTTTTTTAATGGGTGATAAACCCCTTGAAATGAAATTATGTTTTATAAAAACCAATAGATTTTTTTTTATAATTGACGTTATTTTAAATAAATTTTTATTTTAAATAATAATTTCAAGCATTAAATTTTTTTGTAATTATGACTTCTGACAGGATTTCTAATTAAATAAATATTATCTGGTATTTTAATGAAAATAATCAATTTAAATTTAATTATTTTATGAAAATCCACTGAAAAAAAAACATAAATTTGTTTTGTTTTAAATATTATCTGAAATATTTAAAAAAACACAAGCCAAAATTTTGTAAAAAAAAATTAAAATAAAAAGCAAACCAACATAAAATTACCACCTTTATTTACTAAGTGAATTATCTGTGGTAAAACATATTTCGTTTTTTTTTTTTTTTGTATATTGGAAGTGAATTTCTTCACTGTACATATTTTTTTTTTGTATACTCTTTTAATTAAGTATATATAAACATAACCTATAATTTTTCTAACCAACATAAAATCTTGTTTTATGTGACTAAGTCCACGTTTTTTTTTATTTTTCAAAAGCTATGCAATTTTTTCAAAATAAACGCCTTTTTTTTTTTTTTGATTCTCTACTAATACTAACATAAAAGATGAAACTACTAGCATCACTAAAAAATTATAAATTTTTCAAATATAATTTCTAGAAATTCATTTTTTTTTCTCTGGCTATGCTAACCTAATATAAATCTATCTTTTTTATGAGCTAAAAATAGATTTTTTTTTTAAATAAATGGAAAAAAATATATTGAAATAAAATGAAGAATTTAAACAAAATAAAACACGTTTTTACTATGAGATGGAAAAATCACAACGACAACGATAATTATTAATGACGACGCCGCGATTTTTTTGTTGTTGAACGCGTGCAAAGAAATATCGCGCTTTAGATTATAAAATTGCGTATAACATTTTTTTTTTTTTGTAATTTACTTGTATGTATCTGATTAGAGAAGTGGAGGCAGAAGAGGACTTGTTGCACTCTAAATTAACAAAAAAATAAATGACTTTGGTGTTTTTGATTAGAAATTTACTTAATTATTATAAATTAAAGTTGAAAAAAAAAAAAAAACAGAATGACAGGTGAAGGTATACATAACCACAATTATCCATGTTAACATTGATTTATTTATGGAATAAAGCTACATAAATACGAAGAAAAAATACAATTAATTATGTACATAAAAAAATATATAAATATTTTAGAAAATATTGACAGAACTAAATCGAAATTATTTATTATATTTATTTTCGTTATGTTTTTTATCTTCTTTTTTTGAATATTTTGTGTTATTTTGAAAATATTGATGTACAAAGTCAATTTTTTAACGTCTTATCTAATAAAAAAAAGAAGATTATTTCGTGTCATGTTCAATTATCTTAATGGTTTATGCATTTTTCAAATTATTTATAATATTTTGGAGCCGTTAAAACGGAATTCCATCCGTTAATGACTATCCTCTTCTGAGAAGGTTATTCTCCTCTGACGAGAATATTGCAGCTGTAGATGATTTTAGTCATATGCTCTATGACTCTCCAAGTTTTATGAAAATCAGATTTATGTTAGGTAGGCAGCTATCGGTTTGGAGGGCTAGAATAGTTGACGGAAAACCCCGTAATGAAAATTTCCATGTTAGGGAAGCAGAATGGTTTTGGGAGTAAAGTGTTGTAAGTTGTTTTCAAACAACGTGTCAAATAGTAGCTTACTGTTTTGGTCTCAACGGGCAAATCAGATGATTTCCTTCTTTAAACGCAAGCTCTGTACAATATTAAGGTGTTAGAGAAGCTCAGAATCCTTCAAACAGCTGAAGGAGAATATGGTAAGAAATTAGAAATCGATTTGAATTTTTCATTGTTTATTCAGTCGAGTAAAAACGATATTCAGGTCTCACATGCTTCTCATTATTTTCAACAGATGATATTTTAGTGGAAAAGAACACCAGTGAATTATGTAGAATGTATCTGATCTAAGTATCTTTCTCTCTTTAAGGTATATTTCTCTGACATTTCTCTATTCTATAGATTTCAGGATATTTTCTTATGCCTTTAATCTAATTTGCTTGTTTTCTTTGTAGTAAACTGAACAACCATTAAAAATTAATTTAAAAATTGTAGCTAAAACTTAGATTTTTAATAAATTTTAGTTAAAATTCATTTCTTTGAAATATTTAAATATTTTTTATTTTTAAAACGCTATTAATTTGGAAAGTGTGTGATCTTTGCCGGACATTATTTTATAATACTTTAAATAGCCTTGGTTATCAAATTATGTTTAATCTCTTTTTTTTTATTATTATTAATTTCAACAATTAAATTGATATAAAATTTGTTTAATGATTTTTATTTACAAAGCACCAATTTCAACTGAAATTGTATTTATTTTTGTTATTGCATACTTTTGGGCTAACTTAAAAATCAATGTACCAAATTTTGTTCATATTTTTCTTTCTACGAGTTTAATTTTACAAAATATTTAAATTTTTTGTTTACTTTTGATAAAAGTATTTGAATTTATTATTTATTACAAAAATAAATTTAATAATTTTATTATTTTAAATAATTTCTATTTTTTCAATTAAGATGATTAAATAAAAATCGCGAGTTTACGTTGTTTTTCAATTATAAACTTTTTTGGCTTATTTGTCAACAAAGTTTTTTTTAATTTAATTTATTTGTTTTTGTTTATTATAAAAAAAAGTATATATATTTTCCTGGAAAAGTAGTTTATATTTTTCCAGTATATTATAGTATTTTTTTAAAATTATAATTAAGTATATATTTTATTGCATGTTTTCCGGTTCTATTTGTTTGTTTATATTTTCTAATTTATTTATTTTTTTTTAATAAACTTTATAGAATATTTTTTTAAATTAATTAATTCAATGTTATGTAACTTTAAACACTCCCAACTAATTAATATGGATAATATTCCATTATCGGTATTATTTTAAATAATATATAGAAGTTTTAATTGATAATAAATAATAAATTTAATTATAAAATGATGTTAATAAATTTAATTAATATAATTTTTAATTTAAATAATCAGGTGATAACAAATGTAAAGATTGGGAATTCTGGAGATTTTGTATTTTTCGAAACATCGAGATTTTTTATTTTTCGTCATGTTGTTGCGAGATTTCGAAATTTTCTTTTTTATGACTCGAAAGTCTGGAGATTTCCCGAGAATATTTTCTCATGCACAAAAAAAATATTATACAAAAATTTCAAAACAATGTAAAAATTTATTAGTACTAATACTAAATAAAATATGAAAAAAATTATTTTGATCCTGATCTTGATCCTAACCAGGAAAATAATCAGGATGTGGATCACGGAATATTCTTTCAAATTCTCAGTATAATAGGATGTTCTTTGCGATTCTCAAAGTTCTTACTTAAAGAAAATTTTGACAAAAGAAGACAGAGTTGAGCGGGGCAATCTTTGTTAAAAGTTGTTCCTTGCGATTCTCAAAGTTAATACTTAAAAAGAAAATAAAGCTTCGAGCGGGGTTATTCTTTAAAACTAATAAACAAAAATAAGCTTAAATAGGCTTTAGGTAAGAATGAAATTTTTGCTTCATAAAATATAATTTTGGAAAGCATTGTGATAGATAGACCATCTACTGTCCTATCTGATAGCCGAGTTCTTTTCTTGAAAGGTTAATATTTCGACACACAAGACATCAGACATTAAAATTGTAAATGTCTCGAGAAATCTCAACCCTAATCTGTAAACAAATGCTGATAAACAAATTTCTGTCTTATAACTCAATTAATCTGGTAAATACAATTTTTTATATTGTGCAACCAAATTACTTGTAGTTATCAGTTTTTTGAAGGCCGAGAGATCAAAATTTTTCTGTACTTTTGAATCTTTCGATTTCAAATGTAAAATAAATCTTAAAAACATTTTTAAAATCAATTTGAATCGTTTTTCAAATTATAATTTGTTTCTACTTTTAATTGCCTTTCTAACTTTGAGACTGCCATTTTGATAAATATTTCCATTTTTCCTACTTGAAATCGCAAGTATTTGATTACAAACATACGAATTAACGAACAATTTAAAATTTACTTGACATTTGAAAAAAATAAAATCGCTGAAGGTTAAATTAGCAACATTTGATTATATTGTTTCTTAGAAAAATCCTTAAAAAATCTGGGAAATACCAGAAAACTTTCAATAAATTTATATTTTATTGATTTTTAAAAATTCTGTCAAAAAAAAAATTACGTTCTTGAAATTATTGATCACAGTTTTTGTTTTTTTATGATTTTATCTCGTGATCGAAAGTTATGTTTTTATTTTTTCGGCGAATTTTACAGTATGAATGAAATTGTAAAAAAAAAATCAGGTTTAAAAGTTTAATTTTAAATTATTAAAACTTTCAATTTCATTGAAAAACTTTTATTGAAATATTTTTTACAATTTTTATTTACCTTAAATTAATTAAAATATTGAAAGAAAAATAAATATTTATTTTTTTTTATATTAAATATATTTTAATTAAAATATATAATAAACATTTCAATTTATAAGTTGAATATATATAATTATCTGTATAGGAAATGCATAATTTTCCATCTGTTATTATTTTCGTGTATATAGTTAATAAAATTTAACATGCTATAATATTGGTATAACTTGAAACAATATACAATTTTAATTAGTAATTTTATGAAACAATGTTACAAATATAAATTAACAATTATTTACATAATGCCTGAAGTTTCAATTGAGTAATTATAAAGTAAAAGTTTGAATTAAAATTACATTAAAATAAAATTTTTAGGGGAGAATTGTTTAATTTGTAACACTTTTCAGTATTTGGGATATTTTTTTGTTGAAATACTTAATAAATGATGAATTTAAATTTTGATGTTTCTTCGACTTAAAGAAATTATTTTTTACCGAAAAAAAAGTTGTTCTGCATAAAATCTGAAATAAAAATAGAATTTAAAAGAAGGTACAATTTATGAAACTGGTTTAAACCAACCAAAAGCTTAAAGTATATTTAATTTGGCTTGTTTCTACCAGTTAATTATAGAAAAATTGGTATGTTAAAGAGTACTAATTGAGTCAATTAAACTGAAATAAAAATTTACTACAATTAAAGGCCTTTTAAAGAAATAAAATTTGACAATAATAGTTTCAGATGATAATCACAGTTTTAATTTAAATCTTTACTTGATTTTAAATCGGAAAAATTCCTGTACAAAAACTATATCCTGTCACATTTAAAACTTAAAATGACCGTAAATAAATAGAAGTGTCGGTAATTACCTTTTAATGATAACACATATGTATAACACTTTTACCACAATCTCTAATCAATACATATCAATTATTTAGTTTCCGACTACAATTGGTCCGATTTAGCCGACTGTCTCCTACATATAATACAAAATTTTCCGGATGGAATTAATAAATAAATGAAAATCAATAGATTTAATTTAAATTTCAATAATTTATTTAAATGACAATTATTAATAATTATCAGTTTTATAAATTTATAATTAATTTTATGCATTAGTTAATTTTCCATGGACATCAACAGAACGAAAATGTTTTGAAGTGCAAAAGGTTAAGCAAATTAAATTCTGATGTCATAATTTCGATTTTACATCTGGTTTAGTTAATTTTTTTAAAAAAAAATTAACACTTTTTTTAATTTAATTTATATAATTAAATTGAGTGGGAATACTTATTTGGAATAATGAAAATTTCTATATTAAAATATAAAATTACTAATATTTTATGCTGAAAATGATAATTTTCTTTGTAACTTTTTTTTTAGTAATTTTCATGTTTAATTTCAATTCTTATAATTTTTAATATAAATTTTTCGAAGGAAATTTGTTTCCTATTTTTAAACATAAACTGTTTATAATTAAATACCATATTTTCCAAAACAAAATATTTTTTCGCAATTTAAATATCAGATTTTTCACACCAAATTAAACGTTTTCAATTGGTTTTTGAAAACAAATTAATCGTTTTTTGACTAAATACAACATTTTTCCAACCAGATAAAACATTTTCTAATTAAATATAGCATCTTTCAAACCAACTTAAACGTTTTCTAATGAAATACAAAGTTCTTCAAACCAAATTAAACGTACGTTTTCAAGTTAAATAGATACTCTTTCAACTCTTTCAATTTAAAATACCACATTTTGAAAACCAAATTAAACTTTTTCAAGTTAAATACCACAGATTTGAAATCAAGTTAAACGTTTCTAAGTTTTTTCGAATTAAATAAAATATTTTCTAACTAAATACAACGTTTTTCGAAGCAAACAGTTCAAAATGTAGTATTTTTTTTTAAAATTTAGTATAATTTGAAAAATGACTGAATAATTTTTCTTAATAATTTTCTATAAATCCTCCGGGGAAAATCGAAATATAATCTTATCTAAAATATATATGCAATAAATGAAGTAAATATTGCATAGTAAAATGATGACAAGGCTCAGAACAAAGATTTTTCATTTCAAACTAATTAAGTATAATCTTTATTATTTTTGTTTAAATTTCACTGTGTGCTTTTCATCATTTAAATACAACAAAAAAAGAAAAAAAAAATATATCTGATATTTTCCTTATTATCTTTTCTTTGTGCTGTTTCACTGAAATTGCGTATTTTTATTTATAAATATAGTAAAAAAATAAATAAAATAAAATGAAAAATAAAAATTTAAATATTTAAACTAAAAAAAATAAAGAATTAAGTAAATATTTTCTTATCAAAAATAATTAATTTGAAATTATTGGTGCCATATTCTCTTAGTTAAATGTTAAGAAAACAACAATTTATTCTAAATAATCACTAAAAAATAAAATAAAATATTTATAAAATTTTGACGTAAAAACTTTATAATTTTATTTTCTTTTTATATTATTTAATTTGAAAATGTTTCTAAAGTTAGATAAGCTACGAAAATAAAAAAACGTCATATAAAATTGTTTATTTTGAATATAAAATAGATTAATTAACTATTTTTATATAATTAATTATTTTCGTTGAAAATATTTTATATTATTTATATTTATTTAACCCTTGTACCGATATTATAATTCTTTGTTCAGGTACGAAAAATTTCCAGAAAAACTATTTGAATTGTTTGTTTAACTACGTGCAAGTTTTAAGTTTACTAGCCCTTCTGACACTGAAATAACTTTATCATTGACAATTTACAAAGAAAACTTAAAGAGCATATAAAGAAAAGTCTAGAAATGGAGAAGTATTGATTACGTATTGTTAGAAATATTGTAAAATGTCTTTTTTCCAGTTTCATCACATTATCTAAATGTAAATCGTTAAACATAAATAATCTTGACGGATTTAGTATGATTATATAACAATATTTTCATTATTAATCCATATTATCGACAATATTTTACTGAATTTTTATGGCACTAAATGAATACTTGATTTTGTTGTCAGTCAACAGCTGATAGTAATTTAAAAAATTGAAATTTATTTAACCCTTAGGCGACTTTAGTTAGATACATAAATAATATAGTTTCTACTACCATTACTTATATTATTTATTTAGATACACAAATAATATAGTTTGTAATACTTTATATATTTGATATTTTACGAAGTTATTAGGTTTGGTCAATGTCATAATTAAGAAAATGGATTGCCAACATGAAACAACTTATATGTAGTGTGAATAATGTGTTGTAAACTAGTTTACAACATGTTTAAAAATGACAATGTGCACATGACAGCCATATTACTCTCAAATTTTTCTAAATTAACTAGGCTTGATATAATTCAGCCCAGCAGTTATGTAAATTGGATTATGTTCCGATTTTTAATCGTTATGATTTTTAACTATTACGATTTTTAACCGTACTAGGTTTGTTTTACCTAATTAAAGGGAAATTTAAACCTAAATTTGTTTTAATATTTGTTTGTAGAAACTTAGAAATTTTAGATAAAGATTTAATTATTTATTTGTTGTCTGTCAATTAATATCTGACAATTCAGACTAGATTAAAAACATTTTAAAAACATATTTTAGAAATTAAATAATCATCTTCATTTTTATATATTGATAATAGTAACATTGACCTAATTTAATCTCAATAATTGTTTATTGATAAATATATTTTCAAATTTTTTAATTTTCATATTATTGTACTTACAAAAAATTTCTGTCATAATTTTAACCAAAGCTCTTCAATTTCATTTAACTTTTCTGTAATCAAAATATATAATAAAATTGTGGGCAACAAATTAAATTTAATTTAAATATTATTTTACAAAAATATTTTAATTTAAATTCAATTTAAAAAATAATCAATTATTTTATAAATATTTTCAAATTTTTGCTGTCAATTAAGCTTGTTCGCGTGATCTAAATTAAATTTTTTTCCTTATCAAATATGTTTTATTTATGTATGTGAAGAGTTTGGGAATTTCAAAGCTTTTAAAATTAATTTTATTTATTTATTTTTTTTTTCCAACATTTTTTGAGGTTAACAATTAAATAAATACAACTGAAAATAATAATAATAAAAAAAAATTTGATAAGAAATTTTCAATTGACGCATAAAAAATTGAAGAAATTAGATTATTTTTTGGTGTTGAATTCGCTTTAAAAATTTAAAACTAAAATAATTTCTACTAATAAAACATATTTTGTTTTTTTTTTTTAAACCATTAAAAATTCTGCATAGCTAGAAACAAGTTTTATGATTATAATGCATTTTGTTTGTGAAAAATTCTTGTTTAACTCAAATAAAATGTTGAATTTTTTCAGCCTATCTATCTACTAACCAAAAAATCTAAGGCTACACAAGTTATGTTTTAATTTTTGGTTTTGTTGTTGTTGTTGGTGGTATTGTGGTGAACAAGTTTCTACAAATATTTAGCATAGATTAATTAAACATTATATATATAAATGTACATATATTGCAAAAATTCCACATATCTTCATCAATATAGAATTTTTTTTTTATTATCTTTCTCTGTCATTAATATTATCTATCTTTGTTATAATATTTATGGTGGGTTCTGTTGTGGGCTTACTGAATGGATCAAATTCTTCTCTCTATTCTCTCTATGCTCTGTGTTTTAATAAAAGAGAATGTTTCTCTAAGAAAAAACAAATGGACTAAAGAAATAATCGCTATAAGAGTTAAAGAAAAATATGCAGAGGAAGAATGTATAACACAAATACAGTGATAAATAGTAGCTCATGTGTTAAAATTATGTGTTAGGGGTGAAAGCGTAAGCAGAATGTATATTAAATATTATCTATTTTTATATTGTTTCTTTTTTTTTTAAATTTTTTTTAAAATATTATTTGTAATCCGTATAAGAGTTTACAATATTTTTACAATTAAAGATATATCTTTAGATTTATTGTAGCATATCTTCAATTGTATTTGTGAATTTATCTGAATTGGTTGCTATGTAAAATATTATAAAAATGAATTTTGAAGGTCTTTGTAATCACTTTTCATTGGTAGGTATTGCGTTACTGCTTCATGTCCGGAATATAAAATCAAATGATTTAATGCGATCAGTGATTATCGGGTTAAAAGTTTCTTAAAAATATATTGTTTGGAACATTAAAATTTGATCTACAAAAATTATTTCTTATTCTTCTGTGATAGAGGTATTGAAGTATTGAATCTTATTTAGGAGGTTTAGATTTCAAAATACAGGACGACCTATTGAAAAAACCATGAATTATACAAGTCAAAGTTTCAACGTTGGAATTCAGACATTACGCTACGAAATTCTGACTTTACGCTATAAAATTCAGACTTCACGATATTGTGAACTAATAATTACTAAAATTTCTAATGATGGTAACTAAAATACTAGAACATATTCCTTAATAAATTGACTAAATTTATTTATCTAATTCACATATTGCTCTAAAATTATGATACCATCAAGAAAAAAAAAAAACATAATTTCTCAGATTGGATTTCAACTAAAATATAAAAAAAAAAATCGTGAGAAATTAACACTAAAATCATTTTCTACCCTAAATATCTTCGAATCAATCTTCTGTTGCTTATTCGTACAAAAAAAAAAAGTTTAAAAATAACAACAAAATAAAAATAAACTAAAAATACTTTTTTTCTGATCGAAACCAAGCGACTGCAATAAATTATAATCTAAAAACAATATCATTTTTTTTTCCACATATGCTTATCCAGCCGCGCTGGCATATCTCTTCAAACTAAAATATTTTGCTTGCTAAGCTGATATTTGTTTGTCTTGTAATTTTTTTTTTATATATTTAAAATGCTCTGCTATTTTTATGGTATGTTCTTATAAAATAATTTTAATACACTTAAATATTAAAAAAAAAAAAAAAAAGTCTCGTTATCGTTGTCGAAGTTGCCACCGCGCCACTGTCGAATAAAAACCAATTTTTTTTTTCAGCACGAGCAAACACTCCTCCTTATGTAGTTTTTTTTTTTTTTATTTCAGTGTTGCTATAAAAAAAATATACCATATCTTATTCAGTATCATTTCAGACTATCAAGCTATTAACACGTTTTTAAAATTTTTCAACGTTTTTTTTTTTTTTTTTTTTTTACTGAAATTTCCGCAACATAAAAAGAAAACTTTAATTTTATTTATAGTAAATAAATCAACGCGCGCGTATATTTTTCTTTTATAAAAAAAAAAAAAAAAAAAACCGCGTGATTTTATTTATCGTTAAAAAAGTGTATAGTTTTTTTTTAAAAAAAAATTTAAATTAAATTTTTAAAATATTCACAACGAACTCTGATTTTTTTCCAAAAAAAAAAAAAAAAAGTGGGTTCATAAAATTAAAAATTTAGGTAAAAAAAAAAACACTGAAAAAATTCCATCGAATATTTTACCATAAATTTCATTTTTTTTTCTTTTTGGTTTGGTAGCATAATATTTTATGTTTCAAAAAAAAAAAATCGATTTAATGTATTTGTGTTTTTTTTTTTTTTTTAAACTGTTATACACTCAATTAATAAGTTAATTTTCATAATTAAAAAAACCAAAAAGAGAAAAGAATTTTTTTAATTGACAAAAAAAAATATCTGTGAGTAAATTCCACACAAAAAAAAAAATATTTGGAATGAATTAACTAATTTTTTTTTAACATAAATCACAAAAAAAATATAGTAGTGAGGATTTTCTTGAAAGTGATAAAATTTTATGTAAATATTGCATAAGCCTTAATATATCTTTTTTTTTGGCAAAAATTTTAATATACGTGGATTGAAAAAAAAGCAGGAAATTTCTAATCAAAAAAAGTGTTTTAAAAAAATTTCGTGTTATAAAAAAAATAAAATATTTTAAATAAAAAGTGTTCGCCAGCTCGACAACTCTGATCGGAATTTAATTAAACGTAATTAAATTTTGTGTTAATCAAAAAAAAATAAAAATTATTTATTCATGTTTTCTTCAATATTTAAATTTTTTTTTTAGATATAAATTTATTATTTAATAATTAAATATTTAAAAAATATGGTTTTTTTTAATAAAGTTTTTTATTATTTTAAAAAAAAAATTAGTTAGTTTCTTTAGTTTTTAATTGCAGTCAATGAAAATTTAAATTGGAATGAAAATTTATAATAAAATAATTTAAAATTTTAAATATTTTGTTAATAAGGAATAATGACAAGTAAAATGGTAAAAATTAAGTCAGTTTATATTATTTATTGAAAAAAACTTAGTTTATATTATTATAGTTTAATAAGTTTTATTTTGACAGATGTCAAAAATTTTAATTAATTTTAATTTTGACATATTTGTCAGATTTACATAAAAAATTGAATTTGTATATAGAATATTTTCATATTTTTATTGCTGGTTGGTTAGTTTGAGGAAGGAAATGTCAAATTTGCACAAAGTGAACTTATAGACCTTGTGCAGACAAGCTACAGTCGATAGTAAGAAATTTTTCTCTTCACAGAAATTGATATCAATTCCACTCTTTTAACAGCTCAACCTCCTATCTCACTCTTAAATAGTTTTTTATGTTTTTCAAATTAAAATAATTTGACACCTGTCAAAATCATACAATCCTGAATTGATCCATTACTGACAGAATTGCAAATAATCTCTTGAATTTAACATTTTCTTATGGATTTGTAAAAAGAAATTTCAAATTAAAATTATTTTCATTCAGATTTGAATAAGTTTTACAAGAGAAACTAGATTTTTGATCATAGACATTCGAATATGTCAAATTTCCATTATTTCTATAAAAAAAAATTTAAAATTTCTAGATTCAATTTTTTTTGTACATCTGCCAAAATAATCAATAAAGAATAATTAGTCTGAATTAAAGAATTTTTGATGATTTAATACCAGAAATTGTCATATTTTACTCAAAAACTTTTACAAGAGAAGCACAATTTTTTTTATCATAGAAATTTAAATTGACTCTAAAAAAATTTTGATTTTAAGATACTGAATCATATTTGAAGTTAATTATTATAAAACTTGTAAAGTTATTTAACAAAAAATTTTTATAGATTAATAATCTATGTTGAAAATATTACTCATCTTTCATCACATTAAATATTTCTGTATATACATTTATATAAATTTTTATGTTAAAATTAAAAGAGTAATATTTTTATTTTATTTTCAAGTACGTGTTAAGCGTGTTTATTGTATAAATACTTTTTCTCAATGAAATTCAATAAAAAATATAAATAAAAACAGAATTTGTGAAATTATGTAAAAAGGTTTATGAACTCAAAAAAAAATAATAATATTATTTATATTTATTAGAAAAAAAAAATAAATAATGTGTGGAATAAACTGGTATACAACTAAAAATATAGTAGTAGTCTTAATAGATTGTTATTTAACCTTGGTTTCGTGGTGTACCTTTATTATTATTTTTTAATTGATATTTTTTTTTTTTTGTATATATTTAATAGTTTTCTTAAAGAAATTATTTAATTAAAAATTATTATTTGTTCAGGTATTTCTTGTATATAAACAGCACTTGAGGATAAGTGGAAAGTTTTTAATTTGGAGTTGTACAGTTTTTTTTTTTTTATTATACAGGTATTTTAATACCATTTGCATCTAAGATAATTTTCAAATTAAAAATTTGTTCCATTTAAATATTTAACCAAAATTCTTAACTAAACTTTAAATTAGATATATTTTTGCACTCAGTCTAGTAATTGAAATATTCATTATTCGTGATATTAATTGTCGACTAGTAACTTAAATAACGATTTAAATCTAGTTCTTTGTTATCAATAAATGAATCAAAACTTATACTATTAAAAAAAAAATAGTTTAGTGCAGTTTTTACTATCAATATTTGTCATTGTTGTACAGAATTTGCTATCAAAATAAATTATTTTTCTAGTTTAAAGTTCATAGTTATGTCTATAGTCTAGACTCTACAGATAATTTTATAAGTATAAAGAAAAAACTAGCTAACTTTAAGAATACATTTTTTGTATTGTCTATTCTAGAAATATTGAAGTCAGGGACATTAAATTCTGCTCTTTGTGTCTATTTGGATAAGAAATATAGTACTAAGATATTGAAAATTTCATATAAAAATATTTCTGTTTGTCAAAATATTTTGTTGACAATTGGTCAATTATTCCTTAGTTCTTCCTTCTTCAATAATTTTGACATATGTCAGTTTATGTCAAATACTCAACTCAACTCGATTTTCAAGAATTTTGTCAATTAAAAAAATTAATATTTGAAAAATTAATATTCGAAATAAACACAATAAAAATGTTATTGGCATTTTTATTGACAGTTTCAATTTCAGTATTCAGTTTGTCATAAAAACCGAAGAAAAAACCGAATTCGTGTACGGGAATTTCTTAATCTGTATAAATAAACTAAATATTATGCATAAAAATAAGTAAAATAATTTGACAAATGTCAATAGGACTATTTTTTACATTTCGACATATTGTCAGAACTGAGTAACGTTGTTTGTCAATAAAAAAATTGATATATCCGCGCCCATATAACTTTTATAATATTAAACTATGCTAATTCACGTGCTTACGTATATATTTATATATAAATATGTAAACACTGTTAATTTAAAATTTATCTTTTATCATTTTACTCATCGGTTATTCCATAAAACATCATAATTTTAATTATACAAAATTATCGATTTTCTTTAGATCTTTAGATCTTCTAATAAATAATAATAAAAATATGATTGTGTACGCAATTTAGAATAATTTTTTTTTTTATATCTAAATTGCGTATACAATCATATTTTTATTATTCTCTATCTATAAGATAACTAATAATTTATTATAATTAAGTATAATATTTACAAAATAAAAAATGCATACTTTAAAATCTTATTAAATTTACGTACGTTTTTACAAGTCAATATAAAAAATAATGTAGATCTCAAGACAAGTCATACTTTATAGGTCTAGACTCTAAATATAATTATTAATTTAACTAGAAAATAAACATTTATTACTAAAATAATGATAATAATTTGACAATGAAGAACAGCTGAAAGCTGAATAAATATTGATTGGAGGTTTTATACTTAATTGCATCCTTTTTTTTGTTATATATATTTTTTTTAAGTAAAAATATTTTTGAATTATGTATTTTATAAAACATAATTAATACAAAAAAAATTTTCTGACGTAATATTTAAAACAGAAATAAAAAACTGTTTTATGTTTTATGTTAACCTGAAAATTTTTTTTTTTTTAATAATCAATATTTTTGTTATTGGTCCAATGACTTTTTGACTTAAATACTTACTTTTTTTTTGCTAATAAATTCAAATTGCGGAAGCTTTTTAAAATATATATTGTTCCGTTCCAGTTTCATATTTATAAATGCGCGGCTCGTTTACCTTTTTATAATTTTTTTTAATCAAATTTAAAATTAAAATAAATCTTGTTCTAATTTAAATAATTTTGCAAAATAAAATACATATATATTGAATTATTCAAGGACATAATTAATCGTTTACTAACTAGAAATTGAATTATACGTTACGTGAAGGGGATACAATAGATCTTATGGTCTATAGATATGAGGAATGACCGCTCTATTTCCTACTCATCAAACCAATCAACCAACCAACTAACTAGAAATTTAGTTTATTGGGGAAAAAAATTAATTCAGTTAGATACAATAATAAAAGTTCAATAATTAAAAATTTAATTTTCATTAATAATTATTATGTAAATAAAGAAATAAAATAAAAAAAATCTATGAGATAATTTCATTTAACCTTGAATATTTATGCTAAAAATTTATTATTTATTAATGTAAACAATTCTTGGGTTTTTTTTAGCACACAAGAAGAAAAATATTAAATTGTATTAAAATCAGATTTTTTTTTTATGTATTTTTAGATTTAATTGTTTATTTTAGAAAAATTTTGTTGGTGCGAACGAAGATATTTTAACCGCAAGTTTGTTTTTTTTTCATTGAAAATTTAAAAGTTCAAATAAAATTTTATTATAAAAGCTTTTCTATTGAAATTTAATATTCTTAATAGAAAAATTTATGATTGTATAACAGTTTTTGTTTTTGAAAAAATTATTTAAAAAAGTTTTATGAAGACGGAAATGTCATATAACCTGAGAAAATCTAAACTATTCGAAAGAATCTTGTAAAATAATAATAATTAATTGTCTGCCCTTCAGATATTCAATTTTAAGGACGATTCTACATAAAGTTTAATTATTAAATGCGAAGAACAGGCGTAAGAACAGACTGACGTTGTCAAAATGGGTTTTTAATGAATTCCTGAAGCATAAATTTACCAAAACCTGTTAATTTTTATAAATAGAGAATCTCTTGTTCTCTGTGTTCCTTAAATTGCTTAAATAGGCCATGATTAATGTCAGCTT
This sequence comes from Empis livida, assembly GCA_963932195.1. Lineage (NCBI taxonomy): Eukaryota > Metazoa > Arthropoda > Insecta > Diptera > Empididae > Empis > Empis livida. The sequence continues at coordinate 13,632,487 of OZ010648.1, forward strand.
TTGCTAGTATTTCCGTAGCATTACAAGTGTTTACAGACCTTGAGTAGTTTAGTAAAGTGTGTACACCTAATATGGTAAACTTTTATTGTATTCAACTTTTTTGTTGAGCGATCTATTGTCGATATTACCGCGACGTACTAGGTGTAACCAGAAATCTAATGGCGCCGCTTAAAAGAATCCATAATTATTTGATTATAAACTAGGACATGATTAATATCACGATTCAATTTTTGTTATTGTAATTATTGACAGATCTTTATTATTTAGCATTTAGAGGAAATCAAAGTAGTTAGGCAAAGTTCACCTAGCAGTAAAATGAAAAGATTCTGAAATTATCCTTACTCTGAACCTGGGTCTAGCCTTACTCTGAACTAGAACCACGTTTCACACCAATTGAGTAAATATTTACCAAAAATTATTGATAAACCCTAATTGTGGCAGAGATAATTATGAGTGTAATGCAACAACAGCGAATATATAGCGCCAATTATTATAAATTTTTGGAGCGCTGATAAAAATAAAGCATATAATGCTACGCAATCTTTTTTTTGTTGTTGTATCATTACACTTTTACAAAGATAATCCAAATTAAAACATAATTTTATCAAAAATAAAACATAAAATGAAATTTTTTTTGCGTTCTTAAAAGATTATTTATTATGGCGCTATAATCTACTAACTTTATTTCGCATTTAATAAAAAAAAAAATGTATGAAATTAACATAAAATAAAACATAAAATTAAAATAGAATTTTTATTATTATTTTTTTTTTTTTTTTGATATGTGTTTTTGTAAAATTTCGTGAATATTTTCTTTAATTATTTAACAATGCTTAGGAAAATTATTTGTACTTCATTGGAGAATAAACTCTGAAATAAAATTTAACTTAATTTCTACATCAATAAAAAAAAATATCAAAAACTTAAATGAAAAGATAAAATGAAGAAAAAGAAGCATAAATAAAAATTATAATAAAATTTCTAAAAAAAAAACTTGTGTATATAAACAAAAATTGTCATTAAATTATTTAAAAATATTCACTATTTAATTTTTTCTAATCACGTTTCATTTTTGGTTCATATTGATTCCATTCTGTATAAAATTGTATTTGTGGTACTTTTTTCGGTGTGGTTGCCAGAATAATGTAAATTGAGAAATTCAAAACAGTACAACTTTGGTAAAATGAAAAAGAAATGTATTTTAAAAGTGAAAATGCAATTGCAGTTACCTTAAAATTTCAACTAATTTTCACGTCCGATTTATTTGGTAAAGCTCTTAACGATCAATTTAGGTAAATTAAGACTAGATGTGAACTAGTATTTTAAATAATAACTTAAGGGTAAAATTCGCTACAAATACGAGGAGACAAAAGGCAATATTTTGTAGTTTAGCGAACTTTAAGAGGTACTGCAATTGCATTGTAATTTGTAATGGAAGTAATGAAAAATAATGGAATAGTTTTACCCGCCTAATTCCAGTTCTATGATCCTAATAGAAGTTCTACGCTCTTAATACTAGTTTTACGTGCCTAATTCCACTTCTATGCTAATTCGAGTTAAACTTGCAGCAATACTACAAATAATCTGCTAAATTTAAATGACAATCTAATTTAGATTCAATGACATGTTAAGAATCCTTAATAAATTTATCTTCTTGTTTATATTTATTAGTGTCATTAAGGAACTGTGTGTGAATATTTTAATTTCTCTCGCCTTTTCTACACATTTCTAAATATTTTTTTTGGTTCCAATTAAATTCTAGATCAGTGAATCTCAACAAAAAAAATGTATATCGCTCATTTGCTGTAATAACGTGGCAACTTAAAATTGCGAATATTGAGTCACTGATAAAGAACGAAACGGCTTCGAAGTAAAACATAACTTAGTTAAGAATACTGATCGCTACAGTGGATCATTTGTGCAATCGTATTAGTGCAACACTGTTTTATTCTCAGTTGCGTTTTTGCCGTTGACGTATTCAGTTTAAAAATAATTTCCAGAAAATTTTAAATGTTTTAGTTTTGTCGTTATTGCCGCAAATGAACGATATATTAAAGATATAGTGAAAATGTTCCAATTATTTAGTATCTACTGTAAAATTTTATATTAGCAAACATTCCAATGTCTAAAGATATATTTATCCAATATCCATCGTCTTTCTTTTTACAGTTTTTTTTGTTTTTTTAATCATTTTTCTTTCTGTCCAATAATAAAATGTAAGTTTTTCTGCAGCTCTGTGCTCTTACAATTCATAGCCTGTTGCATTGCATAAATAAACTACAATAACAACAAATTCGCTCCAAAACTAAAATACCACGAAATAAAACATATTTTTATTTTTTTTTTGGTTTTCTGTAGTTTAAAAAATTGTCTGGATGTGAATTATATATATAATGTTTAGACGCCCTAGTTACGTCTGTCCGTTCTTACGTCTGTTCTTTCAATTTAAGCATAAATTTACAAGTCAGTTCATTAAAAAAAAAATGAATTTCTCTTTTGCAATTTTCTCGTTAGATATTTTTTTTTTTTAGTTCTTGTATCTTTTTATTCAAAAAATGCATTTTAGTATTTTTTTTTTTTTCTCGCTAAACTCGTCTTTGCTTTAGCATAAAAAAAAAACTTGGCGCTGAGACAAAAAAAAATAGATATTTTATCTGAAAAACAAGGCGCAATGAACGTACGCCTTTTTTTTATGTTTGTAAAAATTCTATCTTTAAAATATTATGACAATTTTTTTTTTTTTTTTTTTTGTATCTTTGTATCTTTTTTTTTTTGTGTTGTTGTTATGTTTAGGAGTGGGAAATTAAAATAAAATTATTTAAAAATTTTGAAGATTGCGTCAGAAATTCCCCAAAATAAATGAAATAATAAAATTTAAAGCTTTTTTAGCTTTTAAAATATAGAAAATGAAAGTTTGTTGTTTTGTTTTTTTGGTTGAAGTGTTAATGCACTTTTTGGATACTTTTTTTAAAAGAAAAAAAATTCGGGGCGCTTAAAAATATAATTTTTTTTTATAATTTATAATTATAAAAATATTTATTTTTAGATTTTTATTTTAATTTTATTTATCGTGTGTAAATTGGAAAATGAAAGTTTTAAGTTGATTTTATGGAACTGTGTGTTTTTTTTTTGTTGTACCAAAAAGTTGCTGTCCTTTAAGGTTAATTGCACTAAGAATGGCAATAAATAAAAAAAAAAAAAGTCAAAAATTTAAAACCTTGAATCATGATTATAAGTCGAACTATAAAAAAAAAATTGCATGCAATTTGTTTTTTTTTTTGACTCCTACTTGAAGATTAATCTGTGTTTTTTTTTTATAATTTATTTAAAGTGTTTTTAAGGTTAAATTTATCTTTAATTTCCAATGACAATAAAATTTATATAGTTTTTTTTTTAGATGACTAATTGTAGATTTGTGCTCCAAATATTTTAAAAAATTAGACTATTTTCTAATAATAATTGCGATATTAACAAGTGTTTTTTTTTCAACTGTTTACTTACGCTATGTACTATAATTTTTATATCTAAATTTTATGGATTTATAATCATAAATTTTTGTATTTACAAGGATTAATAATTAATGCACATATATTTAATGGTTGAAAACTGCTTAATAATGATAACAAATGTCGCATTAAGAGATTTTTTATTTGGAAATTTTGTTTATTTTGTTGACAGTATTAAACGTATTAAAAATATTTTCAAATTAAGGTATGTGACAGAGGACACTGTGATATGTACTTGAAAACATAAATTTTTTTGTTACTACTTTCAATGATTTCTGATAATTTAATACTAATTAACGTATCTGATATCTTCAGCCAAAATTAGGGGTTAAAGCCATTTTTTTTGATAGTTTTTTTTGAGATTTCTGTAGAAAGTCATGAGCCAAAAATATACAACAATGTCACGTAAATGTGTTAAATTTTCTGTAAAATTTTAATTTAAAAAATTTAATTTGACTAGAGAAATAATTAGTTGTACTAGAATTACGAATAGAAATCTGAACCAATTTTTAAAATAATTATCGATTCTATCATTTGAAAAATTAAGTTAACTCTTTGTTAAACTTAATTTAAAGTTCCGAATTTTAAAATTACATAAATTTTTTCAAAGTTTGAGGTATCAAAAATATCCATTGGTTTGTAATTGCTCAGTAATTTTTATTTAAACTGTCTATATTTGAATTTCTATCAGTTTGTAGTTATTAATTCTTAAAAAAGGATATGGTTTAAGTTTTTTCAAAGTCGTAAATTACCGTGTCGATAAAATCAATTTTCGCCTAGAATTTTTCTAATTTAAAAAAAATTAAAATCATTTTAATAAAATCTCTTAAATAACAAATTAAGGTCATGTAACATAATTTTATTTTGAAATTAAGAAACATTTTCATTTAATTAAGCCAATAAATAACTCCATCTATTGAAAATATTTTCATTTAATTAAGCCAATAACTCCACCTATTGAAAAATATTTACAACTAATATTTTGAATAATAAACTTTATTTTAATAATCTAAAAAATCATTCTAAAAGAAAACTTATTTATATGAGTTTATTAATCTTTTGCATGTTTATTAAATCTAATTTAATTCAATATTAATATTTTTTTTATATTTATTATAGTTTTATCAATCACACCTTAAAATGGTGCACCCACACACTGTCACACAAAAAAAAAAACCCTTAAAAAATGTCATTCAATTCAAATATTTTTATTATGATTCTAGTTTGAAGCATAAAAAAAAATCAAATAAAATCGAAATCATATTAAACGATAAGGACACAATCTTGATAGATATTTTTATTATTATTAAAATTTGAATTTTTCAAGTGCACGCTAAACAATGAAGTTTACTAGTGATTGCAAATGGTGTATAAAAAATAATCTAATAAAATTTTATAAGAATTTCTTAATAAATTCTATTTTTGGATCACATAATAAACTAAAAAATAATAGTGTGTGTAACACATGTATATATATATAAATTCTATCTTCATATTTATTGAAAAAGGATATGAAAAAAAAATTCAAGGATTTATTTTATATGAGCTCTATTTACCTATCAGCAATACTTAAGATATTAATAAAAGAAATATTATAAATTTTTATTTACCTGACTTATATATCCTTTTTTTTTGTTTGTTGTTTTTGTCGATGTGGAATGAAGGACTATTATTTTAAGGTTGAAGTACTAAAAGTCCTTAACCTTTTCTAGCAAAAAAAACGAAAAACAACAAAAAAAAATTCAAATTTTTCTTATTGCTTTTCTGTTCTGATTTAAAGGATTTGGATTAGAAAATTGTTTTTGACGTGATGTTTAAAAATAATTTCAAACTAAAGAATATTAAAGCTTTAATATGTCAATGATAGTAAATTAAGCATTTTAATCTAAGAAAATAGATTGATCGTATTAGGCAAATAGAGAAACATTTACTAAAACAAGCAAACCTTAGATTATGTAATGAGATTAAATGTTGTTTTGGAAACTGATAGTTAAAATCACTTAACATTAACATTCTTTAACAAACGTAAAAAAGTTTTAGCAATTTTCATGAATTTCGAAATAGTAGGTCTTCCATAATTATAGACATTTTCAATTTTATTCGTTAAAATCTTTTATTGATCGAATTAGGAATCTAAATTAATTTTTTTCCTATAAAATTAAAAATTCATATTCAAAAATTGTCTAATATTTTAATTCTCTGTCGTTCAATTAATCTACTTTTTGAACAAAATTCATATTTTAAATTTACATAATTTTCTATAACATATATATTGTCAATTATACTACAGAGTCTTTACTGTACCAAACCCATATAACCTCAGGGAAATTAAATAAAATTTATTAGTTTTAATTAATTAACAATGTGACCTTATATTATTTTAATAGCACCACTAAAAACCATCATTGTCGTCAATAATAACCCATTTTATTAGCTCATATTTGTTACTGGAGTACCAAAAAAAAAAAAATATAAAAAGCTTTTCATTTAATTAAATTAATATAAACGCAGTTGTATATTTTTTTTTTTTTCATAAAATATAATCAACCTGATAATTATTTATGATACCCACTGACATTAAAACTAAAAATGTGGAGCTAGAAAAAATTCCAAAAAAATAAAAATAAACGAATATTCACTGAAAAAACAAAAATTAAACTGCCAGAAAATTTCGTCATTACCAAATATAAAATTGTGAACCAACAACACAAAAATAAAGTAAAATCCTTAAATGGAAATATTTAAGTTTTCTTTTGTAAAAATAATAATAAAATAAAAAAAAAAAGACGTACGACAAATAATGGTAAACCTTCTAAATGGAGGAGTATTCAAATTGTTAGTAATTGAGGTTAAAATTCTAATTATAGGATTGAATAATACATAAAAAAAAAAGAATGGTTTTTTTTTGTTGTATACACATGACAATAAAAAAAACAGTTTACTCTTTCCATTAAGTAGTTTTAGCTCGTGGCTCACTGACATGTGGATAATTAGAAGAGGATAGGTTAGTGATAATAGTTGTTATTTTATTCCAATACGAGGGAGATTTTATATTTTGAGCAAATTATTAGGAAATACATTTACCGATTCAATTACGTAGTACCTCCTCAGTTTGGGTTTAACATCTGCGTTTAATTGGAACAAACTGAGTAGGTACTACGAAATACAACAATACTCTAATAGAAAGAGACAACACCGGTTTATTTTTCACCTAAGATTTTACTTACATTTTGATATTTCTTGAACGAGATTTTATCTAAGATATAGATTAATAGTTCACTTGAATATCTGATAGTTACACTTGACTGAACTTCTAAACAATTTCGAAGAAAAATAGAATTTGGAAAAAATTTCATTCTTTGAGAGAGCAGACCAATCGGTTGGAAATCTGGTAATTGGGCACAAAAAAAACCTAATTTACAGGTCATGCACAGTATATCCTATACCATACAAGGTTTTCTCCAAGATCTAGGTTAATAGTCGACTTGAATATCTACAATTATGACCCAATTTTTATACAATTTTAAAGATAAATACAATTTGGGAAAATTTTTATTCTTTGGGAGAGAAGACCAATCCGTTGAAAATCCGGTCCTTGGGTACAGAGATACCTAATTTTCAGACCATATACTGTCTGTCCTAGATAGTGGTAATAAAATCCAACGAAATCCAAGGAAACTTCCCGATTAGGAGCCACGGAGTTCAGTTCATGTGGATAGTACGTTATTAAGTGGTACACCATTAGCTTCAATTAAAATATTACCATAACCAATAGAAAATGTTAGCCTCTCATGTCCAAAAATAAATTATTACAAAATTGTATAATATTTTAATAAAAACTACCCTCGTATTTTGAATAACCCTTATGTTCTTTAGCTGTTTGCATTTAATATTTTCCCACATATTTATATATAATTATATTTTTGTCGGTAACGCGTCATCGTCCTTTTTTTTATTTTATTCATTTGTTTTTTATTATTATTATTATTTATGTCTTTTTTTTTACATTGTTATGAACATAACAAAACGGGAAAAAAGCTTTTCATTTAAACTTTTCTCTGTATATTTTCCATATCATCACAAAAAGGGATTGGTATTTGATTGTATTTTCTTATTCTATTGTTAAATTATTTGTCGTACATACAACTATAAAAAAAAAAATGAAATAAAAACAAATTGTGTGCCTTTTTTTTTTAATATTAATGAAGAATTTTCCTTTTTCCATCATATAAGTCGATAAAAAACAATACACAAAAAAAAAAATATAACGCGATGAAAATTTTACTTGATAAAATTTTTCACAATTTTTCCATATATTTTTCTTCTTTTTTTTTTAGTAGAGTAATCATTGTTAAAAATTTGTAGTAATCGAAAGGATTTCTAAATTTTTGGCTGCGTTAAAATTAATCATTTTTTTTTGTAGTAAAAATTTAATAATATTTTGAAATATTTTTTGTTTCGGTAAAAAATCATCATCTGTCAAATTTTGTTGTGTTGTTTTTTTTGGGGGAAAAATAAGAAAATTATGTTTATTTTGAAAATTCATAATATTATTATGCACCACTATGAAATGTTATTGTTTTGATGAAATATTTGTGGAGTTTTTTTAAAAAAGTGTTTAAATTAAAAATTAATTAATAAATTTTAATTATATTTTAGATGGAAATGTTTGACATTTTCTCATAAATTCTCCTTATTTTAGTGGAAATAATAATAAAAAGAATTTTACGTGGAAATAGTGGAAATAATAATAAGAAAATTTTGACGTTTTTTTTTTTAGATAGTGCGCATTTTCTACTATAAATATGAAAATTCATTGTTAAACAAAACTTATGATAACAAATTAGAAATTTATTGATTCAAAGTTTGGATAGATTATAAAAAAAAATTATTTTGACTATGCTTTTAAAAAAATATGGTTTAAAGGTAAAAGTCACAAACAAAATTTTAGTAAAAAATTAAATTTTACGCAATATGATCATAAAACTTAAGAATAATAATATATTTTAATAAGTAAAAGTCAACATTTCATTTAGTGACTTTTTGATGAACATAATTCGGTTTGTGACTTTTACCTTTGAACCATCGATATATTTATAAATAAAAATTTAATAATTTAATAATTAAAAGTTCGTGGATTAACAGTCATTAGTTAATTAATCAAGTGATTGCAAGTCAGTAGATATACACGAAAACTTGGTTAATTAATTTCATTTCGGATAAATAATTAATTAATTAATTAATTACAATTGTCGATTGTCTTTTTTTTTATTTTAGAAATTCTACTTTTCTTATCTAAAATTAAGTTTATTTTCGAAATTACTTTTTACAAATAAAATTCATGATAGTAAGACTTTTAAATTGAAATTCTAAATTCAATTGTAAAAAATCTCTTGAGTCATTACGAACTTAGCTGTCAAGGAGATTTTTCTTTATGAATTCGACTAATAATCTTCGATTTTTATGAGACAGTAAAAAAAAGTGTTTCGAAAATTTCCATAAAAAAATATTTTTAGCTAGATATTCCATACGGAAATTTAAGAATTCTTGATTTCTAAAAAAATCTAAGATTCAGTTTACTATAATTTGTTATTTATACACAATTTTTTATGTTTTCAACTGAATTCTTGTGTTCATTGAATAGTATAACCAACTTTATCTTAACACAGTTAATTCGGATAACTCAAATATGCTTATTTTATTAACTTTTCACCAGAGCCCGGAAGCGCCTTTAGATTTATCACACATTTTTGTTTACAACTTATTTTTTTTTTTAAATTTACATTTATTTGAAGGTATTAATGTGTATAAACATTTTGTTAAAAAAAATTATAATTTAAAGAAAATTTCAGATAATTACCCCAGAAAATTGCCTTAAAGTTTCTTCGAAATTCTCCGAAACAAATATATTTAATAATTTTGTAATTCAAATATAGCTCAAAATTAAAATCCAAAAATAAAAATGACCTATGACAATATTAATTTCTTAAAAAAAAAAAAAAATTCACCGATCCTTAAGCATTTGAAACACAAAAAAAAAAAATCGCTCTAATACTGATTTCAATCCTAAAAATAAACTCATTCAGAATTTCAAATTTTTCGTACAAAAAAAAATATCTACTTTTACAAAACAAATAAATAAATTATTTAAATTTTTTTAAATTTTTTTTAGAATGTGACATTGACATAAAATAATAATCATAAAAATCATAAAAAAAAAACAAGTTTAAATAATGAATTTAATATTTAAAAAACTAAGTTTTTTTTTTAAAGAAAATAAAAATTATCTTCTTATATAATTTTGAATTAAAAAATCATTTCAAAGTTTTTTTTTTTAGTATCTTGTTTTAAATTATTTTAAAAAATACCGACAATCGAACACCACAACAAAAAAAAAATCGAAATTAAAAATTCACGAAAATGACGAGTAAAACGTTTTTTTTTAAAATTTTTTTTTTCGCCTATCAACAATATTTTTAATTAAAATTGAAAGCAATTTCGAAAATTCGAATATTCGAAAAATTATTTTTTTTTTTTAAATTTTTTATAATTACATCATTTTTTCATTAATTTTCATAGAATAAAATTAAGAAAATTTTATAATTACCACCCCAAGAAAATAAATACTACAACGACAAAATTTTTCCTTGATAAAAACATTTTTTTTTTTTATTCAAAAAGTAATGAACACCACAAAAAAAAACATTATAATTAAGCGTGCGCCAAAATAATTTTAGTTTTTTAGGTCATAAATCTTTAAAAATAGGTACATAATGTTGTAGACACATAAATGTTGCGTATAAGCAATAAAATATTTTTAAAATAAATAAAAATAAACAAACATTTTTACTAAAATTCAATTTAAAGTTTTTAAGAATTTTTTAGTCTTAAAATATTCTTATTTAAGTAATCAAGCTTTTTATTTTTTTTATTAAATTAATTTTATTTTTAATGTTTATGAAAATTTTTTTTTTAAATAATCATAAATTAATGAAAATTTATCTATTAAATTAAGCAAAATAATAATAATAATAATATGAAATATTGAAGAAAACATGGTAAACAAAATAAATTAATTTGTTTATAAAATTTTTAAAATCAAATTTATAAAATCTTTTAATTTTTATATCTTGTTGTGCAGAAATCTGTTTAATTATTGTTGCAATGTGACTGTAAAACTTTAATAATAATAAAAAAAATTAGTTAAAAAGGAAAAGTGTTTTAAAAAAATAATAATTAAATCTAAAAAAGATAAATTAAAAATAAATATTCAAAAAAAAATTTAATTAAAATTATTTTGACAATTTAAATTTTTTTCGAAAATATCAAAAATTGATTGGAAAAAAAAAAAAGGATGAAAACTTGCGAACTATCAACAAAAATTACTAAAACATCTTTAAAACCACCAAAAGTACAACAATTAGTTGTATCTGTGGAAGATGTTTCTAGTACAATACAACAACAACAATCATCATCATCATCATCATCATCATCAACATCAACAACAACAACAACAAAACCAATTACAATACCAAAATCACGTAAACTTTTGGATCGTTTTACGGTTACAAAAGTTTATGAAGAAAATTTTATATCATTACCAACATTAAAAACACAAATAAAATTATGTCAAACTTATGATGATAGTTGTCATCATTTATTAAATAACGGTGTTAAATCAACATCATCATCAGTAAATAATAATTTATTAAATAATAATGATCAATTAATAAATAATATAAATAATGATGATAATGAATTAATAATATTAACAATACCAAATGATAATAATATTAGTGAAAATTTATTAAATAAACCATCATTTAAATTATTATCACAGGATAGTGGTATTGAAAGTGTTGGTGGTCAAAGTGATACATTAAGTCGTCGTAATACAAAATCATCATCAACATCATCATCAACATCATTAATACAATCAGATCATTCAAATAATTCAAAAGATTCATCTAATTATTTATTATTAGTACAACAAAATGAAGAAGATGAAGATAATCAAGATGAAGAAAATAATAATAAAAATGGTGGTGGTGGTGGTTGTGGTGGTGGTGGTTCATCATCAAATACAACAACAACAGCCAGTACAGTTGTTAGTCCAAAAAATGATAAAATTTCGAAAAAAAATAAAAAAAAAATATTATATGAAGAAGAAAATTTTAATGATAAAAATGAAGAAAACATAAAAATTATTGTTGATAATCATAATGAAAATAATATTAATAATGACAACAATGATGCTGATGATGATGATGATGATAATGATAATGAAGATGTTAATATAATTACTGTTATTGATGATGATAATAATATTATATTGAAGCCAATTAATGATTTTCCAATATTATTTCCAATTAATTCAAATGGTCCAGAAGAAATAATTATTGATAAAAAATTAATTAATCGTAAAGATGGTTTAAAAGATTCAATGTATTATTTAGATGAATTTGGTAGTCCAAAATTACGTGAAAAATATTGGCGTAGAGAAATGATTAAAAAAGCTAAAAATGATGCTAAAAAAACCAAAGAAAATGAAAAATTATTAAAAAAACAAATTAAATTAAATAATAATAAAATTGATATTAATAATGATAATAATGATATTGATAATATAATTATTAACTGTGATAATAGTAATAATAATAATAATTTAGATAATCAAATTGTATCAAATTTTCGTAATCAAAATAATTGTAATAATGAATTAAAATTATCATCAGCTGAAACATCAATGACACCAACTTGTGTTAATTGGACGAAAATTTGTAAAAAATTTAAAAACATTTTAAGTAAGTTTTCCAACAGAAAGAAAAGTATTTTTATATATTTTTTTTTTTTTTAAATAATAAAATAATTTAAAATTTTCCATGTAAAACATGTAAAATTTTAAGGATTTACAATAATTAATGTCGTCTGTGCGTAAACAAGAATTAAATGAAAATTCTTTTACTATGATCAAAATAATTTCGTTGTAATTTTCGAAGCATAAGTGAAAATTATTAAAAAAGAAAATTCTATGCAAAATAATTTTGGAATTTTGCCAAACAATTTATTTATATTCGTTTTTTTTTTTTTTTTAAAATATCTAAATGTTGTTTAACATAAACTTTTGAAAAAGAATATAATCTAGAAAATTGTAACCAACTCAATAAAATTGTTGGTTAAACTATTATTAAACTATGGCGCGTCGAATACTGAATCATCAAATTTCGTTTTTTTTTCAATTATAATTTTTTTAAAAACCGACAGAATGATGTCTTTAAAAAATATATTTTTACTTTCATTTATCACACATGACGGTATCATTGAAAAAAGAAAAATATTTTTCTTCTTCCTTGAAATGTCATAATATATTTTCAGAAAATTTAATATTATTTTGAATACGACGTTTTTATAAAGAAATCATTTTAAAATAAAAAAATTCAGTGTAAATATTATTTTTAGCTTAATTGCGAAAATTACCTATACTCAGAGTTGGGTAGGTTATTAAATATATTGAGTAAAAGTATTTGTCACGAAATATATTTATTGGAAATTTGGTGAAGGAATTGAAATATTTCGGATAAAAGTATTTCACATTATCCTAATATTAATTATTATGATTACATACTTACTTTATTTTGTGTATATTCTAAATGTATTTGAAATACTTTCTCAACAAATAAATTAGTTGAGATTTATTTTCGTATAACTTCACTTAAAATTAAAACATAAAAAGTATATTTTTCGAATAATACTGAGGGGTAAGTCGATTCTAAGTCGATTCTAAGACTATGTCGGTGATACAGTCTTAGAATCGACTTATAGTTCAATTGATCTAAGTGTAATTAATTAAGAGGCCACGTGAGAATACGGACAGTAATATCATTTATCATTGAGCCAATTATCTAAACTGGTGTCGTGTGAATCGTGTAAATATCTTCCCTCTATTTTTATACCGAATTTTTAACAGCAAACCTTGAATCGAATCGTGAAAAAATGAAACTGATTGCAGTTTTTCCGTCGTTTTTCTCTTCAGTTTTACAAATGACATTAATTCTTTATAAGAAAACTTAGTTTTAATTGAATACGAATAATAATATTTAAAGAAATTTAATTTTAAAACTTTGTCTGATAGTTGAGCCAATTGGTATGATTACAAATTGCTTAAAAACCTCCATTAACTTTTATAGTTTCTTCACTATCTTATGTTAAATAATCTACAAAATAGATTTAAATAAATTAATACAGAATTTTTATCATTAGAAAGGGTCTACACTCATATTTAGAGTCTTTAAATTACAAAGAGATAGAAATTTTTCCAATCTTTTTTTTTTTTTTGAAATATCTTCAATTTCAATTAAATATGTTAACAATAAATTTTATGCTGTAAAATTTAAACATAAAAACAATCTTGTCAATTGATAAACTTATTTCGAAAGGTTATATTTTGTAATTTCTTTTTCGAAAAAATTTGTTTAGTGACATTTTTGGTTTTGTTGTGTTATCAAAAAAAGGGTCATGAAAAACATGAATTTTTACTGTTTCTTAGTACTAATAAGTAATCATAAAAAATTATGATGATATTGACCTGTAAAAATTAATTATAAAATATAAATATGTTTTTTTTTTTGGGGTGTGTATTTTTTTTCTTCACTGATTTCAATGTAATTTTTAGAGGTGTGTCTGGGTGTTTTTTTTAAATTTGGGATATGATATCATAATTCAGAAATTATTAGACTATAATTTTTTTTTGTGGTAAAATGTTCTTAATTAGCATTTTTAAGAATACTATTTACAAAAACTTAGGTATTGGTTTAGGTATTGATACAGAAAATTTTTAATATTGGCATCACTAAATTTGACATTTCTGTGCGCCTATTGTAAATGTATGCAAAAAAAAAAATAATTTGTATTAATTAATATTGTGTGTTATCTTCATTTCACTAAATTTAGCTAAGTCATTCCAAGGATAATCTATAAAAAGAGAATGAACGATAATCTTTCAAAAAAAAAGTATAAACAATTGACAGCTAATTTAAATAGATAAACACTTTTAATTTTAAATAAACAATTTCGTATTTTTCTTCTTTAATTGATTTTTATGTAAACATAGATTAATAATTTATGCCCGAAATTATAACATTATTTTTTTTTTTTAAGTTTAATTAAATTTTAATCTAATTATATTTAAATTTAGATAAGTCTTAGCAACAATTTAATAAATATTTTTATTTAAATTATTTTTAAAAAATTTTATAAATAAAAATAGGAGTTTAATATTCTTGTTTTTCTGTCCAGAAAATTATTGTCATAAATATTTGGTTGACATAAAATATTAAATAAAAGATTGGCGAGTAGAAAAATTCCAATTTTTGTTTTATTTATTTGATCATAAAATAATTAATTTATTTTTAATTTAATCATAAAATGTATAAAAGTCCAATATTGAAAAATTAATCTGATAATTATTATTGTATAGATTTATGAATATGAACGAACTTTCAAATTCAAAAATATGTTAAAATTATGTCAATATTTTTTCATATTTTGTTGAGTAATTTTAGATTAGATTAAAATAAAAATTTTTTTGTTGTAAATGAAAGAAATTTATTGGATCTATTTACAATTTTTTTAATAATCTATGAGAAAAATATTATGTAGATAAGTAAATTTAGTGATCGCAATGATATGTTGTCTCTTTTCTTGTTTAGTCCATCTGTTTTGCCGAAATTTGTTTACATTATTCAGTTCATTGATTTCCTTACTCACAGTATTTATGTATTTCCAAAATTTTCGATGGTTTTTTCGGACTATTAAACTTTCAAAATTCCTGATTTCTTATCTATAACTAATCTTAATTTGGTATTAATATTAAATTATGTTTTATTAATCAGAGTGAAGGCGCCCAGAAACCACATTTTCGTTGATTTTTTATATCTTTAATTTACAATCTTTTAAAAATATGATTTATACTGAAATTTCAATATTTTTAAATAATAATTTTCAAAAAAAAAATATATGATTTAAGAAATTAAATTATAATTAATTTATCTAAATATTGCCATATATTATTCCCAATTGATTTGAAGAAACAACATTTTTATCAATTGTCAGATAAACATAAAATTATTTAATTTAAATTTACAATTATTTAAAAAATAAATTTAAATCAATTTAAATAAATAACCAAAATCAATTTAAATAATATTTAAATTTTATAATTTTCCAATTGATCAAAAATACTCTAATTTCAATTAAAAATTATTGATTATGTTTTTTTTTTTTGTTTTGTTTTGGTTTTTCTCTTCCAACATTAAAACATAAATTCTATGCTAAAATGTTTAATAAAACAATTATCATAAAAATAAAAGAAAGTTGTAACAAATTTTAAAATTATAAATTCATTTTTATTTAATTTAAATAAAAATAGTTTTATTATTATAAATTGTTTTGCTTGGTACACAATATTTTAATTAAAATGTCAAGTAAAATGTCAATTTTTTTTGGATTTTATGGCTTTTTTATCGAAATTAAAATTTATAATAAAAATTTTAGTCACATTTTAAGATTCGAGAATTAGTTTTTTTTTTTTTTTGAAATTTATATACAAATAAATAAATTTAAAAGCTTTATTTATGTTAAAAATAAATGATAAAAATTTATTTATAGCTACTTTAAATTTACATATGATTTAAATTTGAATTTAAAAGATTAGAATAAAATTTAATAAAATTTTTACAGAAGAATTGTGATTATAAAAATGTTTTTAATAATTTTTGCAATTTTAATTAGTCACATAATTTGTCAATCCAACAAACTCAATATTTTTTAGTTAATGTATTCTAAAACTTGTTGAAATGGAACGTGATTAAAATTTAATTGATTCTTTCATCAAATAATAAATTTTTTTTTATGAATTTCGAATAAAATTAAAATAAAATGATTTTAAAAGAATTTGATTTGAAAAATTAAAAAAAAAAAAACCATTTTAAATTTTAATGTGAAAAATGAAATCCGTGTTTTTTTAAAATGTTGCTAATTAAATATATTTTTATTTTGTATACCATTCGTTTGTTATAACATGATCTAATGATAGTTTTATATGCTCTATGAAAAGTTTAAACAACATTTATGGGTACACTAAATTGAAAGTGAAGTTCTTTTCTTGGAAAATAGTGATATAAAGGAAATTAATTTTAATAATTATACCTTCATCGTCTTCAAATAAGGCGACCACATTAAAATGTACGTTGGCCACTCAAACTTCGAGTAAAAACGCTTGGCCATGAACGGCTCATAATATAATTTTCATGGAAGATTAATTTCCATTTGCTTTTCTTTAAAATCGGTTAAAATTTTTATTAAAACCTGGTCTTAATTTCCAAGTTTGTATTAGTGATTTGTATCTAGTATTATTTTCGTGCTCCAGTAAACATTTTTTTTAGCTATTAGGGGTAAACTTGTTTTTAAAAAAATGGAAATATCTTGGTACCTAGAAGAAAAATAAACTAAACAGACGATACTGTTTAAAACTCATTAATTATATTTTATTCGACCATTAATGATCATTAATATGTGGCATGCCACACGACTAATGATGTTTATATTTTACAATTGTTTTTATATTTAAATCTATTGTTTTTTAATGCTAATTTCTAAATCATCTCAAATTTTTTAAAGCAAAGTTGGACAACTACTTTCGATAGATTTTTCATACTAAATACATTCTCAGAACGTATTTAAGTTATGATCATAAACTGAGATAATGATGATATAAAGTATCCTTAAATATGACATATGTGAAACATAATACTTGAGCCATTAATTATCATTATGTCAAGGATATAACTCAACTTAATTTAATTTACAGAGCTTTAATTGTTGATTAACTATTTAAAATTTAATTAAGTTTTGTAGAAATTGACTTTTAAAGTTGTTAATTAATTAATCTTCTTTATAGTAACTATTCACTATCTTATTTTAAAGGGTTAAACTATGTCAAGTTAATTTTTTGTACAAACAATTTTCATGCTCTAAAAAAAATTGTTTTTTTAAAGACGTTTAGAAATTTTATTGTATATATTTTTATTTCTCACACAAATCATCTCAAATTCCAATGATTTGTCATTGAATTTTATAAAATTTTATGAAAATAAAAAAAAAACATAATAAATATCAAATTTTTAAAATGCATAGTGCATATGCAACTCATAAATATTTATCAGTATTTAATTTTAAATATGTTCACAACTTTTGGATATTAAATTTATGTGAAAATTTTCCATTCGATATTTCTGTTTTCTCATATATATATGAGAATTTCTAATTTCACATAAATGATTAAATTTTATATGCAAATAAATTAATTTTATTAATCAATTTATTTATTATTTTCCAAAAAAGAAAATTAGATAGAAGTTTTGCCACATAAAAATTTATATTTGTTATAAATTAGATTTTTATGTTATAATTTAAAAACCAACAATGTTGTATGATAGTATATTATGATTGGCTATAATAATAATAACTTTTATTGCCCATAATTCATACTAAAACACTTAATATTTATAAATATTTAAAGTTTTTATTTTATCTAAAAAGAAAACTATAAAAAGATTTTCATTACAAATAAATAAGAAAATACATTTTTTTCCCTTGTATTTATTTTAAAAATTTATGACAGATTAAAACATAAAATAAAAAAATTATAAAGTATTTTTTATCTAAAATAGCAAATTTAAAAATGGATTAAATAATAAGAAAAATGAAGAATATTCACTAAATAAATGAAAGAAATTTTAATTTATATTATGACAAAATTAACAAAATTTATTTAAAATAATAAAACATTATGATGGTACACAGAAAAAAGTTTTCTAAAAAATACGATATTTGCATTAAATGAGATTTATTTGCAATAAGCAAACTGTATTTAAAAGCAATGTTATTTAAATTATCTTAAAAGTGATATTTTTCTTTTGTGTATTTTTTTAATGCAAATGAAATTTCTTTACTCGTAATCTTTTAAAACATTGATAGTAATAAGTTAGTTTGTAGAAACATTTACATTTGAGTCAAATGAATATTTGTTTAAGTTAAATTAACAAATAATAGATACGTTATATAAACATAAATCTTGTTAATAGTTACTTATTAAACTGTGGTGCGGTTATTATTGGATTTGATTACCATCTTACCATTACCATTTTCTTTTGGTACCTGAAATTTGGTTCTTTGACTACTATCCATGTTTTGATTTGTGGGATTGCGTTGAAATGGCTTGAGAGTAAAAAATTCAATCCCTGTTTCCACGGACGCTAATTCAAGTTCAACGTGAATTTAATTCGTCATAGAATCATAGTAAATGTTGGTCTAAGTTTACTTAATTTCAAATTGGGTAAAAATGTTAAAGGTTGAATCCAGTGGCCAGCAACAAGTGTCTTTCTAATAAAGCCATTACATTGTTGCAATTAAAGTTTTTTCCACTATAAAGAAGTTTAAGAAATCGCGGAATTTTTAAAAAATTAGTAGGTCTTAATTGTAATAAAATTGTTACAAGAAGTGTAGATAATTTTACACTTAAGGCCTTATGCTCCCAAGTTGTACTGAACAAAAATTATTAACCAAATGGGAATTAATACGTTTACATCTGATGTAATCCCAATTAACTTTGTTTCGGTTATTAGGACAAAAAATCGAGTGTGCGTAGTTACCAATTATTAAGACGTTATGTACTGGATTAGCTACTCTTCAAGTTCGAGACATCTAAATTTCATAAATTTCGTTCACATTTGTAGCAAAAGCACTTCTGTCGCACCAAGTAAAATTTCGGCTCTTGAAAAATACATTTGAGCTAAAAGTTTTTTATTTTCTCAGTGTAGTTTCCCATTTTTTATTTTCGTAAAAATAAAAGATAAATTACATTAATATTTAATGTAAATTTTGTGAGAAAATTTTAGGTCAAGTAATTATTTAACAAACCTTCATATTTAAAATCATAAATTTTAAGGAAATCTTACTTTTTTTTATATACAATTTTAATAAAACAAGACAATTTTTTGCAAAAAAAATATCATTATATTAAAAATGTGATTTACTGGTATTTCGTTTTAGTATAATGTTTATTTATGCGGAGGCTATAAATTTAGTGATTAAAATTTGTGCAAAAAACAAAGAGGAAAACTTGATAATAAAAAATATGAGAAATGCATTTTTTTTCAAGTTTCAATGTCTCGTTTGTTTTAATTTAGTAGAATTTTAGAAATATTATGTTTGTGATTAAATTATTAATTTTTTTGGTTCCTCAAACTTTTGTGATTAATTTTAACCTAAATTCAATGCAAATTGTTGCTATAAACATTTTAGATGAGACTATAGAGTTTAAATCTACGTTTATTAGTTTCCGAGGTTAAAGAGTCCAATCGGATTTCTCTCCGACGTTAAAGAGTTCAATCGGTCTATTACAAATTTTAACAAAAAATTCGTAATAGACATTACGAAGTACATTCGGGAATCGAGAAATCCCGAATGTACTTAATATATCGGCACACGAGACATTCTCGGGCTGGAATTCTTGACAATTTCTCGATCCCAATCTCGAATTAAAGTTAATAATAGAGTGTGAGAACATTATAGTTCAAGTTGATAAACGACGCGATTGATAAAATAATTAAAGGGTAAATTTTGAAGTTATTTAAATTTCTCACTTTTTTATTGAAAATTCTTTATATTCCTTTCTTTTATTTTTTAAAACTATGAAAATTTACGATCAGTCATAAAATCTATTACAAATTACAATGTTGCACAGCATAAATTTTACCTTTAAATTAGGTTTATTTTGACCTAATTTTTTTTGAAAATTGTGAAAATTTCTGTCATTTTTGTCTCGAAGGTGATTTATATTTGTACAAAAGTGTTGTTTAGTATATATTTTTTTCCTTTGATATAATTTAAACAAAAAAAATTTCTGCAGCATTAGAAAAATGCAATTTAAGAAAACATCGATGTTTATAAACTTTAGTAATAATTATACATACAATATACTCAAATCTACTAGCAAGAAACCACAAAATAAACATTCTTCTTGATGATTTTTTTTTTTTCGTCAATTTTATATTGTGAATTAATTTTATCTAAAAGTCTTGGTGTCTTGTATTGAGAATGAGACATGAACTTTTGCCAAGAATTTTCAATTTAATTTTATGAATTATTTCAAATTTAATCTTATTTTTTATTTTTTTTTGTTATATAGGAATTTTTAAATTTAAATTTTATATTTATTTTTATAAAGAAAATACAACAGGTAAAATAGATACATTTTTATAATTAAATTTTTTTGTTTTATAAAAAAAAAGATTGAAAAAATATCTTGTGATTTTTTTATAGATATTTTCTAAAAATAGTTTTAAGATATTTTTGTAATATTTATTAAAATTAAATGAAATTTTTTTTTAGTAAATATTTAAAGAAAATTTTGAATCATATTCTTTTTATGGACTTAGAATGTAATTTTTCATATAAATTTTATATCAATTGACCCTAAATTTAATGATAATTAAATTATTTTGTAATTTACATTTAAAAGGATGTAAATTACAAAATAATTTAATTTCGCTTTAATTATTATAATATTACTCGCACATAATTATTTCAAATTGTTATCCTTGATTATTTTGAAAATTTTTTTTTTCAATCCTTACAAAATAAAGTTAAATTCAGGTGAAATTTATACTATAACAATAATCAACACTTTAAATATATTGTTAGCCACAAATTCACTTAGTTATTTTCCCGAAATATTAATTAATTAATGTTAAATTTAATGAAATTATATTTCGAAATTCGAAATTATCATATTACTTCTAAATAAATTAAAATTTTTTTTTGAATCAGTACTGCCACTACCGAACGAAATGTCAATTTGTTTTCATTACAGAACCAATAATTTCGCTACAAATATGCAGACAATTTTATAAAACTAACAAAAAAAAAAATTTAATAGTCTTATCTCTTATAGAATCTTAAAAATTTAATTCTATATCTGATAGTCCTATTTTTTGTTCTCATTTAATTCGAGTCTCGAAATTTCAATGACTTTATTTTTCACTTATACAAAAAAACAAAAAAAAAATTGTTGTTTCATGAAAAACTAAAACTACAAAAAAAAAAGAAACTAATTTGTCCTCCCTCTTTGGCCCACCAAAAATATCAGCAACTAAATTTTTTTTATTGATTAATTAAAAGTTTATAGTATTTATTTGTTTTTGATTTGATATTATCAAGTGCGAATTTTAATTAGTTCATGATTGATTCTCAATTAAAACGGGGTCGTTACATTTTCGGATCAGTTAATCCAAAACAAAATAAAAAAAAAAAAAAAAATTCATAGTGAAAATTTAAGAAAATTATAATAATTTAAAAATTATTTATTAAAATAAAAACATGACTACAAAAATTATTTAAATAAATTGCTTAAATTAAAATTAGAAAATTTATTGCTAAAAAAAATATTTATATTTTTGGGTGTTGTTTAGTTTATCGTTTATCGTTTTTTTTAAAATTTTTTAAAAACGGGTCGAATAAAGAAAATCATAAAAATAAAAAGAAAAAAGAAAAAAAATGATTCTGAAAATGAAAATAATGACGAAAATATAAATAATTATGGTACTAATAAAAAAAAGAATCGTAATTCAGATAGTGATTCGGATACTGATAGTAGTTATGATACAACTACAACAACAACTACCTCAACTTCAAAATCTTCAAAACAATATAATGATACAAGTATATAACATAAATATTTGTATTCCAACATTTCCAGAAAATAATCTATTAAATTTGAATAATTTTCACAAGCACAATCTATAAATTTTCCAGAATATTTCCAGAAATTATCTTAAAAAAAATATATGTGATTTAATAATTATTTGTGTGACAACGTTGTCCAATGTTTCAAATAGTTTGCAAGTATGTTGTAATTTTTTTTTTCAAAATTTTACTACATTTAGTATCATAAAAATTTAAAATTTTCACTAAAATTAATTGGAATATTGTGATAAACTGTTAAATTTCTTACTAAAAATTATATTACATTTTCTATGATTATGCAATTAATGAATTTTTCTTTAATTCGTGTGATTGTCAATTTCTCAAAGTACAATTATTTTATTTAAATAGCATAAAAAGAAAACCACTTCTATTACTACGTCAGTAAAAAAAAAAAAAATTAAAAGTCACGATTTTCTTATAAAATTTATTTTTAAATAAAACCAAAAATATAAATGCGTAACAACGTGTGATCAAAAGTCTATTAACAAATCCTTCGTTCTTCTTTTTGTTTTTGTTTTTGGCACACTAAAATATAATAATATAAAATAGTGTTGCCAAATTAGCAATCTAAGGTCAATTCTAAGTGTAAATAAACAAAATTTGATGTAGAAAATAAGAAAGTGAAAGTGATATTATTTATATTTTATTAATTAAGTTCATATCAATCAAATGGGAATTTCCCTAAATTTCGCCAAGTTTCGCTATGTTTCGCTAAGTTTCGCCAAGTTTCGCTAAGTTTAGTTAATTTCTCTTAAGCTCTTTATGATTAGTCATATTTATTCTTAATGCTTCGTAGAAGTTTTAAGACTAATCTAACATTGAAAAACATTGATTTTTGAAAATAACTTGAATACTAAATAATTTGAATACTTTGAGAGAAAATTTAATTACTATTTTCAAAATTATAGAAATAAAGTAATTTTCCTTGTAAAGTTCTCTTCTCTTCCACTACAACAAAAAAAAAAAGTCGATGTAATTTTTTTCAACTTAGTTTTGTTATGTTTTCTCTTTAAAAATCCATAAATTTATATTTACTTGTTGTTTTCATAGACTTGTTCTAATCCCAATCTGGAAAATAAACTTTTCTTTTAAAGTATTTAAGTATATTTATAAGGAACTTTATAAAAAAAAAAAATATAACAACAAAACAAAAAAATAAGGAAATAAAATTGACAGGATAACTGGCGGCAAAATATTTCTATATGTATATAAAAAAAATAATTCTTAAGAAAATCACATTTTTAAAGGACATTATTATAAAAAAACTGAGACATAAGATCTGAACTGTAGACATTATTCTTAAAGTAGGTTAATGTATACATACATTGAGGAAATATAAAGCACCATTTTGTATAAATAAATATTTGTTGTAGCAAAACAAACTCATCGGTCATAAGAGTTCTTTTTTTAAGGCTACAACGAAGACACAACTATGACGATAATAATAAAAAATAATTTTAATGATAATCACAAATCAAATAATGTTACTTGACATGTTTGCATAATATTATTAAAATAATATATAAAATTAATACGCAAAAAGGAAAATCATTAAATGCCGCCCGCAACTAAATAAGCACATAAACGCCATATTATCATAAATAAAAATTGTATTGAGAGAAATTTGAATAATTCACTTAAATTAACAAATATTTGTAACATTTAATGAAAATTATATTATCTTCTAAATTGTATAATTATTATTAGTATCTTATTAATTAGAAAATATATATACTATATGTATATATAAAAAAATATGACAGCTGTCAATTAAATACAATCGAATGAAAAATGTAAATATTTGAATTGAATTTTTTTTTTCTAAAATTATTTAAAATTATTATAGTAAAAAGATAATGCTTCATTTTTTTTTTGTATTTAAATAGGTGATAAATTTTATTTTATAACAATTCACATTTAATTACATTTTTTTTTGTTAGCTGCCCTAATAAGATACTGAAATGTTTGAAATAAAATTTCTATAATTAACACTATTAAATTTATCATATTATACAAATTTGTCATTTTCACGATGCTGGGTAGTTGACAAATTGCATTAAATTTTGATAGTAAACTTTGTTAACGTGTTTGTGTGTTTGGATAAAATGTTGTGAATGAAAGGAATTCGATCGGCGTTGATTGGAAGGGAATTAGATTATTAGTAACTCTTGTATGTAGGCTAGTTATATGCCCGTTGAACAGCTTTAAATTGCTTAAATTACGTCAAGTCATTTCACTCTCTTAACGAACTTTAACATTTTGATCACCCTAATCTTAAAATGACTTTTCTCTATAATTTACAAATTTCAATATCAATTTAAATGAAAATTTCAATATCAATTTAAATGAAAATTTCCTTTTTTCATTTTTCCTCATTTAATACTTAAAATAACTTGACCTTGTATCATTTATGGTTGGTGACTTTTTTTTGTAGAAATTTAATATTTCCTTTAAAAATCGTATAAAAAAAATGAAGAAGAAAAATCACAAGAATTTACTAAACTACAAATCAAATACAGGAATTATTTGTTTGTTATTATGTCATCTCCAGGATATTTTTCCATTTTTTGTTGTTGTTATTATTGAAAGATTAATTTTCCTTTTTCTTTTTACTATTAAACCTCAATTTGATTTGATTTTCCAATCAAGAAAATTTATATCATAGCTGAAAAAAATAAAATATTTTATAGATTTTTCTAATGGAAAATTTAAAAGAAAATCAATTTTTATGATTTTAAAAAAGATAAAAAATAAAATATGTTGTTTTAACAATTTTCTAATTTATCATATTTCCTAGTTTTTTTTTTTTTGCATATTGAATTTCCTGTCTTAATTTAAAATATTATGTGTGTATAGTTTCTGTTAGCATATTTGTATTTTTTTTGATTGTGGTGAATGATTTTTTTTTTTTTCATAGTCCTTGATTTTGGTAGAGAATCAATTTTCAAGTAACCTCGTTCTCCTTTTCCTGTCTTAATTTTTTTTTTTATGAAATAAAAATTCCATCATCGGTAATTATATATTTTACATGTAGACATGAAATTACTAGTTGGTAAATTACAAGATTTGTGGCCAGAACAAAAAGTTGCATTATCAATAACAAAAACAATTGATGAAAGTAAAGAAAAATTACAAGGAAATATTGGTGCTGGTTCACCAAAAGAAGGTGAATATTATTTATAAGTTATATTTCTTTGTGTGTGCCTTGTGAAATTAAATGTATGATCATTTTCACTTAAATTAAAATCTTTATTTTTATTAGAATTTATGGCGCCATTTAATATTATTTTTATATTAAATGAATCAATTTTTTTCACATTATTCTATAAAATATATTTGCAAATAATGAAAAATTTATATTTATA
The DNA here is from genome assembly GCA_963932195.1 of Empis livida. Lineage (NCBI taxonomy): Eukaryota > Metazoa > Arthropoda > Insecta > Diptera > Empididae > Empis > Empis livida. The sequence goes on from OZ010648.1 coordinate 13,658,183, forward strand.
AAAAAATTATCATAAATATTACAATTTTTTTATTTGTAATATTTATATATGTGTTAATTTTAATAAAAAAAAAAATTATGGAAAATTCCATAAATAATGCTGATCAAATCAAAAAATTTTCTTAGTCTCGATGATAATTATAATATAATTATTTAGTCTACATAATATAATATTTAAATTAGAATTTCTAGATTAACACTTTCGTGAAAAAAAAAAAAAAAACAAAATATGCAAAAATAGCAATTATTTAATTTAGAAAACGTCAGGAAAATTTTTTTTTTATAGAAATTTGTCAGCTGATAAAAAGTTGTTATAATAAAATATTAATTTCTTAAAAGCTTTTTTCTTATGAAATTAATTGATAAATCTGTTTTCTTTAAACAAATTACTTTAATCATATTTGATTATTAGCTTAATGACTCTTTTAAACATATTTACTTATCATCGTATTTTATTAGATTTTCTTACTTTTTGTAAGTAATTTCTTCAATCAAGAAATTTTCAACATCGATTAATCATTTAATTTTCTATTTATTGGTAAGGGAGTGAATTGAAAATGTGTTCTATCAACCAGTCCAAGTTTTGTAAAAGTTTTAATAATATCTTCATTTTTACCTAATTCTCATAAGGACATAAAAAAAAAAATTCTTGTGGAACTTTGTCAAAATATGATATCAACATAATTACAAATTTTCACCAAACCAAATGTAAGAAATTTGGGGGATCATCACTTGTCATGATAATAAAATTTTTGGGGAAATGCTCAACTATTCATATTAGAATATCAATAGTTTTTTTGTAAGTTTTTAGTAGTTTATATTTTGTAGCTAATTTGTAAAACAAACTTTGTGCAAGGTATTCAGTTGTCATGTTTTACCAAAGTTAATCATTGCAGAAATAAAAATTTCAGTTGTAGAATTCACCAATTTTTGGTTAGTTTATATAAAATAAAAATGTTGCCATGTGTTGGTAAATTTGAAGATTAAATTTACAAAAAATGTAGATATCGTGTTTTGGCAAAGTGTCCTTATAAGTAGGAATTTACTTATATTCTAGAAAATATTATATTGAGCTATCAATAAATTTCCTTCTTTTTTTGTTTGTTGCCAGGAAAATGTTTGGTTAGAAATAACGTTGCTTTTGGTGATAAAATAACGAATTTCTACACTTTTATGGTTCAATTCTTTCATTAATAAATCAATTTATTGATTTGAATGTCTGAAAATATATATATTTTTTTAAATCTATTTTTAGTATATTTTTATTTTTATGTATTAGAATTTATTGGCTGAAAAAACACGACTTGAAAAAAAAAAATTGGAAAATTCAAATTTTAGATTGTAATTTAGTAAATAAAATTTATAAAGATCTTGACTGGTTTTTGAAATTTATTAAAGTAATGTCAAACTTTTAAATAAATTAAATTTTTTTTTTATAACAAATTAAAATAATATTTTTATGAAATACTTCATAAAATTACCAAAAATATAAAATAATCAAATAGGCGAAAATAAAAATTATTTGATTTTGTCAAAATTTCATTAAAATGTCGTGGAAATTTGACAAAATTTCAAGTTATTTATTTTTATTTATGCAAAATTTTTAAAAAATTATAAAAAAATTATAATAAGTAATAAGTAAAAAAAAAAAATTACTTTAAAAAAAAAGTAAATTAATTAATTAAGTTTTGTTACTTGTAGATAGAAGAGAAAAAGACATGTTAAATATGCAAGAAAATTTTTTTAATTTATGGAATATTTTATATGACAAAAATCTGAAATTTCAATTTTTTGATATTTATGAATTTATTTTGTGGGTTGTGCAGAAAATGTAAGGTTTTATTACCATAAAATGAAAATTATGATTAAAAGTATATATAATTCTTGAAAAGTATCCTTTAATTGGCTACTAAAGTTTATTTGAAATTTTTAAATTTAAAAGAAAATTATTTTTTATTATTAAATTGATAAGAAAAATTAACTTTGAGGACAGTTTTTTTTTTAGAAATTTTATACACGTTATTTTAGTAAAATGAAATTGAAATTTTCATTTGAAAATTTATTGTTTTATAAAGAAAATTATTGTATAACAATACATAATTTAAGTTTTAATTTTCATATTAAAAGTTGTAAGACAATTGAAAGGAAAAACTTTAAAAATTGATTTTTGATTTTTCTTTTTTTAAACTAATTTTCCTTAGCCAAGTTTTCTCTTATCTGACCTTCAATTTTAATGTAAATAATTAAGTAAAAATAACTTAAATTTAGTATAGTATATACTATTTCCATAAATAATTCACATTTAATGAGTTTCTGTTAGCGTGTTAAATTTCTGTGTTGGATAGTACAGGAAAAAACGTCAATATTTATAATTGGTTTTTTGACCAAAAAATTGTAAAAATTCATTTTTGAAATGAACACAAAAACTGATTTTTTTTTTTTTATAAAATTGGTTTTCCAATAGTGAGGACAGCATTTTTTTTTTCCTTTAAAAATATCGAACAATTTAAGGATTTTTTTTTTTACTTAAAATGTGTTAAAAATGGAATTAAAAAAATTGAAATTTTTACATTGGATTAAAGAAAATTGTAAAAAATTTTGTATAAAAATTCAAAGTGATATTAATTTTAATAAATTTGAGGCGAAAATAGGAAAAATTTTTCATATTAACTAATTTAAAAAAAAAAAAATTATTTTTATTTATAGGTAAAGACGGTTCAAAAATAACAACAGTTGTTGCAACACCTGGACAAGGTACAGATCGTGTACAAGAAGTATCCTATACAGATACAAAAGTAATTGGTAATGGAAGTTTTGGTGTTGTATTTCAAGCTAAATTATGCGATACTGGTGAATTGGTTGCCATTAAAAAAGTTTTACAAGACAGACGATTTAAGGTAAAAAAATTTTTATATAATTTTTTTTCCACGAAATTTTAAATTAATTTATTTTTTTTTTATTGTAGAATCGTGAACTTCAGATAATGAGAAAATTGGAACATTGTAATATTGTTAAATTGTTATATTTTTTTTATTCGAGTGGTGAAAAGGTAAGTTAATTTTTTTTTTTTTGTAATTAAAATATTTATATATATTGTTTTTTTTAAAATTATTTATTTTCTGTATTTTTAAAAATAAAATATCGTGAAAACAAATTTATTTATATTTTCATATTTATAAAAACGTTTTAAAAGAGAGGAATTCCTTCTAGAAAATTATTTAAAATTGAGTTATATACTTAAAAAGTTTAGTTTTAGATATAAAAAAAGTTTATGTAGAAAGTTTTTATAATTAAATAAGATAATATGATTGTTAATTAATGAAAATACTCATCGAAAAATATATAAATTAAAATTTTGTTTATTGAATAAATTTTATTTAAAAAAATTGAAAATTTAAGTGAAAAACTTATATGTATAATTAATTTTTCTCAAATGGAAAATATTTTAAATATTAAAAAGTTTAAAAGTAGTTAATTTAATTTATTTGTAAAATAAAATAGGATAATTTAATTTAAATTATAATAAAAGTAGTTGTGATAGGTAATAAAAGTAGTAAAAGCATGATTTCTAAAATAACTTTATATTCTTAATTTTTATTCAAATAACAAATTACAGGATTGTTCAAATAACTAAGTACACTTTTCTATTACTATTAATCCTTAAAATTTTGAAAAAATACTAAGATTTATTTTAAATTAAAATTTTATAAATAATTTAAAAAAAAAAAAAATTATTTATCAAACATTTTATTACTTATAATTCTACAATTAATAATGGAACCTAACTATAATTAATTTTCTAAGTTTTGTAACAAAATTTTGGTTATATTTTCTATTAGTTATCGGGAGTTTATTCTAAACTACTGTCAAGTTAACATTTTAATTGCTTTCTTTTTAACAGGCAAATATTAGTCGTTCTAGACAAGTTTTATTTTTTTATTTTCCTTCATTCGAAGTGAACTTGTATAATCATACGCTTGTTAAGGTTTTTTTTTAAGTCGTCGTAATATCAGTCTAAACAGTCTCACTCCGTTCCTGAGTGAGAGTACCAATACCCTTTCCACAAAATTATAAATTATACTACTTAATATGTGGTAAAAATTTAAAAGTCGGAATATATCAAAATAAACAAATATATTTTTCAATATATCCAATAAATTTTCCATAATTTTTATTATAAATAATACAATCCGAATTAGTGCTATCAAATAATACAATAAATACATTTTAAATTTTATGAAAGTGTAATTTAATAAATCCTACACAAATTTTTACACAATATTTGAGTGTTTTATTTTCAATTTTCGAAATAAAAATTTGAAAAGCTTTAGTGACAGCAAAATAAATATAGGACGTGCAAATCCATAATTTTTTTTCTTAATTTATTTTGATTTGATTCAATCTGTAGGCTATTACAACATAAATTTGTACAAATTTACAAAAAAAAAATATGTCAACATTTTATGACAAAATTTAATGACAATATCCGAATTCATCCGAAGTAAAAGACTTCCATATTTTTTGTTTCGTTTTGTATTATGTTTTTTAATTTGTCTTCTGCACAATAGTTCGTGTGAACTATAATTTGTGGTTAACTGCATATCAAAATTTCAATAACATATGATGCTTTGGTTTAAAATTGGAATGACAAAACTGGAAATTAGCACACGTTTTCGTATATACTATATTGGTGACAAATGTCATATGCGTTGCTATGTAATCTTTTGATACTTTTAGCTGAAAGTTTTAATTAATTACTAAGTGCAGTTTTTTTTTTTAAATTACCATTTACAGACTTAGTTATTTGAACGACCTGTGGCCGGCTTATAAGTAATAATTATATTCAATAAAAAATTTTAGTATATTATTGTGTTTAGGTTTATTAAAAAATTAATAATTTTAACAATATTTGAATTACTGTTTTATTTTTATTTTTAAATGCATTTTAACAATTTTAATTATTAACAAATAAAAAATATTGACAACATTTAGATAAGCAATGTTTTTTTAGCATATATTTCTTAGATAATTTTTTTAAAAGGGTCTTAATTATTATTAATCTTTCGAATTTCTTTAGTTTATATTTTCGAATTAAATTTAATATAAATAAATTAATTAAATTATTTTATTATTTTAATATTATTTCTTTTTTTTTTTTTCTTTAATTTTTTTTATGTGTAAATATCTGTCTTTTTAAAATATTATTGTGTAACCAAAATTAAAACAAAAAAAAAATAATAATTTTAAATGATTTTTTAATTAATAATTTCAAATTTTAAAAACAAACATTTTTTTTTTAATTATAAAAAAAAAACATCATAAAAATGAATCTTAAAATTTTTTACTGAATGACAAAATAAAAAAAAACTACTTTAAATTTATCGGCCAAAAAAAAAAAAAAAAATTAAACAGATTGCCGACTTTCCTATCGATATGGGCATTTTAGCTGGGGTACTAAAGCCACAGGTAGTTTTATAAATTAAGAAAAAAAACAATAGAAAAATAATATAAAAATTTAAAAAAAATATACTATTTCTTTAAGAAAAAAAAAAAAATTTCATTTTTCATGCTTTTTTCAATAAAAAACAAAAAATTTAGTCTCAAAAAAAATAATTAAAAAAGTGTCGGTTAAATGTGAAAATTTTGTGCTAAAAGTTTTAATGCAATTTTTTTTTTTTAAATATAAATTTTTTGTAATTTTCCTAATATTTTATTTTTCTGAGCACACAACATCACATTTTTTTTTTCTTCATTTTTAATTTTAATAAAAATTAATTTTTATTAACACTAGAACTACGAACCGGTCAAAATGACCGGTTGCATCAATTATTTACAATATTCCATCTTTAAATCTCATTTAATATTTTATGATAATATTATGACGTTTATTAATATTTTTTTTATAATACAACTAACCGGTCATTTTGACCGGTTAGTAGAAATAGGTATATGACAAATGTCCGTAGTTCTAATGTTAAAACTGAAAAACTCATATTCATACATAAAAATTACAAAAAAAAAAAAGATAAAAATTTAAGTTTCAGTATAAAAAATCACTTATAAAAAAATCAAATCAAAATATTTTGCTAAAAAAAAAGGTTTTTTTTTTGTTTGTGGCTATATTTTTTATCACACATTAAAATAAAATTCTTTATTTAATTAATCATTCATTAAAAAACTAAATAAATAAATAATGATTTTTTTGGAGCGGTCTGGTTTTCTTTAACTCCAATTCTCTGTGTGAGGTGCAGAAAATATTTAATAATAGAATTAATTAATTTTTTTATTTTTGTAAAATTATAAATTGAAGAATTTATAGAATTAAAGGTGTTAAGTGGAAAAGTTAAGCTTTAAAAAATGTTATAGTAAAATATGTTTTTAGTTATGGTGTTATCTGTTTTCCAAATTTTTACTAAATCACCTTCTTTTGTTTTCCAAAAGAAGGTGATTTAGTAAAAATCTCACTTAAAAACCTTTATCCAATAATGTCTTCATTTATAATTTATATAATTATAAGAGAAGAACTTTTTTATGTACATTTGATTTGTTAAGGTGAACCTATGAATGAATGACAAAAATGTATTTAACAAGGACATAAAAAAGTCGTTGAAAATGAACACCAAAAATGCTATTGATTAATCATTAATAAATAAAGTAAATTTTATAATTAAATTAAATTTAAAAAAAAAAATATAAGAACTTAAAAATATTGCATACTTTTTGGCGCATTAAAAAAAAAAAAAATAATACTTACTATGGTGCATAAATAAAAATACTTATTTACTATGTGCAAAGTTTTGATATGCAAGAGTAGAAAAATTCCAATATTTGCTATTTTCGAACTTTACTGGCAAGAAACAAATTTCCACACAAAACAACCTGAAAAAAATTCCTATTATATGTCATTTGTTTTTTTAATCTTTATGCGTTTATTTTTTAGATCTAACTGAAGATGAATGTGTTAAGTGATATTGTTAAGTGATATATTATTTTCTGCTTTAAAAAGAAACATAAAAAAAAAAAAAACATTATTTATACAAATTGCAAATGTTACTTAACACTTTCATCCCTTAAATTATTCAAGATTTAATATAAGAAAATGAATATGTGGACAGAGGCTTTTTAAACTGTACAGACTTTATCGAATCGTTTAATACTAAATTTAAAGCAATAGGACTTATTGCAGATCAATTTTTTATAATGCAGATGAGTTAGCGTTATCCTGAAAATTCTTTAACTCAAAATTTTTTGTTTGCTGTGCTCAAACTTAAACTTTTTGGTTTACTGTGCGAGAATAACCCGGATTATCGAAAGCTCGGATTAACGTATTTGTACTATACAATAAGAAAAAACATTATTCAGTAATCTGACAGACAATGCGGATATTGCAATAGATATATGACGAAAAAATAGATCTATATCGTTAAGCACTAATAATTCCCATAAATTTCCATGAATATACCATTTAAAAACTACTTATTAACTAAAACTTAGTTTGAAATATCTTTAAAATGTCGTTTTTTTTTCAGATGCAAACTTAATTAATTTTCAATTCACTTTGTTTTGTTGCATTACTTTTTTTTCTTTTCAGTAAATTGTTAAAATTTGGTTATAATATTTATAGAAATAGTTAGAAATTTTATATAATTAAATTTTCTAGTTTTATTAATTAAATTATTTTTATTTACAAATTATTAGTTTTCCAAAACTTTAATAATGAAACCAAATTAAATTTTTTTCTTATATTGTATTTGAAGAGTTCTAAAAATAAATAAATTTTCACCCCAAAAAAAAAAGTAAAGAAATAAAGATATATATCTATATCTCTAACATGTATATGTATAATTTTTATTATAAATAAAAACATTTTCATTTCTTTTTTTTTTTTTTGTGGGTTTGTTTTTGTTATTTTATTATAAGTTTTATACTTAAAATAGTAAAATATAAACAAGATACTATATCTGTTGCTTACGTCGCGTCGTCGTTGTCTCATCCTTCCATGAAATAACAAATAAAATCTAAAATGAAAAAACGATATTATTTACTGTATATAACGTTCCATAAAATTCGTGAAAGAAAAATTTTCGTATTTTTATAAATACACAAAAAAGACATAAAAGTTTTTCTATTTTCTATAAAATTTTCAGTTTTTTTTATTTGAATTAATTTTTATTTTGCTGTTGTCTTCCAAATTACTAGTCATTTTTATTAATATAGCCGACGAGTAGTAAATATCTTTCGTATATTTAGTTTAAGAAAATTTCATTTGGATCACTAAAAAAATATGGTTATTTTATGTTCGTCTGTCCTTATTGAAAATTCTGTTTGTATGTCTTACGGAAAGAAAAGGTCTTTAAAATTTGTATAGAAAATTAGAAAGGACTTTATTTATTAGATGGGATTCATCATAATTACTTAAATAAAACGAATAAGGGGGCGGAGCGTCCATCTGTGAGTACTCCAATACTACTTGGCAACACTATCCTCAAGGTTGCCAAACGAAAATTTGCTGCCATTGTTTAGTGAAAGAACAAAGTGGATCCTGTTCATGAACAGCACGAACTGGAGGAAAATTATAGGTCGCCAGGAAACACAGTATGATAGGGCAACACGGTATGTATATTGGAGTTGCGTATATGAGAGCTTTGTATCAGTGGGGATGAGAACGTAGAAGCCACAGTAAAATAATCTGATGTGCGAATGCAATTACCAATTCATTACCAATGCCTTGGTAATGCTATTCGCGAAGATCTATGGCCTTGTCTGAGATACCTCTATGACTCCATCGAGATATCTCATTTTGTGTGGCGCTTGTCCGCCGTCGTACCCATTCTAAATAACTAAGTGTTTATCAACGCAATTTAAAAACAAACTGAAAATTTATATAAAAATATGCAGTTTTTGCGAATCAAAATATTCAAGCGAATGAAACTGAAAATAGTTTATTCATATTTCATTCTTCTTGCCAAAACTTCTTTCAGATGTATTTTGAGCTGATTAAATTATTGTTAGTTTTCGCAATATAACTCTTAACAAATACATAATTTACGCCACCACTATCTACAATTTCCGCCACTATCAACTGTTTACTCCTCTAAGATATAAATTTTATTTAAATATAATATATTTTACACTTTACAGGTTTCCTAAGGGAAAAAGGATAATTTAAATTCATAAATAGACGAAAATAAATTTTTAATTTTGTTGTTATATTTATCAAATATTAATAATAAATTTAACACAAACACAGAATTTACAGAAAACTAAAATTTGTCTATGCCGCAAAACGAATACAAATAATATTTTCTAGTTCTTGAAAAGGATTTCCAAAAAAATCATATTTGTCAATGTTTATTAAGAAATTATTTTTGTATTTGTTGGTGCACAAATAATATACATTAATTAATAACATATTCTGTTTGTCTGTCGTAGAAATTTAGTATACAAAGTATTTTTTTTAAATATTTAGTTTAATAGTTAAATTTGTTTTTCGGAAATATCTATTTACTACCGCAAAAACCTACAGTACTCGAACGTGTTATGTCCTGCCCTTTCCCACGAGAAAATATTTGTTTTTTTTATTTTTTACGTTATCGTAATATAAAAATAACAATTACCGTCCGTGCAAATCATTTTCGATATTTTTAGCCGGTCTGAAAGGGTTAATTTTTACCAACCTTTTATAAAAATATGTTCTAGAAAAGCAATGGCGATTTTATTCTCTCCTAGATTTTATGTAACTTATTGCCGGAGTATAGTTTATTCACGGAAATAAGTACATTTTTCACGGAAATAAGTATATAAATTTATTTGGTTCTGATGTGAAGAACTAAATAAATTATTCTAATTAAAAGTGGCTGGTAAACTATTTAAACTGTGTTATATTTAAAAAAGTACCTTTTTTATTCGGTATCTTCTCCTAGATTTTATGTAACTTATTGCGGGAGAATAGTTTATTCACGGAAATAAGTACATCCGAACATTACTAAAACATTTGATAAAATTTGCTAAGTAATTAATTAAATTGTTCAAGCTTTTTAACATATTAAAATTAATTTTCTTCTAATCAAATCTTAAATGATTGTTTTGTGGGCAATTTAATTAATCGTGGGTAATGGGTTCGCCATTGCTGCTCTACAATAAATTTTTGTAACTAATTTTCTTTCTAAACCATATCTAATTTAATTTTTCGAGTAAAATTTTTTTAGCTAGAAAATTATTTGTTTTATTAAAATTCCAAAAGAAAAAAACATTTTTACATGTGTATTAGATTATTTTTAATTTATTATAATATTAATTTTATATTACTTACAATTATAAACGCTCTGTAACGCTTTAATCATTGTTTATAATAATATCTATGTTATTGCTACTAACATATAATAAATATTTTTTACCATTAGCAGTTTTAAGTGAGGATTTGTTTTATTGCCTTGTTTATTAAGTGAAAATTCCCTCCTTATTTTTTATGCACTAATTATAAAACCTAAGTAAAATTCAACAATAACTTATTAAAATTAATTATTTTTCGAAAACCATTCAAAATATTTAATTATTAAAAATAAAATAACATTAGATCATTTCTATTTTTCTTACCATTTTTTTTGTTAATAAGTTTTCGAATTTCACTTCAAAAATCATTCCTTTAAAAACATTAATTTCGAATCTTCTCTAATTTCGAAATTAAAAACAGACTAATTTCAAAATATCTTTTTTTAAAAAAAATATGTTGTGCTTCATTTTTGTTTCATTATGCATTTATTTGCAAGGAAATATAATATTCCTTAGGACCACATTAAATTTATTAAATTTAAACTTTGAATATGGTACCAATAATGATTTCGACCAATCATAACACTAACAAATTTTTAGCTTTATTTCTTATAGCAATCAATATTTTGGATAATTTTTTTTATACATTTTCCATATTTCTTTTTTTATTATTTAAAAAACTAGAAAAAGGTTTATTATTAATTTTTTTTGCGATTTTAAAAATAAAAAATTAATAAATAATGTAAACAAGTAAAAAACAATGCTTTTTTATATCCTTAATATAAAAAATGAGCTTTTTTAGAGCTAAAAAATCAGTTAAAATAAAATTAAAATAGGTCAAAATAATAACTTGTCAATTTTTGTCATTTGATGAAGCTTTTACAACAAAAAATTAACTTGTTTTTATCTCCATTTCCTTCTAGTTTTTCTTTAATTTCTTTTAGTGTATTAGAAAAATAGGTTTAAATTTTTTTTTTGTAGAACCTTTTCCTTTTATTTTTCTTCCTTTAAAAAAAAAAAAAATATATATATATAAATACAAATTTTCATTATGTTTAAAATGCATTTCAGAATTTATGTTTATAGTTTTTATAAGTTTATTTTTAATTATATTTAATGAATTTATAAATTAATTTAGTTTTTTATTAACGTTAAAATATTTTTTTTTTCTTCTTGGGGGAAAATTATTTTTTTTTTACAGAGAGACGAAGTTTTTTTGAATTTAGTACTCGAATATATACCAGAAACTGTATACAAAGTTGCACGGCAGTATGCTAAAACTAAACAAACGATACCAATTAATTTTATCAGGGTAAGTGAATATAGTAAAAACATTTCAAAAATTAATAAAATGTTATTTATTCAAAACTGGCTATTATAATTATATTAATTAAAAATTTAAATATATTGAGATATTTTGGACAATATTGACATAATTTGACAGATGTACAGGTCGACTTCGTTTAAATAAAAACTTAAAGATATATTTTTGGAAATACAAGAGACATATTTACTTAAATTTTAATCAAAATTTCACATTCGATTGGATTATTTTTCATAATGTGAGCATATTTTGCCAATAATTTTGACATTTACTGAGTTTGTAATGAAAATTTTATATATATTTTTGTCAACTTCACCATATTTTGAAAAAATATTAATTAGTGATAAAAATTTTATATTTAAAGATTAATTTTTGAAAATATCAGCATATTTTGACATAAAAACAATAGATTTGACATATTTATTTAGTTTGTAATAAAAAATTTCCATTCAGGAATATATTTTTGACATTATTAGTATAACAAATCTATCACTAATTTAATTTTAATTATCTCTTTATATACAGCTCTATATGTATCAATTATTCAGAAGTTTGGCATATATACATTCGTTGGGTATCTGTCATCGTGATATCAAACCACAGAATTTATTATTGGATCCTGAAACGGCTGTGCTTAAATTATGCGATTTTGGAAGCGCTAAACAATTATTGCACGGCGAACCAAATGTTTCATACATATGCTCTAGGTATTATCGTGCACCTGAATTAATATTTGGTGCAATTAATTATACCACAAAGATTGGTAAGTAAAAAAAAAAAAAAACAATAATTTAAATATATTTAATAAACAAACATTCACAAAAAACTTTTTTTTTAGATGTGTGGAGTGCAGGTTGTGTACTAGCTGAATTATTGCTTGGCCAGCCAATATTTCCTGGTGATTCTGGTGTTGATCAATTGGTTGAAGTAATTAAAGTTTTGGGTACACCAACACGAGAACAAATTCGTGAAATGAATCCAAATTATACTGAATTTAAGTTTCCACAAATTAAAAGTCATCCATGGCAAAAGGTAAATCGTCGTATTTTTTTGGAAAAAAATATTTTTTTATCACCTTGTTTTTTTTTTAAAAATTTTATTTTGAGTTTTATGTATTTTGATTTTTTTTTTATGAAGTGATTCACGTATATTTTGTTTTTGATTTATTTTTATTTTAGAAAAAATCATCCTCGTTTATCGACTCTACGATTTTTTAAATATTAAATTTTAAAAACATATTTTTTTTTACAGATCATTCCCATATCCAATCTTTACCATTTTATCTTTACCATTTCCTTTTTCCAAATTGTTTTTTGTTTTTGAATATTATAATTTAATTGTATTTTTTTGTAAATTTAATTATTTTTCTCTCTTTTGTGTTTAATTTGAATCGTAAAAAAAAAACTTTTACTCGCAGTCACTACTTGAGCGCACCCAATTTCCAAATGCATTAAGTCAACAACAGCGTTTGAGAGTAAGAATTTTGAAATGTAATAGAGTTTGATTGAAAAAAAAAAACTTTCAAAATAATGTTTTTTTTATCTATAATTTTTAAAAGTTGTTAAAATGTTATCAAAAATTTCTTATTTCTTATATATATGTGCAAAAATACTTGACTGATACCGCATCTGCAACATAAAATTAAAAAAAGGAAACATTTTTTTATTATAAATAATTTTTGGAAATAGATTTCGAATTGGCTTACATATTTTTTTTGCAACATTTCTAAAAAAAATTGTTTTATGATTGTGTTTTATAAGAATTTTTTATAAATTTGTAAAGTTGTAGATAACTAATTTAAATTTTGCTTAGCAATGCTTTTTGAACTGAGAACAAATTCTATATTAATTTCAATTTAAGAATTTCAAAAATATCATAATATTTGAAATAATATTAAAATTGCTCATTAAAATTTTGTTCTGATATTACTCTAACTTACTCATCATAAGTCATAAACGGATTTGACCTTTTTAATAACATGGTTTATGTAATCATCTTAAATAAATATGAATGTATAAAGTTTAACGGTTAGTATAGGTTACATATAAAGCATTAAATTTGGCTTGCAATGGTATACATTTTCAGCCATAACTGAAGAAGATTTTTGTCCTGAATTCAGTGTGCTAATATTTTCAGCGACGCCAATACAGTAAAGCTTAATTTAACTTGATGGTATTAAATTAGGAACAATATTCAAATTTAACTCATCACACGAGCCTGGAACAGGGTAGCAAATCCGAAAGTAAAAAAACTTTTTCTTCATGTGGATTTTAATTAAGTCCAAATGAAGAAAATGATGAAATTACAAAAAATAATTATTATTAAAATTAAGATTTGTTTTAATGAATATATTTTTATTTTAAGAAGTGTTTTTAATAATAAAATAGGTAAAATATTTAACCTACTCTCAAATATATCTTGTAAGTGAGTCGATAAATCGAGTGATTGATAATTATAAAAAAATTGCTTAAATTATTTAATTACAATGTTTTTTCCTAATTTTTTTTGAGTTTTCTTTTTGATTTTTATTAAATACTAAAAAAAATATTTACAATTTGATTCCAGATAAATAAAACATAATTTACAAAACACTTTTGGATATATTTATTTTAGGTATTTCGTACTAGAACACCACCTGAAGCAATTAATTTGGTGTCTAGATTACTTGAGTATACACCAAGCGCTAGAATTACACCGTTGCAAGCATGTGCACATCCATTCTTTAATGAATTACGTGAAGGTAATCAAACCCTGCCGAATGGTCGAGAATTGCCACCACTATTTAATTTTACCGAACATGGTAAGTGAATTTATTGGTTTTTTTTGTAGTTATTAATTTTAATCGGTACAAAGATTTCTACAAATTCTTGTTTCAATCGATTCTCTATTATTTAGAGGGATATTTCAAGTTATTCTATTGGTTCTGTTAAAGTGAATTATTTATATTCATTAAGTAAAAGACAATTTTAGAAGATTTAGTCCCATCTTGTTCACATAATTTGATTTTATAAAATTCAGTAATGAAGTATTTCTACAAAATTAAGATTTTCCTGCTTAAATTTGGAGATATCTAATATGTATTTCAGATTTATTTAGAATACCAAATTAATAAAAATATCATGATTTTTAGAACTTTCAATACAACCAACTCTAATACCGCAATTATTGCCACGATCAAATCAGGAACCAAATCGACAAATACCCGGTGCATCAGCATCTGGTTCAACATCAAATCCATCAAGTGGTGCCGCTACACCTGGTCATCAAACAGCGACAGCAACAGGTAAATTATTGATTTCTTAATTATAGAGAAATTCATTAATTCATTTTATTAGCTTTCGTTTTTATTTTTTTTTTTGCTTGATTTCCTTTTTTTTTTTTAACTAGTATTAATAGCTTTAAATTAAAATTGAATTCTCAAAATTCTTTCATAGAACTTTTGAAAAAAAGTTGCATATATTTAGGGTGAATTTAAAAGTGTCGGGTTTGCTGCATTTCATTAAAAATGTTGGCTGAATTACATATAAACTGTCCATTGTAGACTGACTTTATTATTTTTATTTGGCATAATATATTTTCATTAAATTGTAATGTTCTTATTTCTAATTTGATGCTTTCACATGAATGGCAATAATTTCTATAAGAACTTTTTTTTTACTTCTTCAGGAAACAAAAATCATTTATTATATATGTTTTGCATCTTCCCCTTAAAATATATTTTTTCAGTACTTAAAAATTGATAGTAAGCATTAAGGAAATAACTTGTTTGATCATTGTCCATTTGTCTTTTGATGGTGGATACTGTCGTTATATACTACCACTCATTGTCAATGCATTTAATTTATCAAATAATTTATAATATATAATAGTTAATATTTTCCAAAATTAAAAATATTAAATTGTCACTAAAAATACGCTAAGAGCACCAATCATAGTTATAAAGAATGGAAGACATTTCTAGTTAGAATAATTCAAGTAGAATAACTCAATAAGTTGAGTTATTCTAGTTAGAATAGCTCAATAAGTGGGAAAATATTGAAAAGTGCGATTAAACGACCAGCAAAAAAAAACCGATACGCTTAATTTTGCCATCATTTTTCATAATTGCTTCTTCTTATCTTTTTATCGCAATTCTAATATTATTATTTTTTTTGTTATTTTTGTTTGTTTTTATTATTTCCTATTTCTATTTTTCTCTTTTTTTTTTATTTCTATTCCAGATTCGTAGTAGTCTATAGTGGAAATTACTAAAAAAAAAAATATTAAAAAAAAATATAATTAAATTTAAATAAACAAAATAAAAAATAAATGTAATAAATTAAAAACAGAAAAAAAACAATTTATCAATAAAAATATATATTTTTTTTAAAAAAAAGGATGAAATAATTAGTATAATCAATTAATTTTAATAATTAATTTTTTTAATAACCTTTTTTTTATCTTAAAATAATAACTGAAAAAAAAAATTTAAAGAAAATCAGAGAAATAAACAAGAAAATATTTAATTATTCATTTAAAAAAATGAAAATCAACGAAAAAAATTAAGGTTTTTTTGTCGTTGATTTTCTTTTTAGTAGGAAATTTTATAAAATTTAAAAAAAAAACTATAAATTAATATAAATAACAAGAAAGAAAATAATAATTAATATTCTATAAAAATATGATTTATTTTTCATAAATTTAAGTTTTAAATAATAATAAAAAAAATACAATATTTTATTTGCACAAACAAGAAAAAACAGTATTTGTACAATTTTTTAATATCTGAAAATTCTCCTTTTTGATTTTTGAATTTGTCTTTTGGTTTTCGAAGTTTGATTTCGAAATTTATCAGAATCAAAATCGTAATAACTCAATTGATGATTGTGAAAAATCATTTTCGAAATTGGTATGTTATCAAATTTATGAATTTAACTATTTTCGTATTTCTGTTTTAATATCAGTAATTCTGTTGTTTAATTTCGGAAATGCTCTTATTTTTCAAATATCAAAATAGATTTTGGAAAATATATTATAATTAATAAATGGGAAAATTAATTTACCTTATTACAAATAAAAGCATTAAACAATTACATCTAGTACCTTTCAGTCTATATTACTATTTGTTTAGTAAAAAATCGTTTTATTTGACAAGCAAGAATTAAAGTCAACATATTGATATTTATTACAAAAGCTGAAAATGATAGTGACTTATTATTATTCGCCTATATTTTAGGTGAATACTACTTCCTTGAATGTATTGAAAATAGTAACAATTCGATTAGAGCAGATATTCTAGAACAAATGATAAATGATTATTAAAAGAAAGCCATCAATCTCCATGATATGAAATATGATCATCAGCAGCATTATTATCAATTTTTTTTATAAAATATTTAAAATTGATTTTAAAGATGATGTGTCTGTCTACGCTTTTGTTGTTGAAGTTATGGATTTTAAAGTTTAAAATTTTTGCAGCAATATTTTTTTTAGTAATTCGTACAAGTTAATTTATGTTTCATATTTAGGGGATATTAAACGGTATCATTAAAGATAATTTAAATTACAAGTGAAAACTTATTTAAAATATAATCGAACGACCATGCTGAAATATAAAAAAGCTTTACAATATTACAGTACAATATTTTTAAAATTGCACTAATGAAAACTTTTTTTAAATTCTGTCAAAATAATAATCTAATTAATAGTTTTATTTCCTAATATAATTTTATTATGTTTTAATTTTTTTTTATATTTACTTAAAAGCACAAAAATCTATTTTAGTTTGATTTTAAAGCATGATTTTTATTTCTAAATTATAATTTTTTTCTTTTATGTAAAATAATTATTTACAAAACTAATTTTAAACCAAAAGTATTTACTATACAAAAAAAAATTAAATTTAAAATAAAATTTTACCTAAAAAAAAACATTTTGTTTTCTTTTTTATTTTATTTTCCAAAAAAAAAAAAAAAAAATGTTTTATAGGTAATCAAATCACAAATGCTGGTGGTAATACATCAAATAATACAAGTGGTACATCTGGTGCATCTGGTTCATCAACATCTATTAGTGGTGGTGCAGGTGCAATATCATCAACAGCAGCAGCTGTAACATCAGTATCAGAAACTGGTGGAAATTCAGGTGGTGGTAATGGTGCGACTGGTGGTAATAATACTGCCAGTTCATCATCACAAATACCAACACAACAAACAGCGACGACAATGGGTTAGCTAGCTTATCTCAAAGCTAAATTCATAAAAATTATAATTAATTAAAAAAAAAAATATATAAAGTAAACAAAAAAAAATCTGAAATATTAATTATTATAAAATATAATTAAAAAATATTATTAATTATTATCTTATTATTAAACAGAAACAAAAAATAAGTAAATAAAAATGCAAACAAGCAAAATATTTATAAAATATTTTTAAAAAAAATCGATTAAAAAGATGAAATCACTAAAAATATTTTTAAAAATAAAAATATAAGTAAAAGAAAATCAAAAACTACATTAAAAATAAACTTTTTAAATATATAAACAAATTTTTAGAGCAACAAAAAAATTATTATAAATATTAAATATTTAAATAAAATTAAAAAAAAAGTATAAACGCATATTTCACTATTTTGCAATTAGGGGTTTTTTTTATGATTTTATAATTTTTTAGTTCTTTTAATTTGCATTCATGTTTTTTTTCTTTTAGGATTTATTGATTGCGCTTGTACGCATCAGCAACAATTTTTAATTTTATTTTTTAAATATTAAATTAATTGTATATTTAAAAATAAAAAAAAAATACAAAATAAAAATAGCATTAAAAAAAATATAAAAATATTTAGAAAACATAAAAAAAAAACAGCAGTAAATTATTAAACATTAATTTTTGCATAAATTATGATTAAAAATAAATATTAAAAAAAATCATTCTCACCGTACATAAAAAAAAATTCAAAAATTAATTCAAAATTACAAAAAAAAAAACATAAACATCAATTTTAAAAAAAATTTCTAATTAAATAAATAAAATAATTTAGCAAAATTCCACTAAATATATAAAAAAAAATGTAATAAAAAAAAAATATAAATATAAATAAATAAAATATAAAAATGATGATTTAAATAAAACAAAAAAAAAAATATTTGTAATATTATGTAACACAAAATTAACAGAAATATTAACATAAAAGATACAAATTCTAAATGTTATCTAAAATTAAAATTAAATAATTAAATATAAATTATAAATAAAAATAAATAGTGAAATTTTTAAAATTTAAAAAATATGCTGTTTTAAAAAAATATTAAATTAAAAATTACATAATAACACAACTAATTTTGTTTTTAAAAATAATTTTGTTAACAATTCATATGAGCCTTAAATTATTTTTTTTTCTTGTAATTTTGACAGCCATTTGTCCAATAAGCTTCTTGACTTTCTTAATTCATAAGATTTCTTGTCGACAATTTTTGAAATTTATAAACAAATTTACGCTAAACGCTATTACAGATTTTCTTTTAATATATAATATAAAATTTTAATAGGTTTTCAACTGTTTTGTCATTTTCGAATTATGGAAAATGACTTACGATTTTTTTTAACGTTCATAAACCAGTTAAAATTGCAGAATAAATTTATATTTAAAATAATAAAAGTTAAAAGCCAATTATCAAAAAGATAATGATATTTGAAAACAAAAATGTTGACGGTAAAATATAAATAGGTAAAGATGGAACATATGAAATATGGTAATTAATTGAAAAGATAAATGAAACGACCCGAAATGTTTTTTTTTTGTGCTTTTAAATCTGAAATGAATTTATTTATTTTCATTATAATTTTTAATAGCTGTCAGTCATATTAATACTTCAAAATATTTTGTAATTGGTTTTTCTCAATTTGGCACTATGAAAGAAAACAATATGATGGTGAGCGCTGCTCAACGATGAAAATTAATTTACACTTATAAATTTTTTAACTAAATTAGCAAAAAAAAATTATTTAAAATTAATATTTCATTAAATATTTTTTAAGAGCAATAGTTATGTACACATACAAACATTTTTAAGAAAATATATAAAATATACAAATAAAAAAAGCATTAGTAATTATTGTAAAACGCCACATAATTTTGATTTTTTTTTAAGAAAACTTTTTTAAATGTTACTGTACTACCGCCGATTAATTTTCATTTAAAACAATACTTTTATTAAATTAAGAAAATTATCAATTGGCATTGAATATTAATAAAAAATTTTGTAATTTTGTAGAAAAATTGAAATGCAGATGTAATTTTAAATTAAATTAATTTTTAAATTGATGATGTTTTTAAAATATGATTAAAAGCATATCAATTTTTATTGAATGTTTTTGGGGAACATTTATTTCATTTTATTTTATCAATTTATAAAATCTGGACACAATGTTTTTCTATTTTCTGTTTTTTCTTTTTTGTAAAAAAAAATATTAATAAAATCTTCAAAACGAATTCTAAATTTTTTTATAAATTAGTAAAAAAAGACGTAAATTTAAATTTAACTTCTAATAAAAACTGCCATAAATTTTAAAATTTAAATTATTTAAATTAAAAAAGAAAATTTGTGGTAAAATATTAAGAAAAAAAAAATTGGTATAAATAAATATTAAAAAATTGAACATTTAATATAATTAAAGTTTTAACAAAAATGGAGAAAATTTATGTAATATATTATTTTTAATTATAATTCACTATTGATATCGTTGAAGAAAATAGAATTAGTTTTTCATGTTGCAATTTAATTATTCTATTTTTGTTTTTAAATAATTATCTTTACTAATTAATGGAAACTGATCGAAAGTATTGAAAATGAAAGTTTCAAATCTTAGATATCATTTTAATGTAGTCGGCAAACAAACTTTTATGTTATTAATGATTCCGAAATGAATTTCTCATTGTGAGCCGCTAATATTTCAATTATATGTAGATTTTGTAAATTCTTTTACAAAACTAACGTGTATTTATTGCACTAATAAATTTCATTAAATTCTAATTTATTTGAAAGTTTTTAAATTATTTTTTCTTTTATTATTATATAAGTTAAGTAAGTTAATAATATAAATTATTTAACTTGATTGGAATTTTCCGTAGTTCTTAAATTTATAAAATTACGGAAGATAAATTATTTATGCTCTCTTTAATTTGGATTTTAATCATTTTTATGTTTATGTTAATGGAATTAAAAATAACGGAATTTTTTAAATTCCACTATAATTCAAAAATTGATGATTAAAGAACCCATAATTGATTTATCTTTAGAAAGGTTAAAAATTATGAATTCGAATCAGAATTACTTTTAAATCAAATCATACTTTGAAAAAATAAATTTCGTCTTTAATTATTATTATGGTTATATTCTGTAATAATTGTTAAATATTATCTAATAATTACATCCACCAACATGATGTTAACTAAATTCTATTATTTTTATATTTTTTGTAGACAATTTCTTTCACAAATTTGTACTTATATTTTCCACAAAAAAAAAAAACTAATTTGATAAAAATAATTAAAACTAGAATTTTTTTTTTTTTTGCTATTTAAAATACAAAATTAATTATCACTTGTCTTTAACAAAAAATTAACTAATATATGTTACTGAGAAGAAAAAAACCAACAAGTGGGCCAGAGGCAACAACTTAACAATTTAAAAAAAATCGGTAAAGAGTTAAAATTAAAAAAATTATATATTTAAAAAATCATTTCATATATTATTTTTTATTATTACTATTAATTATAAATAAAACTTATTATTATTATTATATATATTTTTAAATAATTGATATATATTTAAAAAATAAAAAAACATTAAAAAAAATATGAAAAAATTATTAAATAAGTTGTAATTTAAAAACATAAATAAATAACAACCTAAAAAAAAAAAATATCGTACTTTTAAAAAAAAAACACAACCCGTAAGATTAAAAAAAAATTATATGTTATTAACAAAAAAAAAAAAAGATTTAAGATTTGCTAAAATAAAGTTTAGATAAAATAATAAATAAAACATTTAATTTTTAAGTTAAAATAAAATAATTATTATATATTTTTTTTATAATGTTTTTATTTGTTTCTTATTTTGTTTTTAGAGAATATTTATAATTTTCGAAATATTTTAATAACAAGTTAAAAAAAAAAAACGTAAGCAAAATTGTCAGTAAATTAAAATTTTTTTTTTAGATGCCAATCTATAGTTTTGAGTCTCAATCTATAGTACTAGAAAGGTGGCATGAGATATTTCATGTTTATTAATTTAATGTTTATTACGATTATTATTTGTTAATTGAATGTTAAATTAAATTAATGTAATTTCCCTGATATTAACATGTCACAACCCGACATTACTATGTCACAATTAATCGTAACTTAAACGAAATTTCAGATTAAGGAAATTTTAATATATACTTTCAAGATGAATGGGCTCTTATATAATAAAATTTGTCCATAAAATGAACTACAAATATGGTGATATATCACATCAATTTTAACATCAATTTATTTGTAATTTTAAATAATTTTTAATAACATTAATAATTCATTTTGTGTTCTATCAATTAATTAATTACTATATACGAATTTTCGAAATTACTATGTTCTATTTAAAGTAGATAAATTTATCTATTTAAAAATTCGTAATCTAAATAAACTAATTATAAATTATTTCTGTGTGCATAACTAAACGTTAACTAAAGTTTTTGTGACGTTTTCAGATATGTACTATTTTCAATTGTAAAATTTTCCAAAATACGACAATTTTCTTATTTGGTATAAATCCGTATTTTCGATTATTTTGGATTTTAGATGTTTAATTTGTTTTTTTTTATTGAATTTACATAGAAGTACTCATAAGATGAACTTAACAATGTATGCTGTTTAATATGATTTCGAAGAATATTTTCCTCACTAAAATCTTTTTGCTGTTGATCAGTACTTTTTAAAAGCTATAGATTTGGTGATAAAAAAAACATCCTTTTAAAAATCTCACGAAAATTAAAAAACAATTTAATAACAAAATAAATTTAAAATAAGTTAAATTTGGAAAATAATTTTAATTATAGAAAATAATAAAAAAAAAAAATAAAATGCCAATTTTTCCTCTCTTTAAATTTATATTAAAAAAAAAATAAAATGAAAAACTAATTAATTAAAAACAAAATTATAGAAAAAAATATTAAAAATAAAAACTAACTAAATTAATAAAATTTTAATATATATATATATCTATATATATAAATATATTTTGTAAGAGATATTTCGCGTCTCTTGCTGTACTCCTTCCCCTTTGTATTTATCTTTGCAGATAAGTAGAAAAATTTAATTAATTAAAATTAAAATATATATTATAAAAAAAAAAAGAAAAAAAAAATTACAAAATTATATTAATTTATAAAATTAGTAACGAAAAAAAATATATATATTTAAAAATAAAATATATATAAAATAATATTTTTTATGTACAGGATAATTTTATATAAACAAGCATAAATGAAAATTTAATATACTCTTCAATTTTTTTTTTTTTTAATTATTTCAATTTAGTTTATTTTTGTTTTTTCAGTGTATGGTTTTAATTTAATATTTTTAATTGTATAATCAATCATCAATCAATATAAAAAAGATAAAATTCGAAAAAAAAATTGTATTATTGCATAAATGAAAATGGTTAATTAAATTAAGGAAAAATAAAATTTTATTTGAAATAGATTTATTTTTTTGATTTATGATATGAAATTTTTAACTTTATTCAGTAATTGTAGAAGTTAAAAGTCTAGTTTGATAAAAGTTAAATGTCGGGTTTGGTACAAGCTAAAAATTTGTTTTAAACCAACAAATGTATGTAAATTACAACTAGCTCCTTGAATTAACTCATTCCCTTAGGTAAAAATTTAGTTTTCCATAAAATATTTTTACATTTGGTCGGATTTTTAAACTTAATATTAGTTTAATTAGAAGGTTTCGGACATACTAATTTTATCGTAAAAAATTGCCTTTAACTTATGTTTAAATCACTATCTAACTGAATTAATTGAGCACTGACTTAATTCTGACCATACCTGTATACA
This sequence comes from Empis livida, assembly GCA_963932195.1. NCBI lineage: Eukaryota > Metazoa > Arthropoda > Insecta > Diptera > Empididae > Empis > Empis livida. The sequence continues at coordinate 13,681,861 of OZ010648.1, forward strand.
GTAATTTTGTTACATGGATTATTAAAAACATAAATCAGCATAAATTTGTTGGACTAATAAAACACAAAGTTGCTATAAAATATTAAATGGAGTATGTATGCAGTTAGACTATGTATCCAGTTATAGTTGTCAACATAAATAGAAAAGCGTTTTTAATATCAGAATTAAGAAAGTTCGCAATTTTACTAATCTTACTTTATATTAATGAATTGAATAATTAAATCTCACATTTATATATGTAATATATCAGATCTATTAAATTTAAAAATAAACTAATTCTATTAACTTTTCAATGATTTTATTTTTAATGGAATGGATTACATATTAGCGTTGTCTACAACAATTTAATTACTAATCTTCAAATAAGCAAAGTAAGATTAAATTAAATTGATTTAAATTTGTTGACTTTTTTCCTTCTCATCATAATTAAATTTATTTGTTGTAATTGTATTTGTAGTACAAATCCGATTGAAATTTAAGTAGAGAAAATTGATAAACGCAGCTTCTTATATTATTAATGATAGAGCACTGATAATAATATTTAACTTTATTAGTTAAATATTATCATCAGTGCTCTAGCATTAATAATATAAAATTGTATTAAAATGAAGTCGCTTTTATAACTACAAATAAAAAAGTAATGGAATTTTCTCTAATTAAAAACATTTTTGTTACTGAAATGCGAAAATCATCTTGAAATTTTTAATTTCGCCACAACAATAAACATAATTCACACAAATTTCTTTTCGAAAATGTGTCTTTTTAATTTAATTTTCTTTTCACATAATTGTCATAATGAAATCTGCTATAACGAAATACCCTTAACGGTATGACTTTTCTTTCTGTTCACTTTAATTACTGATAGTTTTTCTGTTAACTTAATCACAATTAGTAAACAAAACGAAATCAGTTCATTTTTTAAACTACAATAAAAAATATTAATTTTAACTTAAAATTATTTTTAATTTTTATTCTTTTTTAAAATTATTATTAAAATGTAGATTAATTTTTTTATATATTTAATAATTATTTATTCAGTTTCTTTTATTTGCAAAATTTAAATATACAGTACACCCCCAACATTGTGAGCTTCATATGGATGGGAGCACGATATAATGATCACAAAATTGTTATTAAAAACTGCACTAATTACTAAAGATCTTTCAAGTCACTCCAAATTTACAAATATTTAGATTTGGGAATTATATTTCAGACTTTGGATACCAATTTATATGAGAATAGTAAGTAGAACAAGAAAAAAAATTTAAATTTATGGACTTTTCTTAGAGGTAGTGTGCTGCGGTGGTACCAGTGTGCTGGGGAAGTATTACAATAAAATTTAATCTTAAGACTGCGAACTTATAAATATATTAGTTTGTTGCAATAAAAGTTTTTTCTATATAAAAAAAAAATGTATTGCTCTGAATTCAGTTAAAATAAGTGTGTCCCAATTGCAATATTATATTATGAGATATCTTAAGGTACCCTCTTCACGAGTTTCAATTTTCTTCTAGTTGAGTTTTGTGAAATGATCTGCCTTGTTTAATTAGAGCATTAGATAAATATCTTTAGATAAAAAATATGAAATGTAATAGTTTTAAGGTAATATATGAATATAAGTCAATTCTTATTTAGGTCATTTTGATATCATAAATTCACGATATTGAGGTTGTACTGTATTATCAAATTTATTTTAAATATTATTTAAAAAAAATTAAATACATAATAATATTTTAAAATAAATATAATAAAAATATAAATAATTAATATGTATTTAAATATAAAAAAATTGTTTTATCTTTATTTGTTTTATTTTTAAGACAAACTTAAAGCTACAAACAACATTAAAAAAACAATTTTCAGAAAACTACTGTTTTAAATAAATTATTACGATTTAGAATGATTTATTCGATGTAATCGATAAGATAAAAATATAAAAAACATAAAAAAAATTAAAGCATTTCGCAAAAATAAAACTAGAATAATAATAACCAAAATAAAATTTTCTTTTAATTTATTGAAAATGAAAAATACAAAAAAAAAAAAATATATATATATAAAAAATTAAAGAAAATATCATAAAAAAAAAATCAAAAATCTAAATTAAAAAAATTATGCACTTGTATATTGTTAAAAATAATAAAATTTCAAAAAATAACAAATATATTTCTCGAACATTTAAAAAAAGAAATAACAAATTTTTAGAAATCATTATTTAAACATAATTTAAAACAAATTATTATATAAACAAACAAATAAAAATATAAAAAATTAAAATATTAAAATTACAACAGCAACAAAAAACTAAAACATAGAAAAAGGATGAAAAAAAACGTAAAATTTAAAATAATTTAAAAAATAAAAATATATAAAAAATGATATAAAAACAAATTAAAAAAATAAATAAAGTTATAGTAAAAACATATTTGTAAGAATGAATGAAAAATATGATAAAGCAAATAAATTAATATTAAAACAACAAAAATAAAAAATTTGGAAAAAAAAACCTTAGTTTTATTTCAAAAACATTTATGCGGATCATTATCACTGCACTGTTGTCAAGTTATTCTATAAAATGAGTTCTTTGCGTGTATCGGGGAATTCGTAATGTTTTTTTTAAAACGTTTCAAATTAGATTTATGTTTGATTAAAAAGGATCTATCAGGTAAAATGATCGTAAACGTTAACTGTATTGCCATCGAAGCTCTAATAAATTGCTACCTTCACATATAGATATAAATCAGCTGCTATATGTTATTTTGAAATATCTTTCTAAATTTTTGTAAAATAATGCTATTAATCGCTATCATCCATATCAATATTATCTATTTAATTAGATGTGTAATCATTATAATTAGGTTTCCATTCTCTTTCAACATTTTCCAAATTCGATTAATTGAGTCCAATTTGCCTCCAAATTTTTACCATTAGAACAACCTTCAACAATGTTAAATCCAGATGTTAACTCGAGATCCAGATGGCCGATTTTAAATCCAGAAATGCAATGGTAGACTTTTCCTGGGCAGTGGATTTTGTTTATTAAAACGTCCATATAATTCTAATTTATTTTTTCTAATTTTCATTTCCGAAGACTTTTTTGAAAAAAAATTAAAATTGCCCGAGAAATTTCACAAAAACATAAGCTTTGTCAAAATCCATACCAACCAACATGATTTTTCCGAAAAAAATTAAAAAAGTTTAAAACAAAAGCAATCCCCACATATTTGGTATCTACGTGTTCGAAATTTAATTTCCAGTTAATTTCCGAAGACCTTTTTCAAAAATAATTAAAATTGCCCGAGAAATTTCACAAATACATAAGCTTTGTCAAAATCCATACCAACCATCATGATTTTTCCGAAAAAAATTAAAAAAGTTTAAAACAAAAGCAATCCCCACATATTTGGTATCTACGTGTTCGAAATTTAATTTCCAGTTCATTTCCGAAGACCTTTTTCAAAAATAATTAAAATTGCCCGAGAAACTTCACAAAAACATAAGATTTGTCAAAATCCATACCAACCATTATGATTTTTCCGAAAAAAATTAAAAAAGTTTAAAACAAAAGCAATCCCCACATATTTGGTATCTACGTGTTCGAAATTTAATTTCCAGTTAATTTCCGAAGACCTTTTTCAAAAATAATTAAAATTGTCCCAGAAATTTCACAAAAACATAAGCTTTGTCAAAATCCATACCAAGCATCATGATTTTTCCGAAAAAAATTAAAAAAGTTTAAAACAAAAGCAATCCCCACATATTTGGTATCTACGTGTTCGAAATTTAATTTCCAGTTCATTTCCGAAGACCTTTTTGAAAAAAAATTAAAATTGCCCTAGAAATTTCACAAAAACATAAGCTTTGTCAAAATCCATACCAACCATCATGATTTTTCCGAAAAAAATTAAAAAAGTTTAAAACAAAAGCAATCCCCACATATTTGGTATCTACGTGTTCGAAATTTAATTTCCAGTTCATTTCCGAAGACCTTTTTGAAAAATAATTAAAATTGCCCGAGAAATTTCACAAAAACATAAGCTTTGTCAAAATCCATACCAACCATCATGATTTTTCCGAAAAAAATTAAAAAAGTTTCAAACAAAAGCAATCCCCACATATTTGGTATCTACGTGTTCGAAATTTAATTTCCAGTTAATTTCCGAAGACCTTTTTCAAAAATAATTAAAATTGTCCCTGAAATTTCACAAAAACATAAGCTTTGTCAAAACCCATACCAACCATCATGATTTTTCCGAAAAAAATTAAAAAAGTTTAAAACAAAAGCAATCCCCACATATTTGGTATCTACGTGTTCGAAATTTAATTTCCAGTTCATTTCCGAAGACCTTTTTGAAAAAAAATTGCCCGAGAAATTTCACAAAAACATAAGCTTTGTCAAAATCCATACCAACCATCATGATTTTTCCGAAAAAAATTAAAAAAGTTTAAAACAAAAGCAATCCCCACATATTTGGTATCTACGTGTTCGAAATTTAATTTCCAGTTCATTTCCGAAGACCTTTTTGAAAAAAAAGTTTAAAACAAAAGCAATCGCCACATATTTGGTATCTACGTGTTCGAAATTTAATTTCCAGTTCATTTCTGAAGACCTTTGTGAAAAAAAATTAAAATTGCCCTAGAAATTTCACAAAAACATAAGCTTTGTCGAAATCCATACCAACCATCATGATTTTTCCGAAAAAAATTAAAAAAGTTTAAAACAAAAGCAATCCCCACATATTTGGTATCTACGTGTTCGAAATTTAATTTCCAGTTCATTTCCGAAGACCTTTTACACAAATAATTAAAATTGCCCGAGAAATTTCACAAAAACATAAGCTTTGTCAAAATCCATACCATGATTTTTCCGAAAAAAATTAAAAAAGTTTAAAACAAAAGCAATCCCCACATATTTGGTATCTACGTGTTCGAAATTTAATTTCCAGTTCATTTCCGAAGACCTTTTTGAAAAATAATTAAAATTGCCCGAGAAATTTCACAAAAACATAAGCTTTGTCAAAATCCATACCAACCATCATGATTTTTCCGAAAAAAATTAAAAAAGTTTAAAACAAAAGCAATCCCCACATATTTGGTATCTACGTGTTCGAAATTTAATTTCCAGTTCATTTCCGAAGACCTTTTTCAAAAATAATTAAAATTGCCCGAGAAATTTCACAAAAACATAAGCTTTGTCAAAATCCATACCAACCATCATGATTTTTCCGAAAAAAATTAAAAAAGTTTAAAACAAAAGCAATCCCCACATATTTGATATCTACGTGTTCGAAATTTAATTTCCAGTTCATTTCCGAAGACCTTTTTGAAAAAAAATTAAAATTGCCCGAGAAATTTCACAAAAACATAAGCTTTGTCAAAATCCATACCAACCATCATGATTTTTCCGAAAAAAATTAAAAAAGTTTCAAACAAAAGCAATCCCCACATATTTGGTATCTACGTGTTCGAAATTTAATTTCCAGTTCATTTCCGAAGACCTTTTTCAAAAATAATTAAAATTGCCCGAGAAATTTCACAAAAACATAAGCTTTGTAAAAATCCATACCAACCATCATGATTTTTCCGAAAAAAATTAAAATAGTTTAAAACAAAAGCAATCCCCACATATTTGGTATCTACGTGTTCGAAATTTAATTTCCAGTTCATTTCCGAAGACCTTTTTCAAAAATTATTAAAATTGCCCGAGAAATTTCATAAAAACATAAGCTTTGTCAAAATCCATACCAACCATCATGATTTTTCCGAAAAAAATTAAAAAAGTTTAAAACAAAAGCAATCCCCACATATTTGGTATCTACGTGTTCGAAATTTAATTTCCAGTTAATTTCCGAAGACCTTTTTCAAAAATAATTAAAATTGTCCCAGAAATTTCACAAAAACATAAGCTTTGTCAAAATCCTTACCAACCATCATGATTTTTCCGAAAAAAATTAAAAAAGTTTAAAACAAAAGCAATCCCCACATATTTGGTATCTACGTGTTCGAAATTTAATTTCCAGTTAATTTCTGAAGACCTTTTTCAAAAATAATTAAAATTGTCCGATAAATTTCACAAAAACATAAGCTTTGTCAAAATCCATACCAACCATCATGATTTTTCCGAAAAAAATTAAAAAAGTTTAAAACAAAAGCAATCCCCACATATTTAGTATCTACGTGTTCGAAATTTAATTTCCAGTTCATTTCCGAAGACCTTTTTCAAACATAATTAAAATTGCCCGAGAAATTTCACAAAAACATAAGCTTTGTATAAATCCATACCAACCATCATGATTTTTCCGAAAAAAATTAAAAAAGTTTAAAACAAAAGCAATCCCCACATATTTGGTATCTACGTGTTCGAAATTTAATTTCCAGTTCATTTCCAAAGACCTTTTTCAAAAATAATTAAAATTGCCCGAGAAATTTCACGAAAACATAAGCTTTGTCAAAATCCATACCAACCATCATGATTTTTCCGAAATAAATTAAAAAAGTTTAAAACAAAAGCAATCCCCAAATATTTGGTATCTACGTGTTCGAAATTTAATTTCCAGTTCATTTCAAAGACCTTTTTCAAAAATAATTAAAATTGCCCGAGAAATTTCACAAAAACATAAGTTTTGTCAAAATCCATCATGATTTTTCCGAAAAAAATTAAAAAAGTTTAAAACAAAAGCAATCCCCACATATTTGGTATCTACGTGTTCGAAATTTAATTTCCAGTTCATTTCCGAAGACCTTTTTCAAAAATAATTAAAATTGCCCGAGAAATTTCACAAAAACATAAGCTTTGTCAAAATCCATACCAACCATCATGATTTTTCCGAAAAAAATTAAAAAAGTTTAAAACAAAAGCAATCCTCACATATTTGGTATCTACGTGTTCGAAATTTAATTTCCAGTTCATTTCCGAAGACGTTTTTCAAAAATAATTAAAATTGCCCGAGAAATTTCACAAAAACATAAGCTTTGTCAAAATCCATACCAACCATCATGATTTTTCCGAAAAAAATTAAAAAAGTTAAAAACAAAAGCAATTTTCACATATTTGGTATCTACATGTTCGAAATTTAATTTCCAGTTAATTTCCGAAGACCTTTTTCAAAAATAATTAAAATTGTCCGAGAAATTTCACAAAAACATAAGCTTTGTCAAAATCAATACCAACCATCATGATTTTTCTGAAAAAAATTAAAAAAGTTTAAAACAAAAGCAATCCCCAAATATTTGGTATCTACGTGTTCGAAATTTAATTTCCAGTTCATTTCGAAGACCTTTTTGAAAAATAATTAAAATTGTCCGAGAAATTTCACAAAAACATAAGCTTTGCCAAAATCCATACCAACCATCATGATTTTTCCGAAAAAAATTAAAAAAGTTTAAAACAAAAGCAATCCCCATATATTTGGTATCTACGTGTTCGAAATTTAATTTCCAGTTCATTTCCGAAGACCTTTTTGAAAAATAATTAAAATTGCCCGAGAAATTTCACAAAAACATAAGCTTTGTCAAAATCCATACCAACCATCATGATTTTTCCGAAAAAAATTAAAAAAGTTTAAAACAAAAGCAATTTTCACATATTTGGTATCTACATGTTCGAAATTTAATTTCCAGTTAATTTCCGAAGACCTTTTTCAAAAATAATTAAAATTGCCCGAGAAATTTCACAAAAACATAAGCTTTGTCAAAATCCATACCAACCATCATGATTTTTCCGAAAAAAATTAAAAAAGTTTAAAACAAAAGCAATCCCCACATATTTGGTATCTACGTGTTCGAAATTTAATTTCCAGTTCATTTCCGAAGACCTTTTTCAAAAATAATTAAAATTGCCCGAGAAATTTCACAAAAACATAAGCTTTGTCAAAATCCATACCAACCATCATGATTTTTCCGAAAAAAATTAAAAAAGTTTAAAACAAAAGCAATCCCCACATATTTGGTATCTACGTGTTCGAAATTTAATTTCCAGTTCATTTCCGAAGACCTTTTTCAAAAATAATTAAAATTGCCCGAGAAATTTCACAAAAACATAAGCTTTGTCAAAATCCATACCAAACATCATGATTTTTCCGAAAAAAATTAAAAAAGTTTAAAACAAAAGCAATCCTCACATATTTGGTATCTACGTGTTCGAAATTTAATTTCCAGTTCATTTCCGAAGACGTTTTTCAAAAATAATTAAAATTGCCCGAGAAATTTCACAAAAACATAAGCTTTGTCAAAATCCATACCAACCATCATGATTTTTCCGAAAAAAATTAAAAAAGTTTAAAACAAAAGCAATTTTCACATATTTGGTATCTACATGTTCGAAATTTAATTTCCAGTTAATTTCCGAAGACCTTTTTCAAAAATAATTAAAATTGTCCGAGAAATTTCACAAAAACATAAGCTTTGTCAAAATCAATACCAACCATCATGATTTTTCTGAAAAAAATTAAAAAAGTTTAAAACAAAAGCTATCCCCAAATATTTGGTATCTACGTGTTCGAAATTTAATTTCCAGTTCATTTCGAAGACCTTTTTCAAAAATAATTAAAATTGCCCGAGAAATTTCACAAAAACATAAGCTTTGTCAAAATCCATCATGATTTTTCCGAAAAAAATTAAAAAAGTTTAAAACAAAAGCAATCCCCACATATTTGGTATCTACGTGTTCGAAATTTAATTTCCAGTTCATTTCCGAAGACCTTTTTCAAAAATAATTAAAATTGCCCGAGAAATTTCACAAAAACATAAGCTTTGTCAAAATCCATACCAACCATCATGATTTTTCCAACCATCATGAAGTTTAAAACAAAAGCAATCCCCACATATTTGGTATCTACGTGTTCGAAATTTAATTTCCAGTTCATTTCCGAAGACCTTTTTGAAAAATAATTAAAATTGCCCGAGAAATTTCACAAAAACATAAGCTTTGTCAAAATCCATACCAACCATCATGATTTTTCCGAAAAAAATTAAAAAAGTTTAAAACAAAAGCAATTTTCACATATTTGGTATCTACATGTTCGAAATTTAATTTCCAGTTAATTTCCGAAGACCTTTTTCAAAAATAATTAAAATTGCCCGAGAAATTTCACAAAAACATAAGCTTTGTCAAAATCCATACCAACCATCATGATTTTTCCGAAAAAAATTAAAAAAGTTTAAAACAAAAGCAATCCCCACATATTTGGTATCTACGTGTTCGAAATTTAATTTCCAGTTCATTTCCGAAGACCTTTTTCAAAAATAATTAAAATTGCCCGAGAAATTTCACAAAAACATAAGCTTTGTCAAAATCCATACCAACCATCATGATTTTTCCGAAAAAAATTAAAAAAGTTTAAAACAAAAGCAATCCCCACATATTTGGTATCTACGTGTTCGAAATTTAATTTCCAGTTCATTTCCGAAGACCTTTTTCAAAAATAATTAAAATAACCCGAGAAATTTCACAAAAACATAAGCTTTGTCAAAATCCATACCAAACATCATGATTTTTCCGAAAAAAATTAAAAAAGTTTAAAACAAAAGCAATCCTCACATATTTGGTATCTACGTGTTCGAAATTTAATTTCCAGTTCATTTCCGAAGACGTTTTTCAAAAATAATTAAAATTGCCCGAGAAATTTCACAAAAACATAAGCTTTGTCAAAATCCATGCCAACCATCATGATTTTTCCGAAAAAAATTAAAAAAGTTTAAAACAAAAGCAATTTTCACATATTTGGTATCTACATGTTCGAAATTTAATTTCCAGTTAATTTCCGAAGACCTTTTTCAAAAATAATTAAAATTGTCCGAGAAATTTCACAAAAACATAAGCTTTGTCAAAATCAATACCAACCATCATGATTTTTCTGAAAAAAATTAAAAAAGTTTAAAACAAAAGCTATCCCCAAATATTTGGTATCTACGTGTTCGAAATTTAATTTCCAGTTCATTTCGAAGACCTTTTTCAAAAATAATTAAAATTGCCCGAGAAATTTCACAAAAACATAAGCTTTGTCAAAATCCATCATGATTTTTCTGAAAAAAATTAAAAAAGTTTAAAACAAAAGCAATCCCCAAATATTTGGTATCTACGTGTTCGAAATTTAATTTCCAGTTCATTTCCGAAGACCTTTTTCAAAAATAATTAAAATTGTCCGAGAAATTTCACAAAAACATAAGCTTTGCCAAAATCCATACCAACCATCATGATTTTTCCGAAAAAAATTAAAAAAGTTTAAAACAAAAGCAATTTTCACATATTTGGTATCTACATGTTCGAAATTTAATTTCCAGTTAATTTCCGAAGACCTTTTTGAAAAATAATTAAAATTGCCCGAGAAATTTCACAAAAACATAAGCTTTGTCAAAATCCATACCAACCATCATGATTTTTCCGAAAAAAATTAAAAAAGTTTAAAACAAAAGCAATTTTCACATATTTGGTATCTACATGTTCGAAATTTAATTTCCAGTTAATTTCCGAAGACCTTTTTCAAAAATAATTAAAATTGCCCGAGAAATTTCACAAAAACATAAGCTTTGTCAAAATCCATACCAACCATCATGATTTTTCCGAAAAAAATTAAAAAAGTTTAAAACAAAAGCAATCCCCACATATTTGGTATCTACGTGTTCGAAATTTAATTTCCAGTTCATTTCCGAAGACCTTTTTCAAAAATAATTAAAATTGCCCGAGAAATTTCACAAAAACATAAGCTTTGTCAAAATCCATACCAACCATCATGATTTTTCCGAAAAAAATTAAAAAAGTTTAAAACAAAAGCAATCCCCACATATTTGGTATCTACGTGTTCGAAATTTAATTTCCAGTTCATTTCCGAAGACCTTTTTCAAAAATAATTAAAATTGCCCGAGAAATTTCACAAAAACATAAGCTTTGTCAAAATCCATACCAAACATCATGATTTTTCCGAAAAAAATTAAAAAAGTTTAAAACAAAAGCAATCCTCACATATTTGGTATCTACGTGTTCGAAATTTAATTTCCAGTTCATTTCCGAAGACGTTTTTCAAAAATAATTAAAATTGCCCGAGAAATTTCACAAAAACATAAGCTTTGTCAAAATCCATACCAACCATCATGATTTTTCCGAAAAAAATTAAAAAAGTTTAAAACAAAAGCAATTTTCACATATTTGGTATCTACATGTTCGAAATTTAATTTCCAGTTAATTTCCGAAGACCTTTTTCAAAAATAATTAAAATTGTCCGAGAAATTTCACAAAAACATAAGCTTTGTCAAAATCAATACCAACCATCATGATTTTTCTGAAAAAAATTAAAAAAGTTTAAAACAAAAGCTATCCCCAAATATTTGGTATCTACGTGTTCGAAATTTAATTTCCAGTTCATTTCGAAGACCTTTTTCAAAAATAATTAAAATTGCCCGAGAAATTTCACAAAAACATAAGCTTTGTCAAAATCCATCATGATTTTTCCGAAAAAAATTAAAAAAGTTTAAAACAAAAGCAATCCCCACATATTTGGTATCTACGTGTTCGAAATTTAATTTCCAGTTCATTTCCGAAGACCTTTTTCAAAAATAATTAAAATTGCCCGAGAAATTTCACAAAAACATAAGCTTTGTCAAAATCCATACCAACCATCATGATTTTTCCAACCATCATGAAGTTTAAAACAAAAGCAATCCCCACATATTTGGTATCTACGTGTTCGAAATTTAATTTCCAGTTCATTTCCGAAGACCTTTTTGAAAAATAATTAAAATTGCCCGAGAAATTTCACAAAAACATAAGCTTTGTCAAAATCCATACCAACCATCATGATTTTTCCGAAAAAAATTAAAAAAGTTTAAAACAAAAGCAATTTTCACATATTTGGTATCTACATGTTCGAAATTTAATTTCCAGTTAATTTCCGAAGACCTTTTTCAAAAATAATTAAAATTGCCCGAGAAATTTCACAAAAACATAAGCTTTGTCAAAATCCATACCAACCATCATGATTTTTCCGAAAAAAATTAAAAAAGTTTAAAACAAAAGCAATCCCCACATATTTGGTATCTACGTGTTCGAAATTTAATTTCCAGTTCATTTCCGAAGACGTTTTTCAAAAATAATTAAAATTGCCCGAGAAATTTCACAAAAACATAAGCTTTGTCAAAATCCATACCAACCATCATGATTTTTCCGAAAAAAATTAAAAAAGTTTAAAACAAAAGCAATTTTCACATATTTGGTATCTACATGTTCGAAATTTAATTTCCAGTTCATTTCCGAAGACCTTTTTCAAAAATAATTAAAATTGCCCGAGAAATTTCACAAAAACATAAGCTTTGTCAAAATCCATACCAACCATCATGATTTTTCCGAAAAAAATTAAAAAAGTTTAAAACAAAAGCAATTTTCACATATTTGGTATCTACATGTTCGAAATTTAATTTCCAGTTAATTTCCGAAGACCTTTTTCAAAAATAATTAAAATTGCCCGAGACATTTCACAAAAACGTAAGCTTTGTCAAAATCCATACCAACCATCATGATTTTTCCGAAAAAAATTAAAAAAGTTTAAAACAAAAGCAATCCCCACATATTTGGTATCTACGTGTTCGAAATTTAATTTCCAGTTCATTTCCGAAGACGTTTTTCAAAAATAATTAAAATTGCCCGAGAAATTTCACAAAAACATAAGCTTTGTCAAAATCCATACCAACCATCATGATTTTTCCGAAAAAAAATAAAAAAGTTTAAAACAAAAGCAATCCCCACATATTTGGTATCTACGTGTTCGAAATTTAATTTCCAGTTCATTTCCGAAGACCTTTTTGAAAAATAATTAAAATTGCACGAGAAATTTCACAAAAACATAAGCTTTGTCAAAATCCATACCAATCATCATGATTTTTCCGAAAAAAATTAAAAAAGTTTAAAACAAAAGCAATCCCCACATATTTGGTATCTACGTGTTCGAAATTTAATTTCCAGTTCATTTCCGAAGACCTTTTTCAAAAATAATTAAAATTGCCCGAGAAATTTCACAAAAACATAAGCTTTGTCAAAATCCATACCAACCATCATGATTTTTCCGAAAAAAATTAAAAAAGTTTAAAACAAAAGCAATCCCCACATATTTGGTATCTACGTGTTCGAAATTTAATTTCCAGTTAATTTCCGAAGACCTTTTTCAAAAATAATTAAAATTGCCCGAGAAATTTCACAAAAACATAAGCTTTGTCAAAATCCATACCAAACATCATGATTTTTCCGAAAAAAATTAAAAAAGGTTAAAACAAAAGCAATCCTCACATATTTGGTATCTACGTGTTCGAAATTTAATTTCCAGTTCATTTCCGAAGACGTTTTTCAAAAATAATTAAAATTGCCCGAGAAATTTCACAAAAACATAAGCTTTGTCAAAATCCATACCAACCATCATGATTTTTCCGAAAAAAATTAAAAAAGTTTAAAACAAAAGCAATTTTCACATATTTGGTATCTACATGTTCGAAATTTAATTTCCAGTTAATTTCCGAAGACCTTTTTCAAAAATAATTAAAATTGTCCGAGAAATTTCACAAAAACATAAGCTTTGTCAAAATCAATACCAACCATCATGATTTTTCTGAAAAAAATTAAAAAAGTTTAAAACAAAAGCTATCCCCAAATATTTGGTATCTATGTGTTCGAAATTTAATTTCCAGTTCATTTCGAAGACCTTTTTCAAAAATAATTAAAATTGCCCGAGAAATTTCACAAAAACATAAGCTTTGTCAAAATCCATCATGATTTTTCCGAAAAAAATTAAAAAAGTTTAAAACAAAAGCAATCCCCACATATTTGGTATCTACGTGTTCGAAATTTAATTTCCAGTTCATTTCCGAAGACCTTTTTCAAAAATAATTAAAATTGCCCGAGAAATTTCACAAAAACATAAGCTTTGTCAAAATCCATACCAACCATCATGATTTTTCCGAAAAAAATTAAAAAAGTTTAAAACAAAAGCAATTTTCACATATTTGGTATCTACATGTTCGAAATTTAATTTCCAGTTAATTTCCGAAGACCTTTTTCAAAAATAATTAAAATTGCCCGAGAAATTTCACAAAAACATAAGCTTTGTCAAAATCCTTACCAACCATCATGATTTTTCCGAAAAAAATTAAAAAAGTTTAAAACAAAAGCAATCCCCACATATTTGGTATCTACGTGTTCGAAATTTAATTTCCAGTTCATTTCCGAAGACCTTTTTCAAAAATAATTAAAATTGCCCGAGAAATTTCACAAAAACATAAGCTTTGTCAAAATCCATACCAACCATCATGATTTTTCCGAAAAAAATTAAAAAAGTTTAAAACAAAAGCAATCCCCACATATTTGGTATCTACGTGTTCGAAATTTAATTTCCAGTTCATTTCCGAAGACCTTTTTCAAAAATAATTAAAATTGCCCGAGAAATTTCACAAAAACATAAGCTTTGTCAAAATCCATACCAAACATCATGATTTTTCCGAAAAAAATTAAAAAAGTTTAAAACAAAAGCAATCCTCACATATTTGGTATCTACGTGTTCGAAATTTAATTTCCAGTTCATTTCCGAAGACGTTTTTCAAAAATAATTAAAATTGCCCGAGAAATTTCACAAAAACATAAGCTTTGTCAAAATCCATACCAACCATCATGATTTTTTCGAAAAAAATTAAAAAAGTTTAAAACAAAAGCAATTTTCACATATTTAGTATCTACATGTTCGAAATTTAATTTCCAGTTAATTTCCGAAGACCTTTTTCAAAAATAATTAAAATTGCCCGAGAAATTTCACAAAAACATAAGCTTTGTCAAAATCCATACCAACCATCATGATTTTTCCGAAAAAAATTAAAAAAGTTTAAAACAAAAGCAATCCCCAAATATTTGGTATCTACGTGTTCGAAATTTAATTTCCAGTTCATTTCGAAGACCTTTTTCAAAAATAATTAAAATTGCCCGAGAAATTTCACAAAAACATAAGCTTTGTCAAAATCCATCATGATTTTTCCGAAAAAAATTAAAAAAGTTTAAAACAAAAGCAATCCCCACATATTTGGTATCTACGTGTTCGAAATTTAATTTCCAGTTCATTTCCGAAGACCTTTTTCAAAAATAATTAAAATTGCCCGAGAAATTTCACAAAAACATAAGCTTTGTCAAAATCCATACCAAACGTCATGATTTTTCCGAAAAAAATTAAAAAAGTTTAAAACAAAAGCAATCCTCACATATTTGGTATCTACGTGTTCGAAATTTAATTTCCAGTTCATTTCCGAAGACCTTTTTCAAAAATAATTAAAATTGCCCGAGAAATTTCACAAAAACATAAGCTTTGTCAAAATCCATACCAAACATCATGATTTTTCCGAAAAAAATTAAAAAAGTTTAAAACAAAAGCAATTTTCACATATTTGGTATCTACATGTTCGAAATTTAATTTCCAGTTAATTTCCGAAGACCTTTTTCAAAAATAATTAAAATTGCCCGAGAAATTTCACAAAAACATAAGCTTTGTCAAAATCAATACCAACCATCATGATTTTTCCGAAAAAAATTAAAAAAGTTTAAAACAAAAGCAATTTTCACATATTTGGTATCTACATGTTCGAAATTTAATTTCCAGTTAATTTCCGAAGACCTTTTTCAAAAATAATTAAAATTGTCCGAGAAATTTCACAAAAACATAAGCTTTGTCAAAATCCATACCAACCATCATGATTTTTCTGAAAAAAATTAAAAAAGTTTAAAACAAAAGCTATCCCCAAATATTTGGTATCTATGTGTTCGAAATTTAATTTCCAGTTCATTTCGAAGACCTTTTTCAAAAATAATTAAAATTGCCCGAGAAATTTCACAAAAACATAAGCTTTGTCAAAATCCATCATGATTTTTCCGAAAAAAATTAAAAAAGTTTAAAACAAAAGCAATCCCCACATATTTGGTATCTACGTGTTCGAAATTTAATTTCCAGTTCATTTCCGAAGACCTTTTTCAAAAATAATTAAAATTGCCCGAGAAATTTCACAAAAACATAAGCTTTGTCAAAATCCATACCAACCATCATGATTTTTCCGAAAAAAATTAAAAAAGTTTAAAACAAAAGCAATTTTCACATATTTGGTATCTACATGTTCGAAATTTAATTTCCAGTTAATTTCCGAAGACCTTTTTCAAAAATAATTAAAATTGCCCGAGAAATTTCACAAAAACATAAGCTTTGTCAAAATCCATACCAACCATCATGATTTTTCCGAAAAAAATTAAAAAAGTTTAAAACAAAAGCAATCCCCACATATTTGGTATCTACGTGTTCGAAATTTAATTTCCATTTCATTTCCGAAGACCTTTTTCAAAAATAATTAAAATTGCCCGAGAAATTTCACAAAAACATAAGCTTTGTCAAAATCCATACCAACCATCATGATTTTTCCGAAAAAAATTAAAAAAGTTTAAAACAAAAGCAATCCCCACATATTTGGTATCTACGTGTTCGAAATTTAATTTCCAGTTCATTTCCGAAGACCTTTTTCAAAAATAATTAAAATTGCCCGAGAAATTTCACAAAAACATAAGCTTTGTCAAAATCCATACCAAACATCATGATTTTTCCGAAAAAAATTAAAAAAGTTTAAAACAAAAGCAATCCTCACATATTTGGTATCTACGTGTTCGAAATTTAATTTCCAGTTCATTTCCGAAGACGTTTTTCAAAAATAATTAAAATTGCCCGAGAAATTTCACAAAAACATAAGCTTTGTCAAAATCCATACCAACCATCATGATTTTTTCGAAAAAAATTAAAAAAGTTTAAAACAAAAGCAATTTTCACATATTTAGTATCTACATGTTCGAAATTTAATTTCCAGTTAATTTCTGAAGACCTTTTTCAAAAATAATTAAAATTGCCCGAGAAATTTCACAAAAACATAAGCTTTGTCAAAATCCATACCAACCATCATGATTTTTCCGAAAAAAATTAAAAAAGTTTAAAACAAAAGCAATCCCCAAATATTTGGTATCTACGTGTTCGAAATTTAATTTCCAGTTCATTTCGAAGACCTTTTTCAAAAATAATTAAAATTGCCCGAGAAATTTCACAAAAACATAAGCTTTGTCAAAATCCATCATGATTTTTCCGAAAAAAATTAAAAAAGTTTAAAACAAAAGCAATCCCCACATATTTGGTATCTACGTGTTCGAAATTTAATTTCCAGTTCATTTCCGAAGACCTTTTTCAAAAATAATTAAAATTGCCCGAGAAATTTCACAAAAACATAAGCTTTGTCAAAATCCATACCAAACGTCATGATTTTTCCGAAAAAAATTAAAAAAGTTTAAAACAAAAGCAATCCTCACATATTTGGTATCTACGTGTTCGAAATTTAATTTCCAGTTCATTTCCGAAGACGTTTTTCAAAAATAATTAAAATTGCCCGAGAAATTTCACAAAAACATAAGCTTTGTCAAAATCCATACCAACCATCATGATTTTTCCGAAAAAAATTAAAAAAGTTTAAAACAAAAGCAATTTTCACATATTTGGTATCTACATGTTCGAAATTTAATTTCCAGTTAATTTCCGAAGACCTTTTTCAAAAATAATTAAAATTGTCCGAGAAATTTCACAAAAACATAAGCTTTGTCAAAATCAATACCAACCATCATGATTTTTCTGAAAAAAATTAAAAAAGTTTAAAACAAAAGCAATCCCCAAATATTTGGTATCTACGTGTTCGAAATTTAATTTCCAGTTCATTTCGAAGACCTTTTTCAAAAATAATTAAAATTGCCCGAGAAATTTCACAAAAACATAAGCTTTGTCAAAATCCATACCAACCATCATGATTTTTCCGAAAAAAATTAAAAAAGTTTAAAACAAAAGCAATCCCCACATATTTGGTATCTACGTGTTCGAAATTTAATTTCCAGTTCATTTCCGAAGACCTTTTTGAAAAAAAATTAAAATTGCCCGAGAAATTTCACAAAAACATAAGCTTTGTCAAAATCCATACCAACCATCATGATTTTTCCGAAAAAAATTAAAAAAGTTTAAAACAAAAGCAATCCCCACATATTTGGTATCTACGTGTTCGAAATTTAATTTCCAGTTCATTTCCGAAGACCTTTTTGATAAATAATTAAAATTGCCCGAGAAATTTCACAAAAACATAAGCTTTGTCAAAATCCATACCAACCATCATGATTTTTCCGAAAAAAATTAAAAAAGTTTAAAACAAAAGCAATCCCCACATATTTGGTATCTACGTGTTCGAAATTTAATTTCCAGTTCATTTCCGAAGACCTTTTTCAAAAATAATTAAAATTGCCCGAGAAATTTCACAAAAACATAAGCTTTGTCAAAATCCATACCAACCATCATGATTTTTCCGAAAAAAATTAAAAAAGTTTAAAACAAAAGCAATCCCCACATATTTGGTATCTACGTGTTCGAAATTTAATTTCCAGTTCATTTCCGAAGACCTTTTTGAAAAAAAATTAAAATTGCCCGAGAAATTTCACAAAAACATAAGCTTTGTCAAAATCCATACCAACCATCATGATTTTTCCGAAAAAAATTAAAAAAGTTTAAAACAAAAGCAATCCCCACATATTTGGTATCTACGTGTTCGAAATTTAATTTCCAGTTCATTTCCGAAGACCTTTTTGAAAAATAATTAAATTTGCCCGAGAAATTTCAGAAAAACATAACCTTTGTCAAAATCCATACCAACCATCATGATTTTTCCGAAAAAAATTAAAAAAGTTTAAAACAAAAGCAATCCCCACATATTTGGTATCTACGTGTTCGAAATTTAATTTCCAGTTCATTTCCGAAGACCTTTTTCAAAAATAATTAAAATTGCCCGAGAAATTTCACAAAAACATAAGCTTTGTCAAAATTCATACCAACCATCAAGATTTTTCCGAAAAAAATAAAAAAAGTTTAAAACAAAAGCAATCCCCACATATTTGGTATCTACGTGTTCGAAATTTAATTTCCAGTTCATTTCCGAAGACCTTTTTGGAAAAAAATTAAAATTACCCGAGAAATTTCACAAAAACATAAGCTTTGTCAAAATCCTTACCAACCATCATGATTTTTCCGAAAAAAATTAAAAAGTTTAAAACAAAAGCAATCCCCACATATTTGGTATCTACGTGTTCGAAATTTAATTTCCAGTTCATTTCCGAAGACCTTTTTCAAAAATAATTAAAATTGTCCGAGAAATTTCACAAAAACATAAGCTTTGTCAAAATCCATACCAACCATCATGATTTTTCCGAAAAAAATTAAAAAAGTTTAAAACAAAAGCAATCCCCACATATTTGGTATCTACGTGTTCGAAATTTAATTTCCAGTTCATTTCCGAAGACCTTTTTGAAAAATAATTAAAATTGCCCGAGAAATTTCACAAAAACATAAGCTTTCTCAAAATCCATACCAACCATCATGATTTTTCCGAAAAAAATTAAAAAAGTTTAAAACAAAAGCAATCCCCACATATTTGGTATCTACGTGTTCGAAATTTAATTTCCAGTTCATTTCCGAAGACCTTTTTCAAAAATAATTAAAATTGCCCGAGAAATTTCACAAAAACATAAGCTTTGTCAAAATTCATACCAACCAGCATGATTTTTCCGAAAAAAATTAAAAAAGTTTAAAACAAAAGCAATCCCCACATATTTGGTATCTACGTGTTCGAAATTTAATTTCCAGTTCATTTCCGAAGACCTTTTTGAAAAAAAATTAAAATTGCCCGAGAAATTTCACAAAAACATAAGCTTTGTCAAAATCCTTACCAACCATCATGATTTTTCCGAAAAAAATTAAAAAGTTTAAAACAAAAGCAATCCCCACATATTTGGTATCTACGTGTTCGAAATTTAATTTCCAGTTCATTTCCGAAGACCTTTTTCAAAAATAAATAAAATTGCCCGAGAAATTTCACAAAAACATAAGCTTTGTCAAAATCCATACCAACCATCATGATTTTTCCGAAAAAAATTAAAAAAGTTTAAAACAAAAGCAATCCCCACATATTTGGTATCTACGTGTTCGAAATTTAATTTCCAGTTCATTTCCGAAGACCTTTTTGAAAAATAATTAAAATTGCCCGAGAAATTTCACAAAAACATAAGCTTTGTCAAAATCCATACCAACCATCATGATTTTTCCGAACAAAATTAAAAAAGTTTAAACCAAAAGCAATCCTCACATATTTGGTATCTACGTGTTCGAAATTTAATTTCCAGTTCATTTCCGAAGACCTTTTTCAAAAATAATTAAAATTCTCCGAGAAATTTCACAAAAACATAAGCTTTGTCAAAATCCATACCAACCGTCATGATTTTTCCGAAAAAAATTAAAAAAGTTTAAAACAAAAGCAATCCCCACATATTTGGTATCTACGTGTTCGAAATTTAATTTCCAGTTCATTTCCGAAGACCTTTTTGAAAAATAATTAAAATTGCCCGAGAAATTTCACAAAAACATAAGCTTTCTCAAAATCCATACCAACCATCATGATTTTTCCGAAAAAAATTAAAAAAGTTTAAAACAAAAGCAATCCCCACATATTCGGTATCTACGTGTTCGAAATTTAATTTCCAGTTCATTTCCGAAGACCTTTTTCAAAAATAATTAAAATTGCCCGAGAAATTTCACAAAAACATAAGCTTTGTCAAAATTCATACCAACCATCATGATTTTTCCGAAAAAAATAAAAAAAGTTTAAAACAAAAGCAGTCCCCACATATTTGGTATCTACGTGTTCGAAATTTAATTTCCAGTTCATTTCCGAAGACCTTTTTCAAAAATAATTAAAATTGCCCGAGAAATTTCACAAAAACATAAGCTTTGTCAAAATCCATACCAACCATCATGATTTTTCCGAAAAAAATTAAAAAAGTTTAAAACAAAAGCAATCCCCACATATTTGGTATCTACGTGTTCGAAATTTAATTTCCAGTTAATTTCCGAAGACCTTTTTCAAAAATAATTAAAATTGCCCGAGAAATTTCACAAAAACATAAGCTTTGTCAAAATCCATACCAACCATCATGATTTTTCCGAAAAAAATAAAAAAAGTTTAAAACAAAAGCAATCCCCACATATTTGGTATCTACGTGTTCGAAATTTAATTTCCAGTTCATTTCCGAAGACCTTTTTCAGAAATAATAAAAATTGCCCGAGAAATTTCACAAAAACATAAGCTTTGTCAAAATCCATACCAACCATCATGATTTTTCCGAAAAAAATTAAAAAAGTTTAAAACAAAAGCAATCCCCACATATTTGGTATCTACGTGTTCGAAATTTAATTTCCAGTTAATTTCCGAAGACCGTTTTCAAAAATAATTAAAATTGTCCGAGAAATTTCACAAAAACATAAGCTTTGTCAAAATCCATACCAACCATCATGATTTTTCCGAAAAAAATTAAAAAAGTTTAAAACAAAAGCAATCCCCACATATTTGGTATCTACGTGTTCGAAATTTAATTTCCAGTTCATTTCCGAAGACCTTTTTGAAAAAAAATTAAAATTACCCGAGAAATTTCACAAAAACATAAGCTTTGTCAAAATCCTTACCAACCATCATGATTTTTCCGAAAAAAATTAAAAAGTTTAAAACAAAAGCAATCCCCACATATTTGGTATCTACGTGTTCGAAATTTAATTTCCAGTTCATTTCCGAAGACCTTTTTCAAAAATAATTAAAATGGTCCGAGAAATTTCACAAAAACATAAGCTTTGTCAAAATCCATACCAACCATCATGATTTTTCCGAAAAAAATTAAAAAAGTTTAAAACAAAAGCAATCCCCACATATTTGGTATCTACGTGTTCGAAATTTAATTCCAGTTCATTTCCGAAGACCTTTTTGAAAAAAAATTAAAATTGCCCGAGAAATTTCACAAAAACATAAGCTTTGTCAAAATCCATACCAACCATCATGATTTTTCCGAAAAAAATTAAAAAAGTTTAAAACAAAAGCAATCTCCACATATTTGGTATCTACGTGTTCGAAATTTAATTTCCAGTTCATTTCCGAAGACCTTTTTCAAAAATAATTAAAATTGCTCGAGAAATTTCACAAAAACATAAGCTTTGTCAAAATCCATACCAACCATCATGATTTTTCCGAAAAAAATTAAAAAAATTTAAAACAAAAGCAATCCCCACATATTTGGTATCTACGTGTTCGAAATTTAATTTCCAGTTCATTTCCGAAGACCTTTTTCAAAAATAATTAAAATTGTCCGAGAAATTTCACAAAAACATAAGCTTTGTCAAAATCCATACCAACCATCATGATTTTTCCGAAAAAAATTAAAAAAGTTTAAAACAAAAGCAATCCCCACATATTTGGTATCTACGTGTTCGAAATTTAATTTCCAGTTCATTTCCGAAGACCTTTTTCAAAAATAATTAAAATTGCCCGAGAAATTTCACAAAAACATAAGCTTTGTCAAAATCCATACCAACCATCATGATTTTTCCGAAAAAAATTAAAAAAGTTTAAAACAAAAGCAATCCCCACATATTTGGTATCTACGTGTTCGAAATTTAATTTCCAGTTCATTTCCGAAGACCTTTTTGAAAAATAATTAAAATTGCCCGAGAAATTTCACAAAAACATAAGCTTTGTCAAAATCCATACCAACCATCATGATTTTTCCGAAAAAAATTAAAAAAGTTTAAAACAAAAGCAATCCCCACATATTTGGTATCTACGTGTTCGAAATTTAATTTCCAGTTCATTTCCGAAGACCTTTTTCAAAAATAATTAAAATTGCCCGAGAAATTTCACAAAAACATAAGCTTTGTCAAAATTCATACCAACCATCATGATTTTTCCGAAAAAAATAAAAAAAGTTTAAAACAAAAGCAATCCCCACATATTTGGTATCTACGTGTTCGAAATTTAATTTCCAGTTCATTTCCGAAGACCTTTTTGAAAAAAAATTTAAATTACCCGAGAAATTTCACAAAAACATAAGCTTTGTCAAAATCCTTACCAACAATCATGATTTTTCCGAAAAAAATTAAAAAAGTTTAAAACAAAAGCAATTCCCACATATTTGGTATCTACGTGTTCGAAATTTAATTTCCAGTTCATTTCCGAAGACCTTTTTGAAAAATAATTAAAATTGCCCGAGAAATTTCACAAAAACATAAGCTTTGTCAAAATCCATACCAACCATCATGATTTTTCCGAAAAAAATTAAAAAAGTTTAAAACAAAAGCAATCCCCACATATTTGGTATCTACGTGTTCGAAATTTAATTTCCAGTTCATTTCCGAAGACCTTTTTCAAAAATAATTAAAATTGCCCGAGAAATTTCACAAAAACATAAGCTTTGTCAAAATCCATACCAACCATCATGATTTTTCCGAAAAAAATTAAAAAAGTTTAAAACAAAAGCAATCCCACATATTTGGTATCTACGTGTTCGAAATTTAATTTCCTGTTCATTTCCGAAGACCTTTTTCAAAAATAATTAAAATTGCCCGAGAAATTTCACAAAAACATAAGCTTTGTCAAAATCCATACCAACCATCATGATTTTTCCGAAAAAAATTAAAAAAGTTTAAAACAAAAGCAATCCCCACATATTTGGTATCTACGTGTTCGAAATTTAATTTCCAGTTCATTTCCGAAGACCTTTTTCAAAAATAATTAAAATTGCCTGAGAAATTTCACAAAAACATAAGCTTTGTCAAAATCCATACCAACCATCATGATTTTTCCGAAAAAAATTAAAAAAGTTTAAAACAAAAGCAATCCCCACATATTTGGTATCTACGTGTTCGAAATTTAATTTCCAGTTCATTTCCGAAGACCTTTTTGAAAAAAAATTAAAATTGCCCGAGAAATTTCACAAAAACATAAGCTTTGTCAAAATATACCAACCATCATGATTTTTCCGAAAAAAATTAAAAAAGTTTAAAACAAAAGCAATCCCACATATTTGGTATCTACGTGTTCGAAATTTAATTTCCAGTTCATTTCCGAAGACCTTTTTGAAAAATAATTAAAATTGCCCGAGAAATTTCACAAAAACATAAGCTTTGTCAAAATCCATACCAACCATCATGATTTTTCCGAAAAAAATTAAAAAAGTTTAAAACAAAAGCAATCCCCACATATTTGGTATCTACGTGTTCGAAATTTAATTTCCAGTTCATTTCCGAAGACGTTTTTGAAAAATTATTAACATTGTCCGAGAAATTTCACAAAAACATAAGCTTTGTCAAAATCCATACCAACCATCATGATTTTTCCGAAAAAAATTAAAAAAGTTTAAAACAAAAGCAATCCCCACATATTTGGTATCTACGTGTTCGAAATTTGATTTCCAGTTCATTTCCGAAGACCTTTTTCAAAAATAATTAAAATTGCCCGAGAAATTTCACAAACACATAAGCTTTGTCAAAATCCATACCAACCATCATGATTTTTCCGAAAAAAATTAAAAAAGTTTAAAACAAAAGCAATCCCCACATATTTGGTATCTACGTGTTCGAAATTTAATTTCCAGTTCATTTCCGAAGACCTTTTTGAAAAATAATTAAAATTGCCCGAGAAATTTCACAAAAACATAAGCTTTGTCAAAATCCATACCAACCATCATGATTTTTCCGAAAAAAATTAAAAAAGTTTAAAACAAAAGCAATCCCCACATATTTGGTATCTACGTGTTCGAAATTTAATTTCCAGTTCATTTCCGAAGACCTTTTTCAAAAATAATTAAAATTGCCCGAGAAATTTCACAAAAACATAAGCTTTGTCAAAATCCATACCAACCATCATGATTTTTCCGAAAAAAATTAAAAAAGTTTAAAACAAAAGCAATCCCCACATATTTGGTATCTACGTGTTCAAAATTTAATTTCCAGTTCATTTCCGAAGACTTTTTTAAAAAATAATTAAAATTGCCCGAGAAATTTCACAAAAACATAAGGTTTGTCAAAATCCATACCAACCATCATGATTTTTCCGAAAAAAATTAAAAAAGTTTAAAACAAAAGCAATCCCCACATATTTGGTATCTACGTGTTCGAAATTTAATTTCCAGTTCATTTCCGAAGACCTTTTTCAAAAATAATTAAAATTGCCCGAGAAATTTCACAAAAACATAAGCTTTGTCAAAATCCATACCAACCATCATGATTTTTCCGAAAAAAATTAAAAAAGTTTAAAACAAAAGCAATCCCCACATATTTGGTATCTACGTGTTCGAAATTTAATTTCCAGTTCATTTCCGAAGACCTTTTTCAAAAATAATTAAAATTGCCTGAGAAATTTCACAAAAACATAAGCTTTGTCAAAATCCATACCAACCATCATGATTTTTCCGAAAAAAATTAAAAAATTTTAAAACAAAAGCAATCCCCACATATTTGGTATCTACGTGTTCGAAATTTAATTTCCAGTTCATTTCCGAAGACCTTTTTGAAAAAAAATTAAAATTGGCCGAGAAATTTCACAAAAACATAAGCTTTGTCAAAATCCATACCAACCATCATGATTTTTCCGAAAAAAATTAAAAAAGTTTAAAACAAAAGCAATCCCCACATATTTGGTATCTACGTGTTCGAAATTTAATTTCCAGTTCATTTCCGAAGACCTTTTTGAAAAATAATTAAAATTGCCCGAGAAATTTCACAAAAACATAAGCTTTGTCAAAATCCATACCAACCATCATGATTTTTCCGAAAAAAATTAAAAAAGTTTAAAACAAAAGCAATCCCCACATATTTGGTATCTACGTGTTCGAAATTTAATTTCCAGTTCATTTCCGAAGACGTTTTTGAAAAATAATTAACATTGTCCGAGAAATTTCACAAAAACATAAGCTTTGTCAAAATCCATACCAACCATCATGATTTTTCCGAAAAAAATTAAAAAAGTTTAAAACAAAAGCAATCCCCACATATTTGGTATCTACGTGTTCGAAATTTGATTTCCAGTTCATTTCCGAAGACCTTTTTCAAAAATAATTAAAATTGCCCGAGAAATTTCACAAACACATAAGCTTTGTCAAAATCCATACCAACCATCATGATTTTTCCGGAAAAAATAAAAAAGTTTAAAACAAAAGCAATCCCCACATATTTGGTATCTACGTGTTCGAAATTTAATTTCCAGTTCATTTCCGAAGACCTTTTTGAAAAAAAAATTAAAATTGCCCGAGAAATTTCACAAAAACATAAGCTTTGTCAAAATCCATACCAACCATCATGATTTTTCCGAAAAAAATTAAAAAAGTTTAAAACAAAAGCAATCCCCACATATTTGGTATCTACGTGTTCGAAATTTAATTTCCAGTTAATTTCCGAAGACGTTTTTCAAAAATAATTAAAATTGTCCGAGAAATTTCACAAAAACATAAGCTTTGTCAAAATCCATACCAACCATCATGATTTTTCCGAAAAAAATTAAAAAAGTTTAAAACAAAAGCAATCCCCACATATTTGGTATCTACGTGTTCGAAATTTGATTTCCAGTTCATTTCCGAAGACCTTTTTCAAAAATAATTAAAATTGCCCGAGAAATTTCACAAAAACATAAGCTTTGTCAAAATCCATACCAACAATCATGATTTTTCCGAAAAAAATTAAAAAGTTTAAAACAAAAGCAATCCCCACATATTTGGTATCTACGTGTTCGAAATTTAATTTCCAGTTCATTTCCGAAGACCTTTTTGAAAAAAAATTAAAATTGCCCGAGAAATTTCACAAAAACATAAGCTTTGTCAAAATCCATACCAACCATCATGATTTTTCCGAAAAAAATTAAAAAAGTTTAAAACAAAAGCAATCCCCACATATTTGGTATCTACGTGTTCGAAATTTAATTTCCAGTTAATTTCCGAAGACCTTTTTCAAAAATAATTAAAATTGTCCGAGAAATTTCACAAAAATATAAGCTTTGTCAAAATCCATACCAACCATCATGATTTTTCCGAAAAAAATTAAAAAAGTTTAAAACAAAAGCAATCCCCACATATTTGGTATCTACGTGTTCGAAATTTAATTTCCAGTTCATTTCCGAAGACCTTTTTCAAAAATAATTAAAATTGCCCGAGAAATTTCACAAAAACATAAGCTTTGTCAAAATCCATACCAACCATCATGATTTTTCTGGAAAAAATAAAAAAGTTTAAAACAAAAGCAATCCCCACATATTTGGTATCTACGTATTCGAAATTTAATTTCCAGTTCATTTCCGAAGACCTTTTTGAAAAAAAATTAAAATTACCCGAGAAATTTCACAAAAACATAAGCTTTGTCAAAATCCATACCAACCATCATGATTTTTGCGAAAAAAATTAAAAAAGTTTAAAACAAAAGCAATCCCCACATATTTGATATCTACGTGTTCGAAATTTAATTTCCAGTTCATTTCCGAAGACCTTTTTGACAAATAATTAAAATTGCCCGAGAAATTTCACAAAAACATAAACTTTGTCAAAATCCATACCAACCATCATGATTTTTCCGAAAAAAATTAAAAAAGTTTAAAACAAAAGCAATCCCCACATATTTGGTATCTACGTGTTCGAAATTTAATTTCCAGTTCATTTCCGAAGACCTTTTTTGAAAAATAATTAAAATTGCCCGAGAAATTTCACAAAAACATAAGCTTTGTCAAAATCCATACCAACCATCATGATTTTTCCGAAAAAAATTAAAAAAGTTTAAAACAAAAGCAATCCCCACATATTTGGTATCTACGTGTTCGAAATTTGATTTCCAGTTCATTTCCGAAGACCTTTTTCAAAAATAATTAAAATTGCCCGAGAAATTTCACAAAAACATAAGCTTTGTCAAAATCCATACCAACCATCATGATTTTTCCGAAAAAAATTAAAAAAGTTTAAAACAAAAGCAATCCCCACATATTTGGTATCTACGTGTTCGAAATTTAATTTCCAGTTCATTTCCGAAGACCTTTTTGAAAAAAAATTAAAATTGCCCATGAAATTTCACAAAAACATAAGCTTTGTCAAAATCCATACCAACCATCATGATTTTTCCGAAAAAAATTAAAAAAGTTTAAAACAAAAGCAATCCCCACATATTTGGTATCTACGTGTTCGAAATTTAATTTCCAGTTAATTTCCGAAGACCTTTTTCAAAAATAATTAAAATTGTCCGAGAAATATCACAAAAATATAAGCTTTGTCAAAATCCATACCAACCATCATGATTTTTCCGAAAAAAATTAAAAAAGTTTAAAACAAAAGCAATCCCCACATATTTGGTATCTATGTGTTCGAAATTTAATTTCCAGTTCATTTCCGAAGACCTTTTTCAAAAATAATTAAAATTGCCCGAGAAATTTCACAAAAACATAAGCTTTGTCAAAATCCATACCAACCATCATGATTTTTCTGGAAAAAATAAAAAAGTTTAAAACAAAAGCAATCCCCACATATTTGGTATCTACGTGTTCGAAATTTAATTTCCAGTTCATTTCCGAAGACCTTTTTGAAAAAAAATTAAAATTGCCCGAGAAATTTCACAAAAACATAAGCTTTGTCAAAATCCATACCAACCATCATGATTTTTCCGAAAAAAATTAAAAAAGTTTAAAACAAAAGCAATCCCCACATATTTGGTATCTACGTGTTCGAAATTTGATTTCCAGTTCATTTCCGAAGACCTTTTTCAAAAATAATTAAAATTGCCCGAGAAATTTCACAAAAACATAAGCTTTGTCAAAATCCATACCAACCATCATGATTTTTCTGGAAAAAATAAAAAAGTTTAAAACAAAAGCAATCCCCACATATTTGGTATCTACGTGTTCGAAATTTAATTTCCAGTTCATTTCCGAAGACCTTTTTGAAAAATAATTAAAATTGCCCGAGAAATTTCACAAAAACATAAGCTTTGTCAAAATCCATACCAACCATCATGATTTTTCCGAAAAAAATTAAAAAAGTTTAAAACAAAAGCAATCCCCACATATTTGGTATCTACGTGTTCGAAATTTGATTTCCAGTTCATTTCCGAAGACCTTTTTCAAAAATAATTAAAATTGCCCGAGAAATTTCACAAAAACATAAGCTTTGTCAAAATCCATACCAACCATCATGATTTTTCCGAAAAAAATTAAAAAAGTTTAAAACAAAAGCAATCCCCACATATTTGGTATCTACGTGTTCGAAATTTAATTTCCAGTTCATTTCCGAAGACCTTTTTGACAAATAATTAAAATTGCCCGAGAAATTTCACAAAAACATAAACTTTGTCAAAATCCATACCAACCATCATGATTTTTCCGAAAAAAATTAAAAAAGTTTAAAACAAAAGCAATCCCCACATATTTGGTATCTACGTGTTCGAAATTTAATTTCCAGTTCATTTCCGAAGACCTTTTTCAAAAATAATTAAAATTGCCCGAGAAATTTCACAAAAACATAAGCTTTGTCAAAATCCATACCAACCATCATGATTTTTCCGAAAAAAATTAAAAAAGTTTAAAACAAAAGCAATCCCCACATATTTGGTATCTACGTGTTCGAAATTTAATTTCCAGTTCATTTCCGAAGACCTTTTTCAAAAATAATTAAAATTGCCCGAGAATTTTCACAAAAACATAAGCTTTGTCAAAATCCATACCAACCATCATGATTTTTCCGAAAAAAATTAAAAAAGTTTAAAACAAAAGCAATCCCCACATATTTGGTATCTACGTGTTCGAAATTTAATTTCCAGTTCATTTCCGAAGACGTTTTTGAAAAATAATTAACATTGTCCGAGAAATTTCACAAAAACATAAGCTTTGTCAAAATCCATACCAACCATCATGATTTTTCCGAAAAAAATTAAAAAAGTTTAAAACAAAAGCAATCCCCACATATTTGGTATCTACGTGTTCGAAATTTAATTTCCAGTTCATTTCCGAAGACCTTTATGAAAAAAAATTAAAATTGCCCGAGAAATTTCACAAAAACATAAGCTTTGTCAAAATCCATACCAACCATCATGATTTTTCCGAAAAAAATTAAAAAAGTTTAAAACAAAAGCAATCCCCACATATTTGGTATCTACGTGTTCGAAATTTAATTTCCAGTTCATTTCCGAAGACCTTTTTCAAAAATAATTAAAATTGCCCGAGAAATTTCACAAAAACATAATCTTTGTCAAAATCCATACCAACCATCATGATTTTTCCGAAAAAAATTAAAAAAGTTTAAAACAAAAGCAATCCCCACATATTTGGTATCTACGTGTTCGAAATTTAATTTCCAGGTCATTTCCGAAGACCTTTTTCAAAAATAATTAAAATTGCCCGATAAATTTTACAAAAACATAAGCTTTGTCAAAATCCATACCAACCATCATGATTTTTCCGAAAAAAATTAAAAAAGTTTAAAACAAAAGCAATCCCCACATATTTGGTATCTACGTGTTCGAAATTTAATTTCCAGTTCATTTCCGAAGACCTTTTTCAAAAATAATTAAAATTGCCCGAGAAATTTCAGAAAAACATAAGCTTTGTCAAAATCCATACCAACCATCATGATTTTTCCGAAAAAAATTAAAAAAGTTTAAAACAAGAGCAATCCCCACATATTTGGTATCTACGTGTTCGAAATTTAATTTCCAGTTCATTTCCGAAGACCTTTATGAAAAAAAATTAAAATTGCCCGAGAAATTTCACAAAAACATAAGCTTTGTCAAAATCCATACCAAGCATCATGATTTTTCCGAAAAAAATTAAAAAAGTTTAAAACAAAAGCAATCCCCACATATTTGGTATCTACGTGTTCGAAATTTAATTTCCAGTTCATTTCCGAAGACCTTTTTCAAAAATAAATAATATTGCCCGAGAAATTTCACAAAAACATAAGCTTTGTCAAAATCCATACCAACCATCATGATTTTTCCGAAAAAAATAAAAAAAGTTTAAAACAAAAGCAATCCCCACATATTTGGTATCTACGTGTTCGAAATTTAATTTCCAGTTCATTTCCGAAGACCTTTTTGAAAAAAAATTAAAATTGCCCGAGAAAATTCACAAAAACATAAGCTTTGTCAAAATCCATACCAACCATCATGATTTTTCCGAAAAAAATTAAAAAAGTTTAAAACAAAAGCAATCCCCACATATTTGGTATCTAGGTGTTCGAAATTTAATTTCCAGTTCATTTCCGAAGACCTTTTTGAAAAATAATTAAAATTGCCCGAGAAATTTCACAAAAACATAAGCTTTGTCAAAATCCATACCAACCATCATGATTTTTCCGAAAAAAATTAAAAAAGTTTAAAACAAAAGCAATCCCCACATATTTGGTATCTACGTGTTCGAAATTTAATTTCCAGTTCATTTCCGAAGACCTTTTTGAAAAAAAATTAAAATTGCCCGAGAAATTTCACAAAACCATAACCTTTGTCAAAATCCATACCAACCATCATGATTTTTCCGAAAAAAATTAAAAAATTTTAAAACAAAAGCAATCCCCACATATTTGGTATCTACGTGTTCGAAATTTAATTTCCAGTTCATTTCCGAAGACCTTTTTGAAAAAAAATTAAAATTGCCCGAGAAATTTCACAAAAACATAAGCTTTGTCAAAATCCATACCAACCATTATGATTTTTCCGAAAAAAATTAAAAAAGTTTAAAACAAAAGCAATCCCCACATATTTGGTATCTACGTGTTCGAAATTTAATTTCCAGTTAATTTCCCAAGACCTTTTTGAAAAATAATTAAAATTGCACGAGAAATTTCACAAAAACATAAGCTTTGTCAAAATCCATATCAACCATCATGATTTTTCCGAAAAAAATTAAAAAAGTTTAAAACAAAAGCAATTACCACATATTTGGTATCTACGTGTTCGAAATTTAATTTCCAGTTCATTTCCGAAGACCTTTTTGAAAAATAATTAAAATTGCCCGAGAAATTTCACAAAAACATAAGCTTTGCCAAAATCCATACCAACCATCATGATTTTTCCGAAAAAAATTAAAAAAGTTTAAAACAAAAGCAATCCCCACATATTTGGTATCTAGGTGTTCGAAATTTAATTTCCAGTTCATTTCCGAAGACCTTTTTGAAAAATAATTAAAATTGCCCGAGAAATTTCACAAAAACATAAGCTTTGTCAAAATCCATACCAACCATCATGATTTTTCCGAAAAAAATTAAAAAAGTTTAAAACAAAAGCAATCCACACATATTTGGTATCTACGTGTTCGAAATTTAATTTCCAGTTCATTTCCGAAGACCTTTTTCAAAAATAATTAGAAATTGCCTGAGAAATTTCACAAAAACATAAGCTTTATCAAAATCCATATCAACCATCATGATTTTTCCGAAAAAAATTAAAAAAGTTTAAAACAAAAGCAATCCCCACATATTTGGTATCTACGTGTTCGAAATTTAATTTCCAGTTCATTTCCGAAGACCTTTTTGAAAAATAATTAAAATTGCCCGAGAAATTTCACAAAAACATAAGCTTTGTCAAAATCCATACCAACCATCATGATTTTTCCGAAAAAAATTAAAAAAGTTTAAAACAAAAGCAATCCCCACATATTTGGTATCTACGTGTTCGAAATTTAATTTTCAGTTCATTTCCGAAGACCTTTTTGCAAAATAATTAAAATTGCCCGAGAAATTTCACAAAAACATAAGCTTTGTCAAAATCCATATCAACCATCATGATTTTTCCGAAAAAAATTAAAAAAGTTTAAAACAAAAGCAATCCCCACATACTTGGTATCTACGTGTTCGAAATTTAATTTCCAGTTCATTTCCGAAGACCTTTTTGAAAAATAATTAAAATTGCCCGAGAAATTTCACAAAAACATAAGCTTTGTCAAAATCCATACCAACCATCATGATTTTTCCGAAAAAAATTAAAAAAGTTTAAAACAAAAGCAATCCCCACATATTTGGTATCTACGTGTTCGAAATTTAATTTCCAGTTCATTTCCGAAGACCTATTTCAAAAATAATTAAAATTGCCCGAGAAATTTCACAAAAACATAAGCTTTGTCAAAATCCATACCAACCATCATGATTTTTCCGAAAAAAATTAAAAAAGTTTAAAACAAAAGCAATCCCCACATACTTGGTATCTACGTGTTCGAAATTTAATTTCCAGTTTATTTCCGAAGACCTTTTTGAAAAATAATTAAAATTGCCCGAGAAATTTCACAAAAACATAAGCTTTGTCAAAATCCATACCAACCATCATGATTTTTCAGAAAAAAATTAAAAAAGTTTAAAACAAAAGCAATCCCCACATATTTGGTATCTAGGTGTTCGAAATTTAATTTCCAGTTCATTTCCGAAGACCTTTTTGAAAAATAATTAAAATTGCCCGAGAAATTTCAAAAAAACATAAGCTTTGTCAAAATCCATACCAACCATCATGATTTTTCCGAAAAAAATTAAAAAAGTTTAAAACAAAAGCAATTACCACATATTTGGTATCTACGTGTTCGAAATTTAATTTCCAGTTCATTTCCGAAGACCTATTTCAAAAATAATTAAAATTGCCCGAGAAATTTCACAAAAACATAAGCTTTGTCAAAATCCATACCAACCATCATGATTTTTCCGAAAAAAATTAAAAAAGTTTAAAACAAAAGCAATCCCCACATATTTGGTATCTACGTGTTCGAAATTTAATTTCCAGTTCATTTCCGAAGACCTTTTTGAAAAAAAATTAAAATTGCCCGAGAAATTTCACAAAACCATAACCTTTGTCAAAATCCATACCAACCATCATGATTTTTCCGAAAAAAATTAAAAAATTTTAAAATAAAAGCAATCCCCACATATTTGGTATCTACGTGTTCGAAATTTAATTTCCAGTTCATTTCCGAAGACCTTTTTGAAAAAAAATTAAAATTGCCCGAGAAATTTCACAAAAACATAAGCTTTGTCAAAATCCATACCAACCATTATGATTTTTCCGAAAAAAATTAAAAAAGTTTAAAACAAAAGCAATCCCCACATATTTGGTATCTACGTGTTCGAAATTTAATTTCCAGTTAATTTCCCAAGACCTTTTTGAAAAATAATTAAAATTGTCCGAGAAATTTCACAAAAACATAAGCTTTGTCAAAATCCATACCAACCATCATGATTTTTCCGAAAAAAATTAAAAAAGTTTAAAACAAAAGCAATCCCCACATATTTGGTATCTACGTGTTCGAAATTTAATTTCCAGTTCATTTCCGAAGACCTTTTTGAAAAATAATTAAAATTGCACGAGAAATTTCACAAAAACATAAGCTTTGTCAAAATCCATATCAACCATCATGATTTTTCCGAAAAAAATTAAAAAAGTTTAAAACAAAAGCAATCCCCACATATTTGGTATCTACGTGTTCGAAATTTAATTTCCAGTTCATTTCCGAAGACCTTTTTGAAAAATAATTAAAATTGCCCGAGAAATTTCACAAAAACATAAGCTTTGCCAAAATCCATACCAACCATCATGATTTTTCCGAAAAAAATTAAAAAAGTTTAAAACAAAAGCAATCCCCACATATTTGGTATCTAGGTGTTCGAAATTTAATTTCCAGTTCATTTCCGAAGACCTTTTTCAAAAATAATTAAAATTGCCCGAGAAATTTCACAAAAACATAAGCTTTGTCAAAATCCATACCAACCATCATGATTTTTCCGAAAAAAATTAAAAAAGTTTAAAACAAAAGCAATCCACACATATTTGGTATCTACGTGTTCGAAATTTAATTTCCAGTTCATTTCCGAAGACCTTTTTCAAAAATAATTAGAAATTGCCTGAGAAATTTCACAAAAACATAAGCTTTATCAAAATCCATACCAACCATCATGATTTTTCCGAAAAAAATTAAAAAAGTTTAAAACAAAAGCAATCCCCACATATTTGGTATTACGTGTTCGAAATTTAATTTCCAGTTCATTTTCGAAGACCTTTTTGAAAAAAAATTAAAATTGCCCGAGAAATTTCACAAAAACATAAGCTTTGTCAAAATCCATACCAACCATCATGATTTTTCCGAAAAAAATTAAAAAAGTTTAAAACAAAAGCAATCCCCACATATTTGGTATCTACGTGTTCGAAATTTAATTTCCAGTTCATTTCCGAAGACCTTTTTCAAAAATAATTAAAATTGCCCGAGAAATTTCACAAAAAGATAAGCTTTGTCAAAATCCATACCAACCATCATGATTTTTCCGAAAAAAATAAAAAAAGTTTAAAACAAAAGCAATCCCCACATATTTGGTATCTACGTGTTCGAAATTTAATTTCCAGTTCATTTCCGAAGACCTTTTTCAAAAATAATTAATATTGCCCGAGAAATTTCACAAAAACATAAGGTTTGTCAAAATCCATACCAACCATCATGATTTTTCCGAAAACAATTAAAAAAGTTTAAAACAAAAGCAATCCCCACATATTTGGCATCTACGTGTTCGAAATTTAATTTCCAGTTCATTTCCGAAGACCTTTTTCAAAAATAATTAAAATTGCCCGAGAAATTTCACAAAAACATAAGCTTTGTCAAAATCCATATCAACCATCATGATTTTTCCGAAAAAAATTAAAAAAGTTTAAAACAAAAGCAATCCCCACATATTTGGTATCTACGTGTTCGATATTTAATTTCCAGTTCATTTCCGAAGACCTTTTTGAAAAATAATTAAAATTGCCCGAGAAATTTCACAAAAACATAAGCTTTGTCAAAATCCATACCAACCATCATGATTTTTCCGAAAAAAATTAAAAAAGTTTAAAACAAAAGCAATCCCCACATATTTGGCATCTAGGTGTTCGAAATTTAATTTCCAGTTCATTTCCGAAGACCTTTTTCAAAAATAATTAATATTGCCCGAGAAATTTCACAAAAACATAAGCTTTGTCAAAATCCATATCAACCATCATGATTTTTCCGAAAAAAATTAAAAAAGTTTAAAACAAAAGCAATCCCCACATATTTGGTATCTACGTATTCGAAATTTAATTTCCAGTTCATTTCCGAAGACCTTTTTGAAAAATAATTAAAATTGCCCGAGAAATTTCACAAAAACATAAGCTTTGTCAAAATCCATACCAACCATCATGATTTTTCCGAAAAAAATTAAAAAAGTTTAAAACAAAAGCAATCCCCACATATTTGGTATCTAGGTGTTCGAAATTTAATTTCCAGTTCATTTCCGAAGACCTTTTTCAAAAATAATTAAAATTGCCCGAGAAATTTCACAAAAACATAAGCTTTGTCAAAATCCATACCAACCATCATGATTTTTCCGAAAAAAATTAAAAAAGTTTAAAACAAAAGCAATCCCCACATATTTGGTATCTACGTGTTCGAAATTTAATTTCCAGTTCATTTCCGAAGACCTTTTTCAAAAATAATTAAAATTGTCCGAGAAATTTCACAAAAACATAAGCTTTGTCAAAATCCATACCAAACATCATGATTTTTCCGAAAAACATTAAAAAAGTTTAAAACAAAAGCAATCCCCACATATTTAGTATCTACGTGTTCGAAATTTAATTTCCAGTTTATTTCCGAAGACTTTTTTAAAAAAAAATTAAAATTGCCCGAGAAATTTCACAAAAACATAAGGTTTGTCAAAATCCATACCAACCATCATGATTTTTCCGAAAAAAATTAAAAAAGTTTAAAACAAAAGCAATCCCCACATATTTGGTATCTACGTGTTCGAAATTTAATTTCCAGTTCATTTCCGAAGACCTTTTTCAAAAATAATTAAAATTGCCCGAGAAATTTCACAAAAACATAAGCTTTGTCAAAATCCATACCAACCATCATGATTTTTCCGAAAAAAATTAAAAAAGTTTAAACCAAAAGCAATTCCCACATATTTGGTATCTACGTGTTCGAAATTTAATTTCCAGTTCATTTCCGAAGACCTTTTTGAAAAAATATTAAAATTGCCCGAGAAATTTCACAAAAATATAAGCTTTGTCAAAATCCATATCAACCATCATGATTTTTCCGAAAAAAATTAAAAAAGTTTAAAACAAAAGCAATCCCCACATATTTGGTATCTACGTGTTCGAAATTTAATTTCCAGTTCATTTCCGAAGACCTTTTTGAAAAATAATTAAAATTGCCCGAGAAATTTCACAAAAACATAAGCTTTGTCAAAATCCATACCAACCATCATGATTTTTCCGAAAAAAATTAAAAAAGTTTAAAACAAAAGCAATCCCCACATATTTGGTATCTAGGTGTTCGAAATTTAATTTCCAGTTCATTTCCGAAGACCTTTTTGAAAAATAATTAAAATTGCCCGAGAAATTTCACAAAAACATAAGCTTTGCCAAAATCCATACCAACCATCATGATTTTTCCAAAAAAAATTAAAAAAGTTTAAAACAAAAGCAATCCCCACATATTTGGTATCTACGTGTTCGAAATTTAATTTCCAGTTCATTTCCGAAGACCTTTTTGAAAAAAAATTAAAATTGCCCGAGAAATTTCACAAAACCATAACCTTTGTCAAAATCCATACCAACCATCATGATTTTTCCGAAAAAAATTAAAAAATTTTAAAACAAAAGCAATCCGCACATATTTGGTATCTACGTGTTCGAAATTTAATTTCCAGTTCATTTCCGAAGACCTTTTTGAAAAAAAATTAAAATTGCCCGAGAAATTTCACAAAAACATAAGCTTTGTCAAAATCCATACCAACCATTATGATTTTTCCGAAAAAAATTAAAAAAGTTTAAAACAAAAGCAATCCCCACATATTTGGTATCTACGTGTTCGAAATTTAATTTCCAGTTAATTTCCCAAGACCTTTTTGAAAAATAATTAAAATTGTCCGAGAAATTTCACAAAAACATAAGCTTTGTCAAAATCCATACCAACCATCATGATTTTTCCGAAAAAAATTAAAAAAGTTTAAAACAAAAGCAATCCCCACATATTTGGTATCTACGTGTTCGAAATTTAATTTCCAGTTCATTTCCGAAGACCTTTTTGAAAAATAATTAAAATTGCACGAGAAATTTCACAAAAACATAAGCTTTGTCAAAATCCATATCAACCATCATGATTTTTCCGAAAAAAATTAAAAAAGTTTAAAACAAAAGCAATCCCCACATATTTGGTATCTACGTGTTCGAAATTTAATTTCCAGTTCATTTCCGAAGACCTTTTTGAAAAATAATTAAAATTGCCCGAGAAATTTCACAAAAACATAAGCTTTGCCAAAATCCATACCAACCATCATGATTTTTCCGAAAAAAATTAAAAAAGTTTAAAACAAAAGCAATCCCCACATATTTGGTATCTAGGTGTTCGAAATTTAATTTCCAGTTCATTTCCGAAGACCTTTTTCAAAAATAATTAAAATTGCCCGAGAAATTTCACAAAAACATAAGCTTTGTCAAAATCCATACCAACCATCATGATTTTTCCGAAAAAAATTAAAAAAGTTTAAAACAAAAGCAATCCACACATATTTGGTATCTACGTGTTCGAAATTTAATTTCCAGTTCATTTCCGAAGACCTTTTTCAAAAATAATTAGAAATTGCCTGAGAAATTTCACAAAAACATAAGCTTTATCAAAATCCATACCAACCATCATGATTTTTCCGAAAAAAATTAAAAAAGTTTAAAACAAAAGCAATCCCCACATATTTGGTATTACGTGTTCGAAATTTAATTTCCAGTTCATTTTCGAAGACCTTTTTGAAAAAAAATTAAAATTGCCCGAGAAATTTCACAAAAACATAAGCTTTGTCAAAATCCATACCAACCATCATGATTTTTCCGAAAAAAATTAAAAAATTTTAAAATAAAAGCAATCCCCACATATTTGGTATCTACGTGTTCGAAATTTAATTTCCAGTTCATTTCCGAAGACCTTTTTCAAAAATAATTAAAATTGCCCGAGAAATTTCACAAAAAGATAAGCTTTGTCAAAATCCATACCAACCATCATGATTTTTCCGAAAAAAATAAAAAAAGTTTAAAACAAAAGCAATCCCCACATATTTGGTATCTACGTGTTCGAAATTTAATTTCCAGTTCATTTCCGAAGACCTTTTTCAAAAATAATTAATATTGCCCGAGAAATTTCACAAAAACATAAGGTTTGTCAAAATCCATACCAACCATCATGATTTTTCCGAAAACAATTAAAAAAGTTTAAAACAAAAGCAATCCCCACATATTTGGCATCTACGTGTTCGAAATTTAATTTCCAGTTCATTTCCGAAGACCTTTTTCAAAAATAATTAAAATTGCCCGAGAAATTTCACAAAAACATAAGCTTTGTCAAAATCCATATCAACCATCATGATTTTTCCGAAAAAAATTAAAAAAGTTTAAAACAAAAGCAATCCCCACATATTTGGTATCTACGTGTTCGATATTTAATTTCCAGTTCGTTTCCGAAGACCTTTTTGAAAAATAATTAAAATTGCCCGAGAAATTTCACAAAAACATAAGCTTTGTCAAAATCCATACCAACCATCATGATTTTTCCGAAAAAAATTAAAAAAGTTTAAAACAAAAGCAATCCCCACATATTTGGCATCTAGGTGTTCGAAATTTAATTTCCAGTTCATTTCCGAAGACCTTTTTCAAAAATAATTAATATTGCCCGAGAAATTTCACAAAAACATAAGCTTTGTCAAAATCCATATCAACCATCATGATTTTTCCGAAAAAAATTAAAAAAGTTTAAAACAAAAGCAATCCCCACATATTTGGTATCTACGTGTTCGAAATTTAATTTCCAGTTCATTTCCGAAGACCTTTTTCAAAAATAATTAAAATTGCCCGAGAAATTTCACAAAAACATAAGCTTTGTCAAAATCCATACCAACCATCATGATTTTTCCGAAAAAAATTAAAAAAGTTTAAAACAAAAGCAATCCCCACATATTTGGTATCTAGGTGTTCGAAATTTAATTTCCAGTTCATTTCCGAAGACCTTTTTCAAAAATAATTAAAATTGCCCGAGAAATTTCACAAAAACATAAGCTTTGTCAAAATCCATACCAACCATCATGATTTTTCCGAAAAAAAATTAAAAAAGTTTAAAACAAAAGCAATACCCACATATTTGGTATCTACGTGTTCGAAATTTAATTTCCAGTTCATTTCCGAAGACCTTTTTCAAAAATAATTAAAATTGTCCGAGAAATTTCACAAAAACATAAGCTTTGTCAAAATCCATACCAAACATCATGATTTTTCCGAAAAACATTAAAAAAGTTTAAAACAAAAGCAATCCCCACATATTTAGTATCTACGTGTTCGAAATTTAATTTCCAGTTCATTTCCGAAGACCTTTTTCAAAAATAATTAAAATTGCCCGAGAAATTTCACAAAAACATAAGCTTTGTCAAAATCCATACC
Source organism: Empis livida (assembly GCA_963932195.1). Taxonomy (NCBI): domain Eukaryota; kingdom Metazoa; phylum Arthropoda; class Insecta; order Diptera; family Empididae; genus Empis; species Empis livida. The sequence continues at coordinate 13,722,234 of OZ010648.1, forward strand.
AACCATCATGATTTTTCCGAAAAAAATTAAAACAGTTTAAACCAAAAGCAATTCCCACATATTTGGTATCTACGTGTTCGAAATTTAATTTCCAGTTCATTTCCGAAGACCTTTTTGAAAAAATATTAAAATTGCCCGAGAAATTTCACAAAAATATAAGCTTTGTCAAAATCCATATCAACCATCATGATTTTTCCGAAAAAAATTAAAAAAGTTTAAAACAAAAGCAATCCCCACATATTTGGTATCTACGTGTTCGAAATTTAATTTCCAGTTCATTTCCGAAGACTTTTTTCAAGAATAATTAAAATTGCCCGAGAAATTTCACAAAAACATAAGCTTTGTCAAAATCCATACCAACCATCATGATTTTTCCGAAAAAAATTAAAAAAGTTTAAAACAAAAGCAATCCCCACATATTTGGTATCTACGTGTTCGAAATTTAATTTCCAGTTCATTTCCGAAGAACTTTTTGAAAAAAAATTAAAATTGCCCGAGAAATTTCACAAAAACATAAGCTTTGTCAAAATCCATACCAACCATCATGATTTTTCCGAAAAAAATTAAAAAAGTTTAAAACAAAAGCAATCCCCACATATGTGGTATCTACGTGTTCGAAATTTAATTTTCAGTTCATTTCCGAAGACCTTTTTCAAAAATACTTAATATTGCCCGAGAAATTTCACAAAAACATAAGCTTTGTCAAAATCCATACCAACCATCATGATTTTTCCGAAAAAAATTAAAAAAGTTTAAAACAAAAGCAATCCCCACATATTTGGTATCAACGTGTTCGAAATTTAATTTCCAGTTAATTTCCGAAGACCTTTTTGAAAAATAATTAAAATTGTCCGAGAAATTTCACAAAAACATAAGCTTTGTCAAAATCCATACCAACCATCATGATTTTTCCGAAAAAAATTAAAAAAGTTTAAAACAAAAGCAATCCCCACAAATTTGGTATCTACGTGTTCGAAATTTAATTTCCAGTTCATTTCCGAAGACCTTTTTGAAAAATAATTAAAATTGCCCGAGAAATTTCACAAAAACATAAGCTTTGTCAAAATCCATATCAACCATCATGATTTTTCCGACAAAAATTAAAAAAGTTTAAAACAAAAGCAATCCCCACATATTTGGTATCTACGTGTTCGAAATTTAATTTCCAGTTCATTTCCGAAGACCTTTTTCAAAAATAATTAAAATTGCCCGAGAAATTTCACAAAAACATAAGCTTTGTCAAAATCCATACCAACCATCATGATTTTTCCGAAAAAAATTAAAAAAGTTTAAAACAAAAGCAATCCCCACATATTTGGTATCTAGGTGTTCGAAATTTAATTTCCAGTTCATTTCCGAAAACCTTTTTCAAAAATAATTAAAATTGCCCGAGAAATTTCACAAAAACATAAGCTTTGCCAAAATCCATACCAACCATCATGATTTTTCCGAAAAAAATTAAAAAAGTTTAAAACAAAAGCAATCCCCACATATTTGGTATCTACGTGTTCGAAATTTAATTTCCAGTTCATTTCCGAAGACCTTTTTCAAAAATAATTAAAATTGTCCGAGAAATTTTACAAAAACATAAGCTTTGTCAAAATCCATACCAACCATCATGATTTTTCCGAAAAACATTAAAAAAGTTTAAAACAAAAGCAATCCCCACATATTTGGTATCTACGTGTTCGAAATTTAATTTCCAGTTCATTTCCGAAGACTTTTTTCAAAAATAATTAAAATTGCCCGAGAAATTTCACAAAAACATAAGCTTTGTCAAAATCCATACCAACCATCATGATTTTTCCGAAAAAAATTAAAAAAGTTTAAAACAAAAGCAATCCCCACATATTTGGTATCTACGTGTTCGAAATTTAATTTCCAGTTCATTTCCGAAGACCTTTTTCAAAAATAATTAAAATTGCCCGAGAAATTTCACAAAAAGATAAGCTTTGTCAAAATCCATACCAACCATCATGATTTTTCCGAAAAAAATAAAAAAAGTTTAAAACAAAAGCAATCCCCACATATTTGGTATCTACGTGTTCGAAATTTAATTTCCAGTTCATTTCCGAAGACCTTTTTCAAAAATAATTAATATTGCCCGAGAAATTTCACAAAAACATAAGGTTTGTCAAAATCCATACCAACCATCATGATTTTTCCGAAAACAATTAAAAAAGTTTAAAACAAAAGCAATCCCCACATATTTGGCATCTACGTGTTCGAAATTTAATTTCCAGTTCATTTCCGAAGACCTTTTTGAAAAATAATTAAAATTGCCCGAGAAATTTCACAAAAACAACGGCTTTGTCAAAATCCATATCAACCATCATGATTTTTCCGAAAAAAATTAAAAAAGTTTAAAACAAAAGCAATCCCCACATATTTGGTATCTACGTGTTCGAAATTTAATTTCCAGTTCATTTCCGAAGACCTTTTTCAAAAATAATTAATATTGCCCGAGAAATTTCACAAAAACATAAGGTTTGTCAAAATCCATACCAACCATCATGATTTTTCCGAAAAAAATTAAAAAAGTTTAAAACAAAAGCAATCCCCACATATTTGGCATCTACGAGTTCGAAATTTAATTTCCAGTTCATTTCCGAAGACCTTTTTGAAAAATAATTAAACTTGCCCGAGAAATTTCACAAAAACATAAGCTTTGTCAAAATCCATATCAACCATCATGATTTTTCCGAAAAAAATTAAAAAAGTTTAAAACAAAAGCAATCCCCACATATTTGGTATCTACGTGTTCGAAATTTAATTTCCAGTTCATTTCCGAAGACCTTTTTGAAAAATAATTAAAATTGACCGAGAAATTTCACAAAAACATAAGCTTTGTCAAAATCCATACCAACCATCAGATTTTTCCGAAAAAAATTAAAAAAGTTTAAAACAAAAGCAATCCCGACATATTTGGTATCTAGGTGTTCGAAATTTAATTTCCAGTTCATTTCCGAAGACCTTTTTCAAAAATAATTAAAATTGCCCGAGAAATTTCACAAAAACATAAGCTTTGTCAAAATCCATACCAACCATCATGATTTTTCCGAAAAAAAATTAAAAAAGTTTAAAACAAAAGCAATACCCACATATTTGGTATCTACGTGTTCGAAATTTAATTTCCAGTTCATTTCCGAAGACCTTTTTCAAAAATAATTAAAATTGTCCGAGAAATTTCACAAAAACATAAGCTTTGTCAAAATCCATACCAACCATCATGATTTTTCCGAAAAACATTAAAAAAGTTTAAAACAAAAGCAATCCCCACATATTTAGTATCTACGTGTTCGAAATTTAATTTCCAGTTTATTTCCGAAGACTTTTTTAAAAAATAATTAAAATTGCCCGAGAAATTTCACAAAAACATAAGCTTTGTCAAAATCCATACCAACCATCATGATTTTTCCGAAAAAAATAAAAAAAGCTTAAAACAAAAGCAATCCCCACATATTTGGTATCTACGTGTTCGAAATTTAATTTCCAGTTCATTTCCGAAGACTTTTTTCAAAAATAATTAAAATTGCCCGAGAAATTTCACAAAAACATAAGCTTTGTCAAAATCCATACCAACCATCATGATTTTTCCGAAAAAAATTAAAAAAGTTTAAAACAAAAGCAATCCCCACATATTTGGTATCTACGTGTTCGAAATTTAATTTCCAGTTCATTTCCGAAGACCTTTTTCAAAAATAATTAAAATTGCCCGAGAAATTTCACAAAAAGATAAGCTTTGTCAAAATCCATACCAACCATCATGATTTTTCCGAAAAAAATAAAAAAAGTTTAAAACAAAAGCAATCCCCACATATTTGGTATCTACGTGTTCGAAATTTAATTTCCAGTTCATTTCCGAAGACCTTTTTCAAAAATAATTAATATTGCCCGAGAAATTTCACAAAAACATAAGGTTTGTCAAAATCCATACCAACCATCATGATTTTTCCGAAAACAATTAAAAAAGTTTAAAACAAAAGCAATCCCCACATATTTGGCATCTACGTGTTCGAAATTTAATTTCCAGTTCATTTCCGAAGACCTTTTTGAAAAATAATTAAAATTGCCCGAGAAATTTCACAAAAACAACGGCTTTGTCAAAATCCATATCAACCATCATGATTTTTCCGAAAAAAATTAAAAAAGTTTAAAACAAAAGCAATCCCCACATATTTGGTATCTACGTGTTCGAAATTTAATTTCCAGTTCATTTCCGAAGACCTTTTTCAAAAATAATTAATATTGCCCGAGAAATTTCACAAAAACATAAGGTTTGTCAAAATCCATACCAACCATCATGATTTTTCCGAAAAAAATTAAAAAAGTTTAAAACAAAAGCAATCCCCACATATTTGGCATCTACGAGTTCGAAATTTAATTTCCAGTTCATTTCCGAAGAAATTTTTGAAAAATAATTAAACTTGCCCGAGAAATTTCACAAAAACATAAGCTTTGTCAAAATCCATATCAACCATCATGATTTTTCCGAAAAAAATTAAAAAAGTTTAAAACAAAAGCAATCCCCACATATTTGGTATCTACGTGTTCGAAATTTAATTTCCAGTTCATTTCCGAAGACATTTTTGAAAAATAATTAAAATTGACCGAGAAATTTCACAAAAACATAAGCTTTGTCAAAATCCATACCAACCATCAGATTTTTCCGAAAAAAATGAAAAAAGTTTAAAACAAAAGCAATCCCGACATATTTGGTATCTAGGTGTTCGAAATTTAATTTCCAGTTCATTTCCGAAGACCTTTTTCAAAAATAATTAAAATTGCCCGAGAAATTTCACAAAAACATAAGCTTTGTCAAAATCCATACCAACCATCATGATTTTTCCGAAAAAAAATTAAAAAAGTTTAAAACAAAAGCAATACCCACATATTTGGTATCTACGTGTTCGAAATTTAATTTCCAGTTCATTTCCGAAGACCTTTTTCAAAAATAATTAAAATTGTCCGAGAAATTTCACAAAAACATAAGCTTTGTCAAAATCCATACCAACCATCATGATTTTTCCGAAAAACATTAAAAAAGTTTAAAACAAAAGCAATCCCCACATATTTAGTATCTACGTGTTCGAAATTTAATTTCCAGTTTATTTCCGAAGACTTTTTTAAAAAATAATTAAAATTGCCCGAGAAATTTCACAAAAACATAAGCTTTGTCAAAATCCATACCAACCATCATGATTTTTCCGAAAAAAATAAAAAAAGCTTAAAACAAAAGCAATCCCCACATATTTGGTATCTACGTGTTCGAAATTTAATTTCCAGTTCATTTCCGAAGACCTTTTTCAAAAATAATTAAAATTGCCCGAGAAATTTCACAAAAACATAAGCTTTGTCAAAATCCATACCAACCATCATGATTTTTCCGAAAAAAAATTAAAAAAGTTTAAAACAAAAGCAATACCCACATATTTGGTATCTACGTGTTCGAAATTTAATTTCCAGTTCACTTCCGAAGACCTTTTTCAAAAATAATTAAAATTGTCCGAGAAATTTCACAAAAACATAAGCTTTGTCAAAATCCATACCAACCATCATGATTTTTCCGAAAAACATTAAAAAAGTTTAAAACAAAAGCAATCCCCACATATTTAGTATCTACGTGTTCGAAATTTAATTTCCAGTTTATTTCCGAAGACTTTTTTAAAAAATAATTAAAATTGCCCGAGAAATTTCACAAAAACATAAGCTTTGTCAAAATCCATACCAACCATCATGATTTTTCCGAAAAAAATAAAAAAAGCTTAAAACAAAAGCAATCCCCACATATTTGGTATCTACGTGTTCGAAATTTAATTTCCAGTTCATTTCCGAAGACCTTTTTGAAAAATAATTAAAATTGCCCGAGAAATTTCACAAAAACATAAGCTTTGTCAAAATCCATACCAACCATCATGATTTTTCCGAAAAAAATAAAAAAAGTTTAAAACAAAAGCAATCCCCACATATTTGGTATCTACGTGTTCGAAATTTAATTTCCAGTTCATTTCCGAAGACCTTTTTGAAAAATAATAAAAATTGCCCGAGAAATTTCACAAAAATATAAGCTTTGTCAAAATCCATATCAACCATCATGATTTTTCCGAAAAAAATTAAAAAAGTTTAAAACAAAAGCAATCCCCACATATTTGGTATCTACGTGTTCGGAATTTAATTTCCAGTTCATTTCCGAAGACCTTTTTGAAAAATAATTAAAATTGCCCGAGAAATTTCACAAAAACATAAGCTTTGTCAAAATCCATACCAACCATCATGATTTTTCCGAAAAAAATTAAAAAGTTTAAAACAAAAGCAATTACCACATATTTGGTATCTACGTGTTCGAAATTTAATTTCCAGTTCATTTCCGAAGACCTTTTTCAAAAATAATTAAAATTGTCCGAGAAATTTCACAAAAACATAAGCTTTGTCAAAATCCATACCAACCATCATGATTTTTCCGAAAAAAATTAAAAAAGTTTAAAACAAAAGCAATCCCCACATATTTGGTATCTACGTGTTCGAAATTTAATTTCCAGTTCATTTCCGAAGACTTTTTTCAAAAATAATTAAAATTGCCCGAGAAATTTCACAAAAACATAAGCTTTGTCAAAATCCATACCAACCATCATGATTTTTCCGAAAAAAATAAAAAAAGTTTAAAACAAAAGCAATCCCCACATATTTGGTATCTACGTGTTCGAAATTTAATTTCCAGTTCATTTCCGAAGACCTTTTTGAAAAAAAATTAAAATTGCCCGAGAAATTTCACAAAAACATAAGCTTTGTCAAAATCCATACCAACCATCATGATTTTTCCGAAAAAAATTAAAAAAGTTTAAAACAAAAGCTATCCCCACATATTTGGTATCTACGTGTTCGAAATTTAATTTTCAGTTCATTTCCGAAGACCTTTTTCAAAAATAATTAATATTGCCCGAGAAATTTCACAAAAACATAAGCTTTGTCAAAATCCATACCAACCATCATGATTTTTCCGAAAAAAATTAAAAAAGTTTAAAACAAAAGCAATCCCCACATATTTGGTATCTACGTGTTCGAAATTTAATTTCCAGTTAATTTCCGAAGACCTTTTTGAAAAATAATTAAAATTGCCCGAGAAATTTCACAAAAACATAAGCTTTGTCAAAATCCATACCAACCATCATGATTTTTCCGAAAAAAATTAAAAAAGTTTAAAACAAAAGCAATCCCCACATATTTGGTATCTACGTGTTCGAAATTTACTTTCCAGTTCATTTCCGAAGACCTTTTTGAAAAATAATTAAAATTGCCCGAGAAATTTCACAAAAACATAAGCTTTGTCAAAATCCATATCAACCATCATGATTTTTCCGAAAAAAATTAAAAAAGTTTAAAACAAAAGCAATCCCCACATATTTGGTATCTACGTGTTCGAAATTTAATTTCCAGTTCATTTCCGAAGACCTTTTTGAAAAATAATTAAAATTGCCCGAGAAATTTCACAAAAACATAAGCTTTGTCAAAATCCATACCAACCATCATGATTTTTCCGAAAAAAATTAAAAAAGTTTAAAACAAAAGCAATCCCCACATATTTGGTATCTAGGTGTTCGAAATTTAATTTCCAGTTCATTTCCGAAGACTTTTTTCAAAAATAATTAAAATTGCCCGAGAAATTTCACAAAAACATAAGCTTTGCCAAAATCCATACCAACCATCATGATTTTTCCGAAAAAAATAAAAAAAGTTTAAAACAAAAGCAATCCCCACATATTTGGTATCTACGTGTTCGAAATTTAATTTCCAGTTCATTTCCGAAGACCTTTTTGAAAAATAATTAAAATTGCCCGAGAAATTTCACAAAAACATAAGCTTTGTCAAAATCCATACCAACCATCATGATTTTTCCGAAAAAAATTAAAAAAGTTTAAAACAAAAGCAATCCCCACATATTTGGTATCTAGGTGTTCGAAATTTAATTTCCAGTTCATTTCCGAAAACCTTTTTCAAAAATAATTAAAATTGCCCGAGAAATTTCACAAAAACATAAGCTTTGCCAAAATCCATACCAACCATCATGATTTTTCCGAAAAAAATTAAAAAAGTTTAAAACAAAAGCAATCCCCACATATTTGGTATCTACGTGTTCGAAATTTAATTTCCAGTTCATTTCCGAAGACCTTTTTCAAAAATAATTAAAATTGTCCGAGAAATTTCACAAAAACATAAGCTTTGTCAAAATCCATACCAACCATCATGATTTTTCCGAAAAACATTAAAAAAGTTTAAAACAAAAGCAATCCCCACATATTTGGTATCTACGTGTTCGAAATTTAATTTCCAGTTCATTTCCGAAGACTTTTTTCAAAAATAATTAAAATTGCCCGCGAAAAATCACAAAAACATAAGCTTTGTCAAAATCCATACCAACCATCATGATTTTTCCGAAAAAAATTAAAAAAGTTTAAAACAAAAGCAATCCCCACATATTTGGTATCTACGTGTTCAAAATTTAATTTCCGGTTCATTTCCGAAGACCTTTTTGAAAAAAAATTAAAATTGCCCGAAAAATTTCACAAAAACATAAGCTTTGTAAAAATCCATACCAACCATCATGATTTTTCCGAAAAAAATTAAAAAAGTTTAAAACAAAAGCAATCCCCACATATTTGGTATCTACGTGTTCGAAATTTAATTTCCAGTTCATTTCCGAAGACCTTTTTGAAAAATAATTAAAATTGCCCGAGAAATTTCACAAAAACATAAGCTTTGTCAAAATCCATATCAACCATCATGATTTTTCCGAAAAAAATTAAAAAAGTTTAAAACAAAAGCAATCCCCACATATTTGGTATCTACGTGTTCGAAATTTAATTTCCAGTTCATTTCCGAAGACCTTTTTGAAAAATAATTCAAATTGCTCGAGAAATTTCACAAAAACATAAGCTTTGTCAAAATCCATACCAACCATCATGATTTTTCCGAAAAAAATTAAAAAAGTTTAAAACAAAAGCAATCCCCACATATTTGGTATCTAGGTGTTCGAAATTTAATTTCCAGTTCATGTCCGAAGACCTTTTTCAAAAATAATTAAAATTGCCCGAGAAATTTCACAAAAACATAAGCTTTGTCAAAATCCATACCAACCATCATGATTTTTCCGAAAAAAATTAAAAAAGTTTAAAACAAAAGCAATTACCACATATTTGGTATCTACGTGTTCGAAATTTAATTTCCAGTTCAATTCCGAAGACCTTTTTCAAAAATAATTAAAATTGTCCGAGAAATTTCACAAAAACATAAGCTTTGTCAAAATCCATACCAACCATCATGATTTTTCCGAAAAAAATTAAAAAAGTTTAAAACAAAAGCAATCCCCACATATTTGGTATCTACGTGTTCGAAATTTAATTTCCAGTTCATTTCCGAAGACTTTTTTGAAAAATAATTAAAATTGCCCGAGAAATTTCACAAAAACATAAGCTTTGTCAAAATCCATACCAACCATCATGATTTTTCCGAAAAAAATTAAAAAAGTTTAAAACAAAAGCAATCCCCACATATTTGGTATCTACGTGTTCGAAATTTAATTTCCAGTTCATTTCCGAAGACCTTTTTCAAAAATAATTAAAATTGCCCGAGAAATTTCACAAAAACATAAGCTTTGTCAAAATCCATACCAACCATCATGATTTTTCCGAAAAAAATTAAAAAAGTTTAAAACAAAAGCAATCCCCACATATTTGGTATCTACGTGTTCAAAATTTAATTTCCGGTTCATTTCCGAAGACCTTTTTGAAAAATAATTAAAATTGCCCGAGAAATTTCACAAAAATATAAGCTTTGTCAAAATCCATATCAACCATCATGATTTTTCCGAAAAAAATTAAAAAAGTTTAAAACAAAAGCAATCCCCACATATTTGGTATCTACGTGTTCGGAATTTAATTTCCAGTTCATTTCCGAAGACCTTTTTGAAAAATAATTAAAATTGCCCGAGAAATTTCACAAAAACATAAGCTTTGTCAAAATCCATACCAACCATCATGATTTTTCCGAAAAAAATAAAAAAAGCTTAAAACAAAAGCAATCCCCACATATTTGGTATCTACGTGTTCGAAATTTAATTTCCAGTTCATTTCCGAAGACCTTTTTGAAAAATAATTAAAATTGCCCGAGAAATTTCACAAAAACATAAGCTTTGTCAAAATCCATACCAACCATCATGATTTTTCCGAAAAAAATAAAAAAAGTTTAAAACAAAAGCAATCCCCACATATTTGGTATCTACGTGTTCGAAATTTAATTTCCAGTTCATTTCCGAAGACCTTTTTGAAAAATAATTAAAATTGCCCGAGAAATTTCACAAAAATATAAGCTTTGTCAAAATCCATATCAACCATCATGATTTTTCCGAAAAAAATTAAAAAAGTTTAAAACAAAAGCAATCCCCACATATTTGGTATCTACGTGTTCGGAATTTAATTTCCAGTTCATTTCCGAAGACCTTTTTGAAAAATAATTAAAATTGCCCGAGAAATTTCACAAAAACATAAGCTTTGTCAAAATCCATACCAACCATCATGATTTTTCCGAAAAAAATTAAAAAGTTTAAAACAAAAGCAATTACCACATATTTGGTATCTACGTGTTCGAAATTTAATTTCCAGTTCATTTCCGAAGACCTTTTTCAAAAATAATTAAAATTGTCCGAGAAATTTCACAAAAACATAAGCTTTGTCAAAATCCATACCAACCATCATGATTTTTCCGAAAAAAATTAAAAAAGTTTAAAACAAAAGCAATCCCCACATATTTGGTATCTACGTGTTCGAAATTTAATTTCCAGTTCATTTCCGAAGACTTTTTTCAAAAATAATTAAAATTGCCCGAGAAATTTCACAAAAACATAAGCTTTGTCAAAATCCATACCAACCATCATGATTTTTCCGAAAAAAATAAAAAAAGTTTAAAACAAAAGCAATCCCCACATATTTGGTATCTACGTGTTCGAAATTTAATTTCCAGTTCATTTCCGAAGACCTTTTTGAAAAAAAATTAAAATTGCCCGAGAAATTTCACAAAAACATAAGCTTTGTCAAAATCCATACCAACCATCATGATTTTTCCGAAAAAAATTAAAAAAGTTTAAAACAAAAGCTATCCCCACATATTTGGTATCTACGTGTTCGAAATTTAATTTTCAGTTCATTTCCGAAGACCTTTTTCAAAAATAATTAATATTGCCCGAGAAATTTCACAAAAACATAAGCTTTGTCAAAATCCATACCAACCATCATGATTTTTCCGAAAAAAATTAAAAAAGTTTAAAACAAAAGCAATCCCCACATATTTGGTATCTACGTGTTCGAAATTTAATTTCCAGTTAATTTCCGAAGACCTTTGTGAAAAATAATTAAAATTGTCCGAGAAATTTCACAAAAACATAAGCTTTGTCAAAATCCATACCAACCATCATGATTTTTCCGAAAAAAATTAAAAAAGTTTAAAACAAAAGCAATCCCCACATATTTGGTATCTACGTGTTCGAAATTTACTTTCCAGTTCATTTCCGAAGACATTTTTGAAAAATAATTAAAATTGCCCGAGAAATTTCACAAAAACATAAGCTTTGTCAAAATCCATATCAACCATCATGATTTTTCCGAAAAAAATTAAAAAAGTTTAAAACAAAAGCAATCCCCACATATTTGGTATCTACGTGTTCGAAATTTAATTTCCAGTTCATTTCCGAAGACCTTTTTGAAAAATAATTAAAATTGCCCGAGAAATTTCACAAAAACATAAGCTTTGTCAAAATCCATACCAACCATCATGATTTTTCCGAAAAAAATTAAAAAAGTTTAAAACAAAAGCAATCCCCACATATTTGGTATCTAGGTGTTCGAAATTTAATTTCCAGTTCATTTCCGAAAACCTTTTTCAAAAATAATTAAAATTGCCCGAGAAATTTCACAAAAACATAAGCTTTGCCAAAATCCATACCAACCATCATGATTTTTCCGAAAAAAATTAAAAAAGTTTAAAACAAAAGCAATCCCCACATATTTGGTATCTACGTGTTCGAAATTTAATTTCCAGTTCATTTCCGAAGACCTTTTTCAAAAATAATTAAAATTGTCCGAGAAATTTCACAAAAACATAAGCTTTGTCAAAATCCATACCAACCATCATGATTTTTCCGAAAAACATTAAAAAAGTTTAAAACAAAAGCAATCCCCACATATTTGGTATCTACGTGTTCGAAATTTAATTTCCAGTTCATTTCCGAAGACTTTTTTCAAAAATAATTAAAATTGCCCGCGAAAAATCACAAAAACATAAGCTTTGTCAAAATCCATACCAACCATCATGATTTTTCCGAAAAAAATTAAAAAAGTTTAAAACAAAAGCAATCCCCACATATTTGGTATCTACGTGTTCAAAATTTAATTTCCGGTTCATTTCCGAAGACCTTTTTGAAAAAAAATTAAAATTGCCCGAAAAATTTCACAAAAACATAAGCTTTGTAAAAATCCATACCAACCATCATGATTTTTCCGAAAAAAATTAAAAAAGTTTAAAACAAAAGCAATCCCCACATATTTGGTATCTACGTGTTCGACATTTAATTTCCAGTTCATTTCCGAAGACCTTTTTGAAAAATAATTAAAATTGCCCGAGAAATTTCACAAAAACATAAGCTTTGTCAAAATCCATATCAACCATCATGATTTTTCCGAAAAAAATTAAAAAAGTTTAAAACAAAAGCAATCCCCACATATTTGGTATCTACGTGTTCGAAATTTAATTTCCAGTTCATTTCCGAAGACCTTTTTGAAAAATAATTCAAATTGCTCGAGAAATTTCACAAAAACATAAGCTTTGTCAAAATCCATACCAACCATCATGATTTTTCCGAAAAAAATTAAAAAAGTTTAAAACAAAAGCAATCCCCACATATTTGGTATCTAGGTGTTCGAAATTTAATTTCCAGTTCATTTCCGAAGACCTTTTTCAAAAATAATTAAAATTGCCCGAGAAATTTCACAAAAACATAAGCTTTGTCAAAATCCATACCAACCATCATGATTTTTCCGAAAAAAATTAAAAAAGTTTAAAACAAAAGCAATTACCACATATTTGGTATCTACGTGTTCGAAATTTAATTTCCAGTTCAATTCCGAAGACCTTTTTCAAAAATAATTAAAATTGTCCGAGAAATTTCACAAAAACATAAGCTTTGTCAAAATCCATACCAACCATCATGATTTTTCCGAAAAAAATTAAAAAAGTTTAAAACAAAAGCAATCCCCACATATTTGGTATCTACGTGTTCGAAATTTAATTTCCAGTTCATTTCCGAAGACTTTTTTGAAAAATAATTAAAATTGCCCGAGAAATTTCACAAAAACATAAGCTTTGTCAAAATCCATACCAACCATCATGATTTTTCCGAAAAAAATTAAAAAAGTTTAAAACAAAAGCAATCCCCACATATTTGGTATCTACGTGTTCGAAATTTAATTTCCAGTTCATTTCCGAAGACCTTTTTCAAAAATAATTAAAATTGCCCGAGAAATTTCACAAAAACATAAGCTTTGTCAAAATCCATACCAACCATCATGATTTTTCCGAAAAAAATTAAAAAAGTTTAAAACAAAAGCAATCCCCACATATTTGGTATCTACGTGTTCGAAATTTAATTTCCAGTTAATTTCCGAAGACCTTTTTCAAAAATAATTAATATTGCCCGAGAAATTTCACAAAAACATAAGCTTTGTCAAAATCCATACCAACCATCATGATTTTTCCGAAAAAAATTAAAAAAGTTTAAAACAAAAGCAATCCCCACATATTTGGTATCTACGTGTTCGAAATTTAATTTCCAGTTACTTTCCGAAGACCTTTTTCAAAAATAATTAATATTGCCCGAGAAATTTCACAAAAACATAAGCTTTGTCAAAATCCATACCAACCATCATGATTTTTCCGAAAAAAATTAAAAAAGTTTAAAACAAAAGCAATCCCCACATATTTGGTATCTACGTGTTCGAAATTTAATTTCCAGTTCATTTCCGAAGACCTTTTTGAAAAATAATTAAAATTGCCCGAGAAATTTCACAAAAACATAAGCTTTGTCAAAATCCATACCAACCATCATGATTTTTCCGAAAAAAATTAAAAAAGTTTAAAACAAAAGCAATCCCCACATATTTGGTATCTACGTGTTCGAAATTTAATTTCCAGTTCATTTCCGAAGACCTTTTTGAAAAATAATTAAAATTGCCCGAGAAATTTCACAAAAACATAAGCTTTGTCAAAATCCATATCAACCATCATGATTTTTCCGCAAAAAATTAAAAAAGTTTAAAACAAAAGCAATCCCCACATATTTGGTGTCTAGGTGTTCGAAATTTAATTTCCAGTTCATTTCCGAAGACCTTTTTCAAAAATAATTAAAATTGCCCGAGAAATTTCACAAAAACATAAGCTTTGTCAAAATCCATACCAACCATCATGATTTTTCCGAAAAAAATTAAAAAAGTTTAAAACAAAAGCAATCCCCACATATTTGGTATCTACGTGTTCGAAATTTAATTTCCAGTTCATTTCCGAAGACCTTTTTCAAAAATAATTAAAATTGTCCGAGAAATTTCACAAAAAAATAAGCTTTGTCAAAATCCATACCAACCATCATGATTTTTCCGAAAAACATTAAAAAAGTTTAAAACAAAAGCAATCCCCACATATTTGGTATCTACGTGTTCGAAATTTAATTTCCAGTTCATTTCCGAAGACCTTTTTCAAAAATAATTAAAATTGCCCGAGAAATTTCACAAAAACATAAGCTTTGTCAAAATCCATACCAACCATCATGATTTTTCCGAAAAAAATTAAAAAAGTTTAAAACAAAAGCAATCCCCACATATTTGGTATCTACGTGTTCGAAATTTAATTTCCAGTTAATTTCCGAAGACCTTTTTCAAAAATAATTAATATTGCCCGAGAAATTTCACAAAAACATAAGCTTTGTCAAAATCCATACCAACCATCATGATTTTTCCGAAAAAAATTAAAAAAGTTTAAAACAAAAGCAATCCCCACATATTTGGTATCTACGTGTTCGAAATTTAATTTCCAGTTAATTTCCGAAGACCTTTTTCAAAAATAATTAATATTGCCCGAGAAATTTCACAAAAACATAAGCTTTGTCAAAATCCATACCAACCATCATGATTTTTCCGAAAAAAATTAAAAAAGTTTAAAACAAAAGCAATCCCCACATATTTGGTATCTACGTGTTCGAAATTTAATTTCCAGTTCATTTCCGAAGACCTTTTTGAAAAATAATTAAAATTGCCCGAGAAATTTCACAAAAACATAAGCTTTGTCAAAATCCATACCAACCATCATGATTTTTCCGAAAAAAATTAAAAAAGTTTAAAACAAAAGCAATCCCCACATATTTGGTATCTACGTGTTCGAAATTTAATTTCCAGTTCATTTCCGAAGACCTTTTTGAAAAATAATTAAAATTGCCCGAGAAATTTCACAAAAACATAAGCTTTGTCAAAATCCATATCAACCATCATGATTTTTCCGCAAAAAATTAAAAAAGTTTAAAACAAAAGCAATCCCCACATATTTGGTGTCTAGGTGTTCGAAATTTAATTTCCAGTTCATTTCCGAAGACCTTTTTCAAAAATAATTAAAATTGCCCGAGAA
This sequence comes from Empis livida, assembly GCA_963932195.1. NCBI lineage: Eukaryota > Metazoa > Arthropoda > Insecta > Diptera > Empididae > Empis > Empis livida. Next base: position 13,737,948 of record OZ010648.1, read on the forward strand.
ATTTCACAAAAACATAAGCTTTGTCAAAATCCATACCAACCATCATGATTTTTCCGAAAAAAATTAAAAAAGTTTAAAACAAAAGCAATCCCCACATATTTGGTGTCTAGGTGTTCGAAATTTAATTTCCAGTTCATTTCCGAAGACCTTTTTCAAAAATAATTAAAATTGCCCGAGAAATTTCACAAAAACATAAGCTTTGTCAAAATCCATATCAACCATCATGATTTTTCCGAAAAAAATTAAAAAAGTTTAAAACAAAAGCAATCCCCACATATTTGGTATCTACGTGTTCGAAATTTAATTTCCAGTTCATTTCCGAAGACCTTTTTGAAAAATAATTCAAATTGCTCGAGAAATTTCACAAAAACATAAGCTTTGTCAAAATCCATACCAACCATCATGATTTTTCCGAAAAAAATTAAAAAAGTTTAAAACAAAAGCAATCCCCACATATTTGGTATCTAGGTGTTCGAAATTTAATTTCCAGTTCATTTCCGAAGACCTTTTTCAAAAATAATTAAAATTGCCCGAGAAATTTCACAAAAACATAAGCTTTGTCAAAATCCATACCAACCATCATGATTTTTCCGAAAAAAATTAAAAAAGTTTAAAACAAAAGCAATTACCACATATTTGGTATCTACGTGTTCGAAATTTAATTTCCAGTTCAATTCCGAAGACCTTTTTCAAAAATAATTAAAATTGTCCGAGAAATTTCACAAAAACATAAGCTTTGTCAAAATCCATACCAACCATCATGATTTTTCCGAAAAAAATTAAAAAAGTTTAAAACAAAAGCAATCCCCACATATTTGGTATCTACGTGTTCGAAATTTAATTTCCAGTTCATTTCCGAAGACTTTTTTGAAAAATAATTAAAATTGCCCGAGAAATTTCACAAAAACATAAGCTTTGTCAAAATCCATACCAACCATCATGATTTTTCCGAAAAAAATTAAAAAAGTTTAAAACAAAAGCAATCCCCACATATTTGGTATCTACGTGTTCGAAATTTAATTTCCAGTTCATTTCCGAAGACCTTTTTCAAAAATAATTAAAATTGCCCGAGAAATTTCACAAAAACATAAGCTTTGTCAAAATCCATACCAACCATCATGATTTTTCCGAAAAAAATTAAAAAAGTTTAAAACAAAAGCAATCCCCACATATTTGGTATCTACGTGTTCGAAATTTAATTTCCAGTTAATTTCCGAAGACCTTTTTCAAAAATAATTAATATTGCCCGAGAAATTTCACAAAAACATAAGCTTTGTCAAAATCCATACCAACCATCATGATTTTTCCGAAAAAAATTAAAAAAGTTTAAAACAAAAGCAATCCCCACATATTTGGTATCTACGTGTTCGAAATTTAATTTCCAGTTACTTTCCGAAGACCTTTTTCAAAAATAATTAATATTGCCCGAGAAATTTCACAAAAACATAAGCTTTGTCAAAATCCATACCAACCATCATGATTTTTCCGAAAAAAATTAAAAAAGTTTAAAACAAAAGCAATCCCCACATATTTGGTATCTACGTGTTCGAAATTTAATTTCCAGTTCATTTCCGAAGACCTTTTTGAAAAATAATTAAAATTGCCCGAGAAATTTCACAAAAACATAAGCTTTGTCAAAATCCATACCAACCATCATGATTTTTCCGAAAAAAATTAAAAAAGTTTAAAACAAAAGCAATCCCCACATATTTGGTATCTACGTGTTCGAAATTTAATTTCCAGTTCATTTCCGAAGACCTTTTGAAAAATAATTAAAATTGCCCGAGAAATTTCACAAAAACATAAGCTTTGTCAAAATCCATATCAACCATCATGATTTTTCCGCAAAAAATTAAAAAAGTTTAAAACAAAAGCAATCCCCACATATTTGGTGTCTAGGTGTTCGAAATTTAATTTCCAGTTCATTTCCGAAGACCTTTTTCAAAAATAATTAAAATTGCCCGAGAAATTTCACAAAAACATAAGCTTTGTCAAAATCCATACCAACCATCATGATTTTTCCGAAAAAAATTAAAAAAGTTTAAAACAAAAGCAATCCCCACATATTTGGTATCTACGTGTTCGAAATTTAATTTCCAGTTCATTTCCGAAGACCTTTTTCAAAAATAATTAAAATTGTCCGAGAAATTTCACAAAAAAATAAGCTTTGTCAAAATCCATACCAACCATCATGATTTTTCCGAAAAACATTAAAAAAGTTTAAAACAAAAGCAATCCCCACATATTTGGTATCTACGTGTTCGAAATTTAATTTCCAGTTCATTTCCGAAGACCTTTTTCAAAAATAATTAAAATTGCCCGAGAAATTTCACAAAAACATAAGCTTTGTCAAAATCCATACCAACCATCATGATTTTTCCGAAAAAAATTAAAAAAGTTTAAAACAAAAGCAATCCCCACATATTTGGTATCTACGTGTTCGAAATTTAATTTCCAGTTAATTTCCGAAGACCTTTTTCAAAAATAATTAATATTGCCCGAGAAATTTCACAAAAACATAAGCTTTGTCAAAATCCATACCAACCATCATGATTTTTCCGAAAAAAATTAAAAAAGTTTAAAACAAAAGCAATCCCCACATATTTGGTATCTACGTGTTCGAAATTTAATTTCCAGTTAATTTCCGAAGACCTTTTTCAAAAATAATTAATATTGCCCGAGAAATTTCACAAAAACATAAGCTTTGTCAAAATCCATACCAACCATCATGATTTTTCCGAAAAAAATTAAAAAAGTTTAAAACAAAAGCAATCCCCACATATTTGGTATCTACGTGTTCGAAATTTAATTTCCAGTTCATTTCCGAAGACCTTTTTGAAAAATAATTAAAATTGCCCGAGAAATTTCACAAAAACATAAGCTTTGTCAAAATCCA